>JAQIUQ010003200.1:0-115575 GCA_030378365.1 Hybognathus amarus | reverse complement strand
CACTCACCGGCCACTTTATTAGGTACCCCATGCTAGTAACGGGTTGGAACCCCTTTTGCCTTCAGAACTGCCTCAATTCTTCGTGGCATAGATTCAACAAGGTGCTGGAAGCATTCCTCAGGGAGTTTGGTCCATATTGACATGATGGCATCACACAGTTGCCGCAGATTCTCGGCTGCACATCCATGATGCGAATCTCCCGATTCCACCACATCCCAAAGATGCTCTATTGGATTGAGATCTGGTGACTGTGGAGGCCATTTGAGTACAGCGAACTCATTGTCATGTTCAAGAAACCAGTCTGAGATGATTCCAGCTTTATGACATGGCGCATTATCCTGCTGAAAGTAGCCATCAGAAGTTGGGTACATTGTGGTCATAAAGGGATGGACATGGTCAGCAACAATACTCAGGTAGGCTGTGGCGTTACAACGATGCTCAATTGGTACCAAGGGGCCCGAAAGTGCCAAGAAAATATTCCCCACACCATGACACCACCACCACCAGCCTGAACCGTTGATACAAGGCAGGATGGATCCATGCTTTCATGTTGTAGACGCCAAATTCTGACCCTACCATCCGAATGTCGCAGCAGAAATCGAGAACTCATCAGACCAGGCAACGTTTTTCCAATCTTCTATTGTCCAATTTCGATGAGCTTGTGCAAATTGTAGCCTCAGTTTCCTGTTCTTAGCTGAAAGGAGTGGCACCCGGTGTGGTCTTCTGCTGCTGTAGCCCATCTGCCTCAAAGTTCGACGTACTGTGCGTTCAGAGATGCTCTTCTGCCCACCTTGGTTGTAACGGGTGGTTATTTGAGTCACTGTTGCCCTTCTATCAGCTCGAACCAGTCTGGCCATTCTCCTCTGACCTCTGGCATCAACAAGGCATTTCCACCCACAGAACTGCCGCTCACTGGATGTTTTTTCTTCGGACCATTCTCTGTAAACCCTAGAGATGGTTGTGCGTGAAAATCCCAGTAGATTAGCAGTTTCTGAAATACTCAGACCAGCCCTTCTGGCACCAACAATCATGCCACGTTCAAAGTCACTCAAATCACCTTTCTTCCCCATACTGATGCTCGGTTTGAACTGCAGGAGATTGTCTTGACCGTGTCTACATGCCTAAATGCACTGAGTTGCCACCATGTGATTGGCTGCTTAGAAATTAAGTGTTAACGAGCAGTTGGACAGGTGTACCTAATAAAGTGGCCGGTGAGTGTATATGTGACATAGTGCTGGCACCTGTGATCAAAAAAAGTTGGCTGAGTCCACTGTCTGCTCTCATCACAGAATTTCTAAAGAGCTTTCAAAAGCTTTTCCCTGACAACTTCACTCCAAAGATTCACTTTCTGCTTCACTATCCTCGATTAATCCAACAGCACGGTCCGCTAAGAGCACATTGGTGTCTCAGGTATGAGTCCAAACACCTATACTTTAAACGTCTTTCATCGATTGTAAACAATTACCAGAATATTGCAAAGACTCTGGCAAAGCGCTATCAAATGCGCCAATGTTGGGAAGCACAATCAACTAGAAACCATGGCTTGGAAGATGTCCCGTACTCTTTAATAGAGATACCTCTGCGTGCACTACCCTTGCAGCTTAGGGAGATTATTGCAAAGGACACATCTGAACTGAGTGAGACACTTTGGAAAACCAAACAATTGCTATACGACAGAGTCAAATACACCACTGGAGACTTCTTAATCCTTGAACTTGTGCATGCTGAGGAAATCCCAATTTTTTTTAAAGTTATACATATTGTTAAGTACCACAGTCAGTGGAAATTGTGCGGAAGACTCTACAAAACTTGGTGCTTCTCTGAGCATCTGCATGCCTACGGGGTCCAACCAACAACTCAGTGGGTGGCCATTACACCTGGGGAGGAAACTGACTTCCATGCACTTGACGCATATGCAGATCAAGAGGACAACCTGTACATCTCATTGCTTCATAGGCCTGTGAGATATACTAAGTTATTTGCAACCTCAAATTGATTAAAATTTAATGATTTGTTTGATTGCAGTTAGGGATGCACCGATCTGATACTCCGTATCGGGTATTGAATACAGACAAGGCCGATCCAAATCCAATATTGTGCATATCATTCTGTGTTATTGTTAAGCCCAACAACAGGCACAAAAACATTATAAAGCACCATAAAGTTTTCGTGCTCTATATTATAAGTGTTTTTATGGCATTATATATTAATGCCGTGGACACTTATGTGGGGACACGAAGATCGTGCTTATGAGTGTTTTTGTGCCCTATTGTTGGGCTTCAAATAACACAAAATATGCACAATATTGATTTGGTAGACCTAATATGCAATTATGGGATCGATGTAACCCCATCGAACAAATCGTAAATTTTAATCGATTGAGTTGCAAACGTTCATATATCTCACAGCACCGATGAGATGTACGGTTGTCTTGATCTGCATGCAATTCAAGTGAGTGGAAGTCGGTCCTCCCATGTTAATGGCAGGGCCGTACTGAGTTGGTTGAAGTATCGGATGCTCAGAGCACCAAGTTTGTCAAGTCTTCGACACGATTCTGACTGTGGTACCTAACGATATGTATGGTTTAAAAATTGAGATTTGCTCAGCATGCAGCGAGCTAAAGGATTGGTTGACTCCTGGTATGACAATTGTTTGTTTTCAAAGTGTCTACTCAGTTCAGATGTGTCCTTTGGATCATCTCCTAAGCTTGGGCAGAGGTTATCTCTATTAAAAATTCAAAGGAACGTGTAATGTCTTTCCAACATTGGCAATATTGATGGCAAGCTTTGCCAGAGTCTTTGCAATATATATAATTGTTTTGCAATGAAATAAAAGGCGTTTAAGGTATCGGCTGTTTGGACTCATCCCTGAGACACCCATGTGCTCTAAAAGCCATATTGTTTGGATTAAGTGGAAAGAGGATAGTGAAGCAGAAAGTGGTTGGAGTGGCAATTGTCAGGAAAGCTTTTGAAAGCTCTTTAGAAATTCTGCTGATAAGAGCAGACGGTTTCTGCCGGCGCTATGTACATATTGCACTCGCCGGCCAGCTACGGTACAGCCTGTCCGATCTTCTTAATTTCTAAGCAGCCAATGGCATGAGATCACAACTCAGTGCGTCACGTGTAGACGGCAAATTCAGCGATCTCCTGCGGTTCAAACCCAAAAACATAGTATGTGATGGTTAAATGACTTTGATTTGGCAGTGATTTGCAAACGTTTGTGAGTATTTTCAGAAACTGCTAATCTACTGGGATTTCGCAACACAATATCTAGGGTTACAGAATGGTCCAAAAAAAGAAAAAGCGTCCAGTGAGCCGGCAGTTCTGTGGGCAAAAATGCCTTGTTGATGGCCGGTTGGGTTCGAGCTGATGCCGAGACAACGTGAGCTCGAATAACCACCCAAAAATTACGACCAAGGTGGGCGAGCGTCTCTGACCGCAGCCATACAACCCAACTTTGAGGCAGATGGTGCCGGCGAGGGCGGTGCCGCTCTTTCAGCTGTGGGAGACGGGAAACAGCACGATTTGCACCGGGGTTTCATCGAATTCAACAATAAAGATTGAGAAGGGTTATAGCGTGATGGTATTATTATCTGCGTTCAATAGTAGGGCTCAGAATTTCGTGGTACTGCAACGTGAAAGCAGTGGATCCAGTGCTGCTTGTGGTTCAGGTGCATCGTAGTAGTGCTATGGTGTGGGTTTCTTGGCACTTTTGGCCCTTTGGTACCATTGAGCGTCAATTCGCGCCACACTACCTGAGTATTGCTGACCGTCTCCATCCTTTATGACCAGCAATGTTCTACTGATAAGTCTTCAGCAGGAAATAATGACCAGCTGGAATCATCTCAGCTGATTTCTTGAACATGAGAGCTCGACTGTACTCAATGGTTCCGCGGCTCTGATCGATGAGCATCTTTGGTATGTGGGTGGAGGGGAAAGAGATTGGCATCATGAATGTGCACCAAACAATGAGCAATTGTGCTGATCCGTCCAGGTGTCAAATATGGACCAACTCCCTGAGGAATACTCCGGGGCACCCTTGTTGATCTATGCCGCAGAAGATCAGGCGGGCTCAAAAGGGTCCAACCCGTTACTAGGTCTGGGCAAGTGGCCAATAGGTATTAGATCTCAATCGCAAATGGCAGTGTTTCTGAGATGATTTTGGATCAAAAAAGGTAAGAGTCGGAAAAGGGGTCGCGTTTTTCAACTGCTTTTCCTGGGATGACACCTTGCTGCAGAGCAGATGGCTTCAGCAAAACAGGCTTGTGAGTGACATCATTTTGTCCAAACGGGAACTGTTGTAGCTGGTCATTAAACTGTTGGAAGTTACTCAGTCTTTCACAGCTAAGCTTTAGCAAGACTAACTTCAGAACCTGTCGGATGACTCCTTCAAGAATATCATGCATCAAGTCAGGCGGAAAGGATTCAGTAACCTCAAAATTAGGCAGTTTATCAAAGGGAGCGTCCAGTAACACCATACAAGGAATTACTATTTGATACTTGTAAATGTCTACGGTGTGTGTCAGGAGTCCGGAGAATACATTCACTTTCCTCAGTTTTGTTACCATGTCACGTGGTGGCACAGACAGAACGACAGATCCGGTCCCTTGACTAAAGCAAGTACTGAAGCCGGCCAGGAATGGGCTGATGACTAGCCAGCACAAATGGAAATCACAGAGCCTTTGACAACACAGGACCGGTCTTCAATTTCAACTGATACCCCGCGGCACTGAAGTTCACCAAAGGTCACGAAGAAGAGGTTGTAAAATTGGCACATAGCCATACTTCTGAAGCAGTCTGTGTCTGACAAGAACAGCCACATGTATATATTCGAAGATTGGAACGATACTTCACAGGAATATCTCCAAGAGCAAGTAGACACTTGAAATTTTGTGAATCTGTGTTTTTTGGATCCTGAAACAATTTACAATTTCAAATTCATCAGTGTATAACTGAAGTCTCAGCTGAGCTCTAGAGCGATCAAAAAAGGCATGCTGTTGAAAAATTAATCCATCTGTTAAGTCCTTAGTGTTTCCTCATTCGACAACGTGTCCTCCACAACATAATGAAAAACATCCTCTCTTCTCAGAAATCTTTCAAAACTTCCAAAATGGGAATGTATTGGAAGTCTCTTTTCTTCCTACTAGTCATATCCAGTAAGTACCTCGACTGGTTCAATTAACCCAAACTCTCTAATACATACCTCTCAAACTGATAGTCTGACACAATAGCATCAAAACACTTCCCCAAAGAAGTTGTCTTCAACCAAGGACTTTAAGTTTGAATCACGTCAATCTTGACACTTGCTTCTTCCAAGACAAACCGTAGAAGGCTCTCTAGTACTGTTCATTAAACAGTTCAAGCAGTATTTTCACCTTACGAGTAACAGTATGCCGAACAGTATTGGGGAGGATGTGCTTTTCTTGAAGTTTTAAACAAAACAATGCAAAATGTCTCTCAATTAGTGATCTGAACCCACATATTTTTTCAGAAAAGAGATATTTGGTTCTTCTGAATCAAAGTTTCCTAGAAATCATTAAAAGTAGGTGAGGTGCCAGGATCTCCTGATTGTCCTCCGAATCTTCTGCGCTTCTCAGAGTTTTTGTGAGTCCGAAAACATGGACATTAAAGAACTCACTCTTTTGTAACTTTTTTGGCAGCCATTGTGTCCACAAACAACAATGAAATTTGGCTCATTCTCATGGAAATACTGCAGATGTTTGAGGTATCTGTTGTAAGAGACTGTTCTTACATGGCAGTTAGGGCACTGGTGCATCGAAATATGTGAACCACCACCATAAATGTTTCACAGAATTCCCCAAGTCAATATCTCTCAACCATTGACAAACTTGGACAAAAGTCCAACATGTGAAGTCCGTCATAACCTGAAGATAGAGAGAGAGAAAAATCAAATTACAGAACTGTAATGTTAGCTAATGAATGTTAGCCTTTAGCTCTATCTGCAACATAGTGATGACAAAAATTAGGCCTCATGGAAACATGAATGACTCATATTAGCTAACTTACAATAAACAAAAATACTAGCTCAGATGAAAAGAACAGTAGCTACAGTAACAGTAATGTTAAATTGTTACAGCAAACTGAATAAAATTAATTAACACGCATTCATATAAAGATTCATGACAAGATATAGGTTTACATCAATAAATAATGATAAATAGCCTAAATTCAGCCAACATTTAACTTAACAGCATTATTGTTTGTTTCCATTCTAGTGTTACACTTGCAAAGAAGTGTTTAACATTAGGTTACACTGGCTAATGTAACATATGCCTCTTGCATGGTAAATGTTAATACATTAATACATCATTTGAGCTTTAAATGGTTACTAGCCTATATCTATTAGTTAATACTTAATTTTGTCAGTCATTTTTTTGTTGTAAGGTGTACAGTTTTACTTTCATATTCTTAAGTTGTTCATATTTAACTTAGTACTTTTTACTACACATGCAGCTATAAAGCCTGTCACCACAGGATCAGACATCCTTTCTACGGAGTCAACTGGCTAACATGCGGCCATTTTATTGTCACCGCCATTTGCTGCCATCTTTATTGTCACCACTAACGTTAGTATCAGCGATGTAAGAGAGATTTAAAGGGAGCATAACATAAATGAACGACCCCAGTTAACTTACACTAACTTAAGTATTTCTACAGCAACAAATCTGTCCATATCAATCATATTTTAAGTTAACATTAACGTTTCCAGAATATTAAATTATCGCTCTCTCTGTCTCTCCAGAGTTATCAGTTAAGTTAACGTTAGATCAAAGGCATTTCAGAAACGTTAACGTTATCTTTGGTTAATGTTCCTTCAGTTACTATAATATTGCTAATATTACTATATATACTGTAATATCTACCCGCAAGTTACCATTAACATAACTTAACGTTAAGTCGCCCCGTTTGTCAGGCTTCACGGTCAGCTAACGTTGGCATGACTTATCAAAGTTACAAAACACGTAAAATGTTTGAAAATACAAATGAAAATTTCCCCTGACAAGCAAGTAACTTTACGTTAATGGTTAAAACACTCACCTCAAAAAAATATCTGCGTATTGTAATTCTGAAGCTGGTTCCTCCAAGTTTTCGAGCCCAAGCAGCGCAGTTTCCACTTCAGATTTTTCCGGATCTTTCCAGATCTTTCCCGCCGCTCTCGCGCATAGGGCTCTCGCGTCTCTATTCTGTCTGTCTCGCGCACTGCCGAGGGCGCACCTGACCCGTCGCTCTCGCGCATACCGGGGCTCTCGCGCCTCTGTCTGTCTCGCGCACCTGACCTGCAAATGAGCGCGCAGGGGTACAGTGCTGCGTGCTCTGATCAAATGTAGTTCCGTGTCAAAAACACATTTTGATTTTCAATGACAAGTGCCCATTGTAGCAATTTAAACTGCAACTGACAGCTTTCAGTATCCTGTCTTGTTGCATTCTCCTGGCCACCCGAATTCTATATTATTTTTTATATCATATTTAAATATAGGCCTATTACTCCCAGGGTGAACAGCTATTGCTTTTGTTGCAGGTCAGCAGACCTGATTTTGCTGGCATACGCGGAGATAACTTACTATTATTATACTAGGTGAATAAATATTGATTTTTATATTAGATGTCTTTTTGCAGTGATAGTTAACATGGTTTAAATTTTAAATTGCTAATAGGCTTTATAAAAAATATTAATGATGGCGCTGTGAACGTCACTAATAATAAAAAACTAATTTTAACAGCACAGGTCAATCTAAATAATTAATTGAAAATCTAATCGCTAAAAAGCACATTTCGAAACAAGCACATAAATTCCATTATGAAATCCCCTCACCTCCATGCGTGATGGTGAAACTTCGGTGGCAACACTGCAATCTCCTTTTTTAGGGTCACCTGTAACTGGTTTAAACCATGTATTTTTTTCTCCCATTCCTTATTATTGGCTACGAACAAATACGCCTTTTCTTCTGGTAGCTCTATAGTGCCCTACAAAGGCAAAGCGAAGTAACTACACATTTGGTCAAAAATGAGTTAAGACTTGTAATGGGCTTTATGACATGTGTTCTGTCTTGTGAAAAAATATCTGGGTTAAATTATATCCCGTTTAGGAGATGCATTACCACATAATCTACCCATAACATGTTTGACGGATTAGCATAAAAACCTGCTTTAATATGTTATCCTCGGGAAATAGGCTACATTGTTTTATTGTATTTCATTATTTCTAAAATATGAGAAGACAGAGTTTATAAAACCTTTTATACCACGGGCTGTTTAAATACTCGATTCTGATTGGCTGGAAGGTGTGCAGTAAAACTGTTTAATGCACAGGTAGTTCCAGTCAGTTTGATTACAGTTTCAAATGAATCCGCTTCAATAAACCATAGACTGTAAAAAAAAACATTGGTAACCATAGTAACAGTTACACTTGCAAACAGATTCATAATTCATTCAAATAAATGCAATCTGATGGCTCTACTTTATTTAAAGTGGACAAAGTAGAACTGACGAGCCGTAACTTAAGAAAATAACTGTCATTTTTACACGTCTGTTAAAAAATTACACTGTTAACATCAGTTATAAGCTTTAACTTCTTTTTAACTTGGCAAATAACCAAGGTATAAGCGGGATAATCCACGGCTAGCCATGCATTAAATGATTTTAATGCACGACGTAGAGGCAACCACCCTCCGCTTCGCGTCGGGTGGTTCTTCGGCTCTGCGTCGTACATTAAAATCCTTTAATGCATGGCTAGCCGTGGATTATCCTCTTACTAAATAACCAGACAGAGCCTTAACGGGTTCTTTGTATAGTTGAGGTGCTATATAGCACCTCAACTATACAAAGAACCACTAAAGAACCATTAAAGAACCACTAAAGAACCATACTGGGCTGAACTGGTTCTTTTTATGGTAGTGGTGCTATATAGCACCTCAACCAGCCCAAAGAACCACTGAAGAACCACTGAAGAACCAACATTTTTTTGTGTGTAACTCTGTGAGAATTTGTGAGAAGTAACTGTAACTAATTATTTTTTAAGTAATATGCCCAAAACTGATGATGAATATTTATTTAACTAAACAAAAATGCTCTTATAATCACTCCAAAACTTCAACAAGTTGAAAGGATCTGTAATTAATTGTTCATACAAATGCTACAAATAACGTTCAAGGATATTTCTATCATCCTAGATAGCTGCATTGTTTTATCTGTGTAATGTAATGAAACTTGTTGTAGATAAATTACAATTATCACCTGGCTGCTACAACTAAGGGGGTTTTGGAGTCCCAAATGTTGTGCATTTTAATGTTTAATTCATTTTTAAATCAAATTTAAATGTTAAATTAATCAATCTGGTGCAATTCAGGTGTGCAAATTGAACAAAGAAAAATTCAAACCTCTTTTAGTTACAGTGTCAGTCTACATTACACTTCAACATAATAGGCTATATTGTAAAACAAATGCAATGAAAAATAAAAGAAACTTTTATAATTAGTTTTGTACAAATTTCTATACTTGTAAGTAAGCTATAGACTTGGAAGCAACTCAACGCCGGCAATTAAGCAAAACAAAATGAATGGGCTGTCGAGACGAGTTTTATGGGCCGTTAAGACAAAAAAATAAATAAATAAAAGTAGGCTATGAGATGTCTCAGCCCAAAAAGCACGTCGGTCACCGAGAATCTCAAGTAGGCTGCTACACCAAATACATTTATTGCGTTTGACACTTTAATGGCTGAGATGAGAAAGGCTTACCTTTATACTGGACTTTCTTTTTATTTTGTTGCTCTCTCTGTGTTCGTCCCTGTGGACCAGAGGGTTTATTTATACCGCTTAATTTCCGAATCAACGTGACAACAGCTGAGCACTTGCCCAACGTAACACAACCCCCGGAAAAGATCGACAATAATCATCAATTCAATCTAATAATCAGTAATTAAGTAATTAAACGTGTGGCTGAGGGGCGCCTTAGGATGACCATGTTTAATAAACATTTTTCTTTTTTTTTCATTCTAACTCTGTGATTTCTCGATTAATGGGAAGTAGCAGAGAATGTGAAGTAGGTCAAGGGCGACGTTAGAGCGCGCGCCCGCGGCGCCCCAACACATTTGGCGCCCTAGGCAACCGCCTAGTTCGCCTATAGCAATCGCCGGCCCTGGGTATGATTAAGGGATGTAGGTCATTCAGAATAAGGGATTAATAGGTGCTTTATATAAACCGGCAATATCAGAGCACTACGCATGCCAATTAGGGGTGGAACGGTACACAGCGAAGTAGCGGTTCGGTTCATACCTCGGTTCAGACCTCACGGTCGGTACGATTTCGGTACAATGGAGGGAAAAGCAAAACAAAAATACAGAAGGCATTGTATTTTTTAAAGTTTTATAAAAGCATAGAACCAGTTTATTTGTAGTGCACTGACAATAGTTTTATATAATTAGTTTATTAATTAAATGAATAAAAAGACAAAAAGACCTTGCGAAATGTTTGGTAATTGTACCTGAATTTATTTTAAATTATTTAGCTATATTTCAGATGAATATATTTGTTTTCCTTAATTTTAATTAACATTATTAATTAACAATGTGACATTATTTTCATCTGAATAAATAATTGATTTCTGTATAACATAATACTACCTTTAAAAACGCATTTGATTTTCTTTTTAAATCAATGTAGAATGTGTAAGATTAGTGCTCCGAGGAATATGACGAATGTCCAAAAGATGGGACCCACAGACTGTTTTGAAATGGAGTTGGATAAATAGCCTATGTTTTGCTTTTAAAACAGTGTGTGTGGATTTGGTTGGATGACAGTTGTAGGTTACAGTTTGTCAAGAGTTTACAGTGTGACAAAAGCACAATGTTGTGTTTTATTGCGAGTGTAGCCTACACAAATAGGAGAACAGTTTTTATGTTTCCACTGTTCTATCGTGCGCGCGTGTCTGTGTCTGTCTGTGTCTGTCTGCGTCTGTCTGTGTCTGTCTGTGTCTGTCTGTGTCTGTCTGTGTCTGTGTCTCTCTCTCTCTCTCTCTCTCTCTCTCTCTCTCTCTCTCACACACACACACACACACACACACACACACACAAGCATTGCAATCTTGACATCGCAGCCTGTTCAATATGCGGTCACACCAAACGCGAATGAGCGCCGAATTCACGCCTATCGCGTCTGGTTCGACGCTAATCCAAAGCGAG
Source organism: Hybognathus amarus (assembly GCA_030378365.1). Lineage (NCBI taxonomy): Eukaryota > Metazoa > Chordata > Actinopteri > Cypriniformes > Leuciscidae > Hybognathus > Hybognathus amarus. The sequence continues at coordinate 104,379 of JAQIUQ010003200.1, read as the reverse complement.
GATGCGTGTATAAAGCCACGTTTGAAGTGAACGCGCGTTCAGAGCTTTGACGGTTCAGAGCTAGCCGATGGTACAGATTAGGCTATGTGTCCCTAAAGAACCCTGCGTATCTAACAGTAGTTCCGCATTACATTACATTAATATGCACGCGAGTTTTATTTATTTATATACCGTGTATTCTCTGTTTAAATTCGTGCACCGAACCGTGACGCCCTACCGTTTCGGTTCGATACGAATACATGTACCGTTCCACCCCTAATGCTAATAAGCATATAGTTACAGTTTTTCTCAAATGCTAAAACACATTTCACAAACGTTTCGTCCATGTTCTCCAATGTCTAAACACAACACCCTTTTCTAAAGCTACATAAACACAACAACACCTTCTCCCTTCAAAACTGAAACTTTCACACCAAAAGAGCAGCTCGAAGCTTTCAAAAATGTAAACACTATACACATCATTATACACTACAGCAAAACAATTGAAAACACAATGCTCAATTTGTGAGAAGGTTCGTTGTTTCATAACTGCCAATGCATATTTTTAGAAACTTTACAGTAATGGATCTGGCTTAGATCTCTGCAGAGGATTAGGCATTTAGATTTGTGAGTTTCATATGAAGAGTATAAATCTATAGTAAATTCTGTACACTACTGTAACACAACTCAGATGCAAAAACAATCTATTGCACACAACAGTACTCTTGAAAACTTGATCAGGGTGTGAAGTTTTTTATTTATTTATTTTATTTACACCACAATCACTGTGCGGCATCATGTCGCTGAGCTGCATCGGGCCACATCACCTCATCCAAATCGCAGGCTATATTGTCTCTTGCCAGGCACCGCGGTAAAAACGCCCTGGAATGGCGGATCCATCCTTGGAAGTTCTCCACTGGGATGTCAACACACGCCAGCTCCATTGCCCTTAGGAGGTTCTCTCTCAGTGTATGGTTGTCGGTCATAAACCTTCCATCTCCACGATGAGAAGAACTCCTCTATAGGGTCCAGGAAAAGGGGAGTAGGGTGGCAGACAGACATTTAAAAAGTGGTTACTGTTGGTGGTGAACCACTCTCTGATTAGGTTCTGTTTTGTGGAAGGGTAACATTGTCCCAAATGATCACATAAATGGTATGTTCGGGCCCAGGATGGTGTTGTTGGTGGTCCAGGTGCTCCTCTAGGAAGGTTAGGAGACGTTGGGTGTTGTAAGACCCAAGGACAGCCTGTCGGTGGACAAGCCCCTCCAAACCCATGGCCGCACAAAGAGTAAATATTACCCCCGTTGGCCAGGAACTTCAGTGATGGCTCTTTGGCCAATGATGTTATGGCCTCTTTGCCTTCGTTTCTGCAGGTTGAAGCCAGCCTCATCCAGGAAGAGGTACTCATGAGGTCTGGCCATCGCGTCCAACTGTAATATCCTCTGTGAAAATGTGAAAGTGCACAGATGTTCTGAACAACAGTCAATCAGGTAGCATAGTATTGTCCAGAAGTAATGTAGGCCACTGAGCAACACAGTATGTTCACAAGCTGTACTGTCAACATGGATGTATACTTACTTGCACATACTCGTAACGTAGGTCTTTGTGTCGCGCAGAGTTTCGCTCAAAGGGAACCCTATAGACAGGGTGCGAACTACAGGGAGCTAGGGGGAGCTCGGCTCCCCTTAATATGGCATGGGCTCCCCTGAAAACGTGTATTCGTGAATTTTTGGGGGTCTCAAAAAATATTGACAATGTTTTATTTTGACGTGCAATTTCAGTTTTGTATAATGTGATCATCGTAGAGTATTATGTGTAAAATATAAAAAATATTTTTAGTTCATGCATGACGGCGATTTAAACCTAATTCCCTTCAATAAAGATAACTATACATGCTATTCTTGTCATGAGCATCAAGGCATGGTGGCACTGCAGTGCAAATTCCAATCATGTTTAAGACATGTTAACTCAAAGATTCGTAGAAAAAAATATAAACGTTGGAGGCTATTGATCTGCGCAAAGTCCTTGATATCCATTCTGTGTTAAGGTAAGGCATGTTATTCCCAATTATGTGTTGTGGCTGGGTTGTGATAGGTCTGCTTGACTCTCGATGTCTTAGGCCTAATTGAACGGTGGAATTGTGGTATTCTTCTGTAGCCGATGAGTAATTTAACCCTTGTTCAAGTGAACTCAAAGACAGACTATTTAGACTATTTGTGGATGGCTGTTTGACTTATCAATTTGTGTCAAATACGGTGAATCCTGTATATAGTGCTTGCATAGACTTGCATACACTTGTAGCTGTTATGTATCTTTGGAAGTCCTTGAAATGAATGGGTCTGCGCATTCCGCGTTTTGTCTGAAAGGCGCTTAGTCCTCTAGCACGCGCAAGTGCACAACCCCTCCAGACACCTCCAACCCCCTGGGGAAAAAATTGGGCTTCCCAGAAGGACACGGTATAGTTCGAACACTGCCTATAGACTTGTTTCATTCTAGATCTTTTGTTCTCTCAGTTTTAAAAATCATTAAACATTTCAAATGTATTCATTACATTTTAATAGATTAGAGATTATAGATAAGCTAATACAGATTTTTCCTTGTCAAAGTTTATAGTTGTAATAAAAACAGAAATCTCACACGATCCTGTACCTTCTGCATTTTATGATAATTTCCTTTCCTCAGTCGAGACGATTAACTCTCATCTGAATCGCTAAAAAGACGTACTGTAGGAAGAAGGGGCTTATTCGTAATTGCGCGTTCCACTATCAGTGTGCAATGCGCGTGACGTCTATGTTCGTCAATAACATAAACTGCACGTGTGTTGCGGAAGAACACTGTAGCCGGAGCTACTTCTCTCCATTAATGTCTATGGCGAGTCACGCAGGCACTGGGCAACTCCGCATCCGAGTCGACCCTGGGATAAAATAGTCCGAATATAAACACTTATTATAGGCGTACCCGTGGTGATTCAGGATAAGTCAAAAACACGGTTTGGAAAATGGATTCATGATGTAGCCTACTCGTTCATTTTGAACATAATGTAGCGACTGTCAATGGCCGTGTGGTTGTCAATCAGCTATGTGGAACCCTGGGTGCGCTGTTGGTTGGCGGCCTGGGAAGAGGGGGGCGGGTTGAGGATCGAAGTTCGTCTGTTGTTTATGGATGCTCTATTCAGAATCTGTGTTTCTGAATGCCTGCACTTGCTCTACCGAATAGAACAAGTTAACTGAACTCTGGCCTTGTGTGAGATTCTACAATAAGTTACAGACTGCAGCAGCTGATACAACAGCGTTTTGTTGCGCGAGCGTCCACTCGCACTAATGCAACCACATAAAATTTTAACTCGCACATTCTCAAAAAATGGTCGCATATGCGACTAATTTGGTCGCAGTCTGGAACCCTGCTGTTGCTCGCATCTCGTCCGTAATGATGGTGCGAGGTTGTCTTGCTCTCCCTCCTGGACCTTCTCCTCTCCCTTGTTGGCCTCCTCCTCTTCCTCCCTGGCCTGCTCCTCTTCCTCCCTGGCCTGCTCCTCTTCCTCCCTGGCCTGCTCCTCTTCCTCCTTGGCCTGCTCCTCTTCCTCCCTGGCCTGCTCCTCCTCCTCCCTGGCCTGCTCCTCTTCCTCCTTGGCCAGCTCCTCTTCCTCCTTGGCCTGGTCCTCTTCCTCCCTGGCCTGCTCCTCTTCCTCCCTGGCCTGCTCCTCTTCCTCCCTGGCCTGCTCCTCTTCCTCCCTGGCCTGCTCCTCTTCCTCCCTGGCCTGCTCCTCTTCCTCCCTGGCCTGCTCCTCTTCCTCCCTGGCCTGCTCCTCTTCCTCCCTGGCCTGCTCCTCTTCCTCCCTGGCCTGCTCCTCTTCCTCCCTGGCCTGCTCCTCTTCCTCCTTGGCCAGCTCCTCTTCCTCCCTGGCCTGCTCCTCTTCCTCCCTGGCCTGCTCCTCTTCCTCCCTGGCCTGCTCCTCTTCCTCCCTGGCCTGCTCCTCTTCCTCCCTGGCCTGCTCCTCTTCCTCCCTGGCCTGCTCCTCTTCCTCCCTGGCCTGCTCCTCTTCCTCCTTGGCCAGCTCTTCTCCCTCCTCTGACTCGATTACCTCTTCCTCTGACTCTGCCTTCATCCATTGTGTTTGTTTTGAATCTTCAGCAAACTGTGCACTCTGAACTTGACTTTTATACATGTGGTCACAGCATTAGCAACAGGTGTTTTCAATTTTGAGTCGTTGTGTGTAATGAATGACGCCAGGTGTGTTCATTTTGTTCAAATATTGCTGACTGTGGCAAGCATTTTGCATCAGATGAGCTTTCATTTGAGAATATGAGCAGAGTTCTTTTGCAACTTGTGTTTTAGCAAGGAAAAATGTGTTAAGATTTATGTGAACGGAGGATTGTGTTTTGTGAATTGTGTCTTCATGTGAAATGTGTTTATGATATTGGAAAATGATGGCTAGATTTAGTAAATGTGTTTAGACAACTGGTCATTTGGTTTAGAGGATTGGCTTTTGTGTTTTAGCATTTGAGAAAAACTGTAATAGAACGCATTCTCATCCTAGGGCTTCATTTAACTGACACTTTTGACCATGCATCTAAATCCGACACACATGGCAACCTTTAGCGTCAGTTAGATGACGTGGGTAGGTTTAGGTCTGGGGTAGGGTTAGGGTTAGACCACTAGGAGGCATGTCTCATACTGACACTAAAGGGTACCATGTGCGTCAGATGTTGACGCATGGTCAAAAATGTTAGTTAGATGACGCCTTGGGATGTGAACCCAAGGCGCCTTGGGAAGTGTTATTCGAGGAAATATTGGTAACACTTTACAATAAGGTTCATTAGTTACAATTTTTTTAAGTTGGCATGAAGTAATAATGAACTGCACTAATACAGCATTTATTTTTTGTTAATGTTAATTTCAACATTTATTAATACTTTATTAAAATCGTGTTAACATTAGTTAATGCACTATGAACAAACAATGAACAGAATTTTAATTTAATTCGCTAACATTAACAAAGATGAATAAATACAAGAAGTGCATTGGTATTGTTGGTATCATGGTATACTGTACATTACCTAATGTTAAGTAATTAACCTTATTGTGTTACCGATTTTTATTTATTTATTTATTTATTTATTTTAAATATTACATTTATGCATTTGGCAGAAACTTTTATCCAAAGCGTCTTAATTCGCAGTACACAATTACATTCTTATCAGTTCTTAAATCATCAGTGCCTTATTAGTATCTTAAATATAATACAGTTCTCTATTCAAATGTTTATTTTTTCTGTTAAAAACAAAAAAGGCATGTAACAAGGTGCCATTTCCTTTATTTTGATCCAGTGCAGCTCTACCTTTAAAAGGGTAACGTGAAAAGTGTGTGCCATTTAAGATACAGTATCCGTCCAAGCACAGGCTCAGCTTGCATGTTTGACAGTGTATTATTGAATCACTGCTTTCCGCTCTTTCCTTTCCATCTTGTATAAAATCTTAGTTATGATCTGTTTCTCACAGTTCCATCTCAAACTCACAGTGACCTCAAACTTGCAAAGTAAACATTACTTGAATGACATTTCCTCAGATAAAAAAGGCATATAGGTGCAAACAGGGTACAAGATAACTTGCAAATGTGTGTTCGGGGGGATGGGGGAGGGTTTTTGCATTTTCATTTTTAAACTTGTTTTGTGATTTCACACTGCTGGGCTCCATCTCACACATGCACATGCTTCATTAGAAGCAAACAGTCTGAAGCAATTCTCCCCCTCACGAGTCATAGCACTCAAGTAAACGACCAGGCTAATTTGACTGTCCCTCCTCCCCTTGTGCTTTACTCTTCATCATTGACTGTCCACACCCTTCGGGAGCGACCATCTCTCCAGTAATTGTTATCCTATTTAGTAATCTATGAGCCTTGGTTTCATCAGACGTTTAGCAGTGCATATAAATATCACTGACGTTTATTGAATGTCAGAGTTCACGACGGTGGCTGATTGATTCTAACCCGTTGTATTTGGGCATGTCAAAATATGATTTGTTGCCATACAATAGCAATTTTAAAAGCTATTTTCTCAGAGGGAAGAAAATACTATCATTCAGAGGTGAATTGAAGGCAGCTAACTGTGAGATTGAGATTAATGAGCATTTTAGTGAGTTCCCATTAGCCTGTACGGCTGGACAGTGAGGGAGAGTGAACCACACTCAAAATAGAGAGAGTGGACCTCTGAGTGTCACAAACAACCATAATCAAGACAGCTTGAGCAAACAGCCAGAGAGCAGAGGCTGTCAAGAACACGAGTGTGCATGTGTTTGGACTGCGTGATTTTTGGAATTAATTCTGGAAGTGTGCATATATGCGTATTCACCCCTTAAGCTGTTTCCATGTGTATGTTTGGTTCAATCATAGTTATTTAGATTGGAGTAAATCAGGTCCTAGCAACAGGATGGAAAGTACTTAGTGTTCAGCATGTTCTTGGCTAGTCTTGTAAAGTGCTTCCACAACAGCAGTAACTCATTCTGAGAAGCTCATAGAAGTTTAAGTTCACTTGTGCACTTACATCTTTTTGCGCAGATACAAGTTGTAATATTATTTTATGTTGGATAAATATCTGATTGATCTCATATTGGACGTTTCATTGAGATAATTAAGCCGGTAACAAAGTGATTCAGTTTCCCGGTGTTCATTCAGCTCTTCAGCACATGCAGCACAAACAGCAATGCTGTTATTTGAAACTGTAATGTTAATTTAAAGGAGTGGTCCAGAAGTTTGGACATTAGGGCCTCATTTCCAAGTTAGATTTAGGCCTCGTCCACACGAAGCCAGAGCTTCCCCTATCCGATATTTTTTTTCTTCGTTCTAAAAAAAAAGTCCGTAAACACGGCGGCGTCTCGGAAAAATATCTGCGTCCACACGAAACCACTGAAACCGACTGAAAACGATGTAGTAGACATCCCAGACCAGTATGCGGCGCTGCAATAGATATCCACAAAAAATGCGAAAAGATGACTTAGAGCATGCACATAAAACCTTGCGCGCTCTAGGCAGTAAAATATAAGGCTATGAAATATTATGCACAGTTGCTTATTTTCTTTTTACCAAGAACTTTATTGAACAACCATAAATTGCCTGGTACAAAATAGGGAGTCAAGATATTCGATTAGTTAGCAGACTCAGAAAGCTTGCCACAAAGACCGCAAAAGTAACGAATGTGTCAAATATAGACATTTTAATTCGTTATTAATAAACTTAATGTTTTCTGTGTCATTCTTGACTGAATAGAGGATGATGCTGCTGACTCGCCACTTCGCAGTATTGTGAACGCGCCTATGGCGTAACGTACGCTAATGCACTTCATATGGATCAAGGCTACAAGAGAGCTATCTGTTCATGTTCGTTTTTAATTGTTGTTTGTCGATGTTGTTTAAACGTAGCCATTTCAAGATTTCTATAGCCTATTTTTCTGAGTTTTCGGTTCATTTATGAGACGAGCTCCAGTTCACGAGCAATGCAAGTTATTTTGCGCCGGGGCGTCCACGTCCTGATTATGGCTTTGTCTGCTATATATTTGCTTCTTATTTATTAAATCCAGGTAACTGGTTGATGAAACATTTATTAAAATAAAGATAAAATTGTTAAAAAAAACGAAATTCACTTCAAAGAAGGGCTTTATACAAAACAAAACTTAATGTGGTCAAAATTAGGTCTCCCGATATAGCCTATTGCGCATATGCACGCGGTTCACTTTTCATAATCAACATATTTAAACATAAATATTAAACAGAATACATTCTTTAATGGATATAACACGTAGCCTACGCCTAACCTACAGAGAAATGTAATGTCGGAGTGGAAAATTAGGGGTGCGTTTTTTCAAAATAATCAAATAATTTCCATCGATCGTCGAATATTATTTTTGCTTTAAATCCCCATCCCTATAAAATACGAAATGTCTTTACCAGACAACAGACAAGCAGCATACGAAAGAAAGTATAGGCCTAAAAAAACATTCAAGTAAATAATAAATAAAGGAATACAAGAGGCTCAGAAGTTTCTGCCGCATTATATTATATTATTATTAAGCAGTTCGGCAGTTGTTGTCTAACAAGTCGACACATGGGGTGATGACAGCATCGTTTCACAAAATATACGGATTGTAGCCGGGTGTCGTTTTCAGATTTATCCACCTTGGGACCCGGTTTCAAAAAATAGCGGTTTCACTCTCCCAAAACGCCGGATCCGTGTGGACGAAACGCCAATACCGTATAAAAATCTATACGAATCCAGCGAAACGCGTCTTCGTATGGACGGGGCCTTAGTGTTATTTATCAGTGGAGACATTTTGTAAACATTTTCATCCAGTCGTTCTAGTTGCATAGTTCGCCGGTGTTAGGCTAGTTCTAGTCAACGGTACCTGCTTGCCCGCCATTAAAAAATATTTTTACCCACTCCACAGTACACTAAAAAGCAAATCAATTTTAATGCCAGACTATTCGATGTAAATTTCTGTTAAAAGAATAATATTAGAAATACTCCCCTTTAAGATTGGATGTGTTATGTGTTATCCAATGACTTGTTTGCATTATTTAAGCATTATTTGTTTTTGTATGGCTGTGTATATATATACTGTGTGTGTGTGTATATATATATATATATATATATATATATATATATATATATATTAGTGCTGGGCGGTTTGACCAAAAATTGATATCACGGTTTTTTTCAAAATCATAACGGTTTTTCGTTTTTTTCGGTTCGGTTTTTATTTATTTATTTTTTTATGCATAGTCAGGTGTTCAATGCATTTTCTACTGGTTAAGAGAGGAATTACTGCAGTAAATTGACTTAGGATGGTCTATTTTACTGTCATTAGTGAATATTGTAGAATAATTCCACACTAGTAATACAGGTTTGCATGGCCCCAGAAAATTATGCTGTTTACAAATAAGAGCCATTCATGATTCTAATGAAGTGAGGAATCAAAATGCAAAGACAACTGCAGTCAAAATACAGAACTTTTATTTTAAACAACACAATTAGAAAAACTTGGAATACTTTTGCTAGTTCAAGTACAAATCCAGGAACATTACGTGCATTCAAGTAAATATAAAAGGAAATCTTGTCTTGCATTGCTTTTAAGGTCTATTAAAGAAATTAAAACAAAATTATGCAACTTGCATTAGTTATTCCTTCAAAAGTATTGCTTCGAAACCAGAACAAACATAAAATAAATATAAAGTGCTAACTTACTTGGCACACAGGATTATCCTGTATAATGGAGACAATATTTGGCTCGACTTTTCTTTAGCTTTCCCTGTGTTACATGCTGATGTGGAGGGCGCTGAAATCCGCGGCTGAATCCGCGGCTGATTTAATACATTCTTGAATTTCCAAGACATGTTTGCGGCTAAGGCGCTGGAGCAATTTGCTTGTGTTGCCGGGTCATTCTCCCCAGCGGAGAATTTTAGCCCAACTGGTCGACGTCGGATTTTTGGAAAACAAAAAACCTCCAAACAACAGACCCGGCTCCTCTTTTTGGCACAAGTTCTTCTTCGGTGTCATCACTGTCATGTTGTACTAATTCTTCAGCATCCATCGTCCATGTAACGTAACAGAGCGCTGCTGTTTGTTTACACTCGTCGGTGCTCAGTAGTGCAACGGGTAAAGGGTCCGTCTGAAACAGTGTCGCGGACTCTATGGTCGCGCAGCGTAACGGTCGTTCTGAACGTTGTGTAATTAAACCGGTATGGCGGTTTATTCAAAATCAAAATCGTGACGAAAAATATATAAACCGGTTTTCGGTTCTAAACCGGTTTCACCGCCCAGCACTACATATATATATATATATATATATATATAAATTGAAACTTTTAATTACAATTACCTACAAGAACATAGACATGGCAGGTAGCACAACATAACATAGGTATTGATAACAACCAACAAAGACTGAATGAACTGAGGCAAACTTAATAGAGAGACAAATTATCCATTGGTGTAATGATGCGCTCTAAAAATGCTGGGTTGTTCGAAACCCAAATTTGGGTCAAATATGGACAATCCCAAATGTAGGGTTAAAATGCAATTAAAAGATGTAGTTGAAAGTGAATTTTAAAGTTGGGTTAACATTTGAAATCACATTTTTCTACCCAACATTTGGGTTTGTCCATATTTTACCCAAATTTGGGTACAAACAACCCGAGACGAAGGTGAACAAAGATGAAGTACAGTGTATATATATATATATATATATATATATATATATATATTAGTGCTGTCAAACGATTAAAATATTTAATCGCGATTAATCGCATTAATGTCATAGTTAACTCGCGATTAATCGCACATTTTTATCTATTCTTAATGTCTTTTGATTTCTTTTTGTTACATTTTTTCTCATTTTAATGCTCTTATCAACATGGAAAAGTGGATTGGCTTGTTTAGTGCAAATGTTTTTTTTTATTATTATTATTGAAAATAACATTGGAATAGTGTTCAATTTCACTCTAACATATATAGCCTAAATAATCTCTCACACAATGCAACACTGTCCATCAATAAAAGGGTGAAAGAAATACTGACGAGGTCCTGATATTGACGAGGGGGTGGAGAATTTGCATCATCTGTGTTTGTGTGTGTGTGTTGCTTGGCCATCATCAAGTGGTGTTTCAGCTGGACGTGCTGTGATGATGATAGCTCAGTTCATAATGACAAAACATACAGATCGCTTTGGTCTTGTCAATGGGACAATTTGGCAACTTTTTAAAAGTAAACTTTACATTCAGAATCTCATTGGCATCCATTTCGGCGTCTCGCGCTCGTCATCCACTCAAAACATAACGTTACTATTTGGCCGGCTCGCAAGCTGAAACGAGTGTGTGCGGCACAAAACGTCCTCGCGCTGCGCTCTGAAACCCATTCATGTCAATGGCTTGCGCCGCGCGAGGACGTTTCGTTGCTTCTTCGACCAAAGCGCAAGCGGATCTAGCTAGACCGGAAACAAAACAACAGGCACGCCGCACACACTCGTTTCGGCTTGCGAGCCGGCTTTGAGTGGATGACGAGCGCGAGACGCTGAAATGGATCAGGACGCATGCTGCATCCTGTTGCAAAAGTATGTGAAAAAACGACAAAGTTTGCTAGGACAAAAAGACCGTTAATCGCGCAATAAAAAAATTAACGCCGTTAAAATGGGTTTGCGTTAACGCCGTTAATAACGCGTTTAACTGACAGCCCTAATATATATATATATATATATATATATATATATATATATACACTCACCGGCCACTTTATTAGGTACACCTGTCCAACTGCTCGTTAACACTTAATTTCTAAGCAGCCAATCACATGGCGGCAACTCAGTGCATTTAGGCATGTAGACATGGTCAAGACAATCTCCTGCAGTTCAAACCGAGCATCAGTATGGGGAAGAAAGGTGATTTGAGTGACTTTGAACGTGGCATGATTGTTGGTGCCAGAAGGGCTGGTCTGAGTATTTCAGAAACTGCTAATCTACTGGGATTTTCATGCACAACCATCTCAAGGGTTTACAGAGAATGGTCAGAAAAAGAAAAAAACATCCAGTGAGCGGCAGTTCTGTGGGCGGAAATGCCTTGTTGATGCCAGAGGTCAGAGGAGAATGGCCAGACTGGTTCGAGCTGATAGAAGGGCAACAGTGACTCAAATAACCACCCGTTACAACCAAGGTGGGCAGAAGAGCATCTCTGAACGCACAGTACGTCGAACTTTGAGGCAGATGGGCTACAGCAGCAGAAGACCACACCGGGTGCCACTCCTTTCAGCTAAGAACAGGAAACTGAGGCTACAATTTGCACAAGCTCATCGAAATTGGACAATAGAAGATTGGAAAAATGTTGCCTGGTCTGATGAGTCTCGATTTCTGCTGCGACATTCGGATGGTAGGGTCAGAATTTGCCGTCTACAACATGAAAGCATGGATCCATCCTGCCTTGTATCAACGGTTCAGGCTGGTGGTGGTGGTGTCATGGTGTGGGGAATATTTTCTTGGCACTCTTTGGGCCCCTTGGTACCAATTGAGCATCGTTGCACGCCACAGCCTACCTGAGTATTGTTGCTGACCATGTCCATCCCTTTATGACCACAATGTACCCAACTTCTGATGGCTACTTTCAGCAGGATAATGCGCCATGTCATAAAGCTGGAATCATCTCAGACTGGTTTCTTGAACATGACAATGAGTTCGCTGTACTCAAATGGCCTCCACAGTCACCAGATCTCAATCCAATAGAGCATCTTTGGGATGTGGTGGAACGGGAGATTCGCATCATGGATGTGCAGCCGACAAATCTGCGGCAACTGTGTGATGCCATCATGTCAATATGGACCAAACTCCCTGAGGAATGTTCAATGTCATATCAATCTCTCAAAAAATTATGTCAATATTTTGATTTAGATTTATCAAACAATATATTGATTATTGGCTTGCAAATCATAAAGAATTATGTTATCTGCAAAAATTTTCATATTGGTGCAACAGACAGACAGACAGACAGACAGACAGACAGACAACAGACAGACAGACAGACAGACAGACAGACAGACAGACAGACAGACAGACAGACAGAGCAGACAGACAGACAGACAGACAGACAGACAGACAGACAGACAGACAGACAGACAGACAGACAGACAGACAGACAGACAGACAGACAGACAGACAGACAGACAGACAAGACAGACATATTCCTATTATTATGAGGTCATTGCATAGGCGAAATTGTTTTTTTTACAGTATGAGCTTAGCTATAATGACATTTTCTTTTTCCCATCGCAAAAAAAAAAAAAACTCTGCATTTTTACATTTTTCACATGGATTTCATATGATTTATAAGCTTTCCTCATAGGGATGAAAAAAATAAATAAAAATAAGTCCCCACAAGGACAAAAATAGGGACATTTGGGTCCTCATGACGTACACACACACACAAAACACACACACATACTTTTCCCCTATTTTAGTATCTTTTTAAACATGTCACATGATCCTTCCGAAATCATTCTAATATGCTGATTTGATGCTAATGAAACATTTATTGACAGTAAAGACTTGTGCATCACAAAATGTTTATATTTCAAATAAATGCTATTGGTTTGATTTTTCTTGTTAAAATATTTAGCAGCCGAAGCAGCATATTTAGACATTTTTCTCCAGTACCAAATTAAGAATCTAAATTATCATGTGACACTTGAAGGCTTGAGTTATGACTTCTGAAAATGAAGCATTTTCATCACAGGAATGAATTACATTTTAAAATATATCAGAGTATAAATTAGTTATTTAAAACTGTAATGATCTTAATCTTAACACAATCATAATCTTACTGTATGAAAAATAAATAGAAAGTCTTACAAGCACTGTAAATCAAATTGAAAATACAATGTTCGCATATATATAGCATACTGCCCAGTGGTTCTTTTTAGATGTTTTAAAAAAAACGTGTCCTCTCTAATGAATCCCACATTACTGGTTTCACTTTTATAGCTACATTTCACACATTGTTAAATTTGCTGATCCAGTATAACAAAAGTCAGCACAGGAACACAAAAGGTGCTCGTTTGCGAAATTACTCGGTGCAATTAAGACTTCAACATATGAGAAGCTGGAATTGCACACACTTTTTGTTTCTTTCTCTGTCTATGGGGACATTATAACTCAGATGTAACAGCAGGTGGTAAGGCACCTTGCCATTGTGTAGTTAGTTGGAGAGTTCTTAGTGAGACTAAATTAAATGTGTTTGTGTAGGTGTTTCAAAGATGCACAAACTGAGGACCTGAGTTTCCAGATAGAGCCTGCAGAAGATGCAGTCCCACCTACACACTCATTCACTTACTTCGCTGGCTCAATAATACTCAAACGCTCGTATATGTTTCTGTTTTCAGTAGGTCTAAGTAAATTTGTAATTCTATAACTGTGTCAAGGGGAAACAGACCAAGAGGAATGTCTGACAGAATAGAGAGAAAAAAGATACTCCATTTTCAGACCGAACTAGAAAGAGAATGTATGTATCCACAGAGGTAAGCCTGACGTTTGTGTGTCTGATCCTTTCTCTTTCCATCTCTTTTCCCATCCCAATTTTCCCTTTGGGGAAGTTTGAAAAATAGTGGGTTTTTACTCCGTAATATTTTACACATGATTGAAGGTGATGTCAACAGTGAGGGGCTGAGAGAGAGTTTGGCTGGATTATTGTTCCAAATCATCGTCTATCTCTTTCTCTTAATATGTTACACTTTTAACCTCTTAAGCTCTTTGGTTTATTTTGGAATTCCGCATAAAAGTGGACATACCCAAATCTGATGGCTCCCTATACCCACATACAGTGAAGTAAATGCAAATAATTGGTGTCATTTTATAGGAAACCCTTTAAACAAACAAAATCAAGTGTCAAATGTAATAAAAATGATTGTATGTGTTTAAAATATCAAAAGAAACACACAAAAAAGTAGGCGCTTTTGTGTTTTTTTTCTTTGAATCTTTGTTTGAAAGTGTATTACTCTGGTATTGTGTGCAACAGCTACCTATTATAAGTTCCATTTGATTCCACTAGATGTCCCCAACACTGAAAAAAAAAATTATGTGTCTAACATTTCGATTAAAAAAGTTATTGCTATGACACCAAGGGGAGGCAAAGTGGCTTTTTAGTGTCTTTTATGAGAGAGTGCGTCCAGACTGCGCGCTGAAGAATATCTACTTTTTTTTTACTCTGAGGCAAAATTGCGCTAAATATCTCAGACTCTGTTTGTTTTAGAGGAAAGGTGTGTCCACCATAGATGTCCACGACATGTCACGTCATGCTGAGATAAGCGTAAGCTTCCCAATGATGCGTAGTTCGTCATCATCCGTCGACGATAACATATCATGTGGATCGTATGAAAACAATGACTTATTTCCTGCGTTACTGGACTAAATGAGACATAATATGGGATTATTTATCAAGCGAAACTCACATGAAGGTCGAAAATGGACTCATTTTGAAGAAAACAGTCTAAGGTGAAAGTCTATGTATATTTTTGACTACTTTTAGCTCAGACATGCTGTAATCGGAGACGAAATGCAACGCGTTTCCTAGTTTGTTTACAAATATCAAAGATGTACTTCGCGAATAGTTATGCAATCATTTGATCTGTTGTATTATGTCAACTAAATAAACCATACAGCAAAAATCATGTGGAAGAAAGGGTTTGTTTGATATATGACTTGACTTTGTTGATCAAATTTGACCAACGCTATCAATATTCATATTCATAATCACACTTACTTTTGAACGGTATTTCGGTTGCGGGTGGAGGAATATAAACTTTTAAATTATCCAATATGTAAAATGAATTAAAAAATGATGGTTTTGTGTGAAAAGTAAAGGGTCTAAGCTTTGTAATGATATAACATATGACTGTTAATGTTTCATCAGGACCTTTAAATATTAAAGGGCGATCATAATAACGTTCTTAATAACGCAATCCCCCCGGTACCGGGTTTACGACCTTAACAGGTTAAAAAAAAAGTCTGTTTTTTCTATGTTCTTTCCAGCTGCAAATTTTCTCCTTGCTTTTCCACAACCCATGTCAAAATATGTATATTTATGATATCTAGCTAACAGCTGCCGCACTAAATTTAGAGTGAATCTCCAGAGTGAAAGAGTGAGTCTAGTAAGGCAAGGTGAATCAAACTTTACAGTATACGAATGTCATTCAGCTATTGTCCTCTATTCCAGAGCAATAAATTAAGGGGGATTGCCTTATTTGTTCGACATATACGTGTGAACTTGCAGAATCAGTGAGACTGCAGTTTTGCTGTATCACCAGTGTGGTCTTCAAGAAAGGCACTTAATCTCAGTGACCTTCAGGTGGACTGTCCAGGTGGTTTGAAATTTTTCTGAAATAATACATGCTATGAATGTTCAGACCTAACCAGCCCACATTATTATTCACACCTGAGGAAATGCGTCTCTCACAGTATAGTTCTGCTGAACATTACATCTTCATAATCCAGAGTGAAAGGTGAACTGATTAATATTCCAGTTATCAAAAGTGAAAGAAAATTATAATGAAAAATGTAAAAAGCTTTTGAAAAATGTAATAATAATGTGTGGGGCTGTCCATATGCGACTTGTCGACTAATTTTAAAAAATCTTAACTTTGAAACAACAAAGTGTTTTAAAAGCATCACTATCATAGAAAAAGTATATAAACTATATAAAAATGTACAAATTTACACCAAGAACTCCCTACTATTGTGCTCAAAATCTCATTTCACGAATAACAATAAATATCAGGATATAGTTACAGTAGGCTATTTACTAATTTTTATTTTAAGTATTATTAAAAAATTAACAAAAATGCAAACACAAAACAATATGAGAAACACAATAGAAGAGAAAGTAACACTTGAACTTGAACTTAACACTTGAAAAGAGAGTAACACTTGAACTTGACGTACAACGTAATCGATCAATCGAATGCATGTACGGCCATATGCCGGAAGCTTGTTATTTTAGTCGATAAAGTATTAAATATGTATATTTTTCTTACACAAAGGCATCGCTTCACTTCTGAAAACATTTATTAACCCCTGCAGAGCTGTGTGGAGAACTTTAGTCATAAATAGATGTGCTTTAACGGACTTCCAATGTCAAACAGCCATTCACTCCCATTACGTTATATTAAAATATCTTGAATGTAACTCTGACAACCTTGCCTCATTATATAGAGTTCTATGAATATTCAAATTAGCCTTCCCGAAAGTGCGAAAAACTGCAATAAATCGAAAATCCGCTAGATAGGCCGGTCCCAAAAGGGAGCAAATGTCCATATACCCCATGTTAAAATGTCCGTTTTCACAGCATAAATTCATGTTTTTACAGTTTGGTCCCATGGACTTTTATTGTAATCTTCAATATGTTCTGCGTGCCTGACAACTGTGAGGGGTGAATTTTTTTCTAACTCGTTAGTTTAGATCGAATTTAGGTATAAAATGTATGACAAATAAGGGCGGTTAACTTTGATTGACAGCTGATAACGGGCTGCGCAAGTGAAATTTGATGTCTCGGCCATGATCTGAACACAACACATCATACCACCTCTGTATCCTTTCTGAACAAATTTGTATTTTGTATTTCCTAAGATTTTCCAGTATGGTGCCGCACATACCCCCATAAACAGCCTCAACCCGTTCTTCAGAAAGTCTATGGGTGGCGCACGTAACGCTTTGTCCATATTTTTTACAGTCTGAATGGGTAAAAAGCCATTTTCACAAGATGTAAAATAAGTCTCTGATGTCCCCAGTATTGTGTGTGTGAAGTTTTAGCACAAAATACCTGATATTTTAATACCAGATATACCAATATTTTTATATAGCATGTTAAAATTGTCACTTTTTGAAGGTTTGCAAAAACACACCGTTTTGTGCCTGGCCCTTTAAATGTAAATGAGCTGCTGCAGAGGGCAGGGTTTAGCAGCTTTGGTCACCTCTAGGCAGACAGCACATAAAATGACAGAAACTGTTCTCCATTTAATGTTAAAATGGAGTCAGTCAAGAACTGGAGAGTCTCGAGAGAGGTGACAACATGTAGAATGCAGCAGGAGTGTCTGAATGGTTAGTTGATGCATTTCTGTTGCTGATGTGATGTTAACTATCTTCAATTCAGCATATTCTGTCAGGAAATCGCTCGATAGCGAACTGTTGTGAGATGCCTACAGAGTGACTTTATATAGGTATGTGGACAAAAAATTAAAATTCAACAAATAGTAGAGTTGGGGTACTTGAACTTTAGTTCGGACTCGAAGTCCAATTTTGAATGAACTCGGACTTGTAACGCACTCGTATGAATTTGTACTCGGACTTGGCACAGACTCTGACATTCAGATCTCGGAAAAATGTCCGAGTCCAGGCAATGGAGGACACATTATTCAAAAACGAAACCAAACTTGTGTTGTGTCCGCTGTTAGCATTGTACCAGATCACGGACATGTATATTAAGCGCATGAACGCAGTGGGCAAATCAGAGGCATTTTAGAGTCAACATGCAGAGAATTCGCTGCAAAATGTATGTTCAGAATCAGCACCGAGCTTTATCCTTTTGCAAATCCCCTCATACAAAGTCTAGTCGCGATACAAATGACAGATTTACTGTGCAGTGTGGACAACTTCAGTGATTATGACTAGTTTTATTCATCTTAAAGGCATATCAACATGTCATGGAACACTACCGAACACTAGGTGGCCGTTACAGAGTTCCATCTTTTGGACATTCATTAGTATTGCATTGGTTTTCATTTTGTCCTCAAAACAGGGCACTAATCTGTAGGGGTGGGAATCTCTAGGCACCTCACGATTCGATTTTGATTAATTGATATTCAGAGGGCTTCCGATTCCAATGCTAAATCGATTATCTTAATATTTTTTTGTCTGTGACTATAAATAGCTACTTTGCTTTATAAAGTAAAAAGTTATGACCCATGAAGAATTAATAATATATTTTATTAACATTGCAAAGAACCAACAGGAAAATACATGTGTGCCTGAACTAGCAGCACACTTGTTATCCATAGTTTTTTTTTTTTTCTCTCCTCAAGTTGATGGGGACCAGCAACTGTTTGGTTACCCGCATTCAAAAAAAAAAAAAATCTTTTGTGAAAGAAATTAATAACAGGTTTGCAACAACATTAGAGTAAATAATGAAAGATTTTTTTTTTTTTGTGAACTATCCCTTTAAGGACGAGCGGCAGTACCATTTATAGACCAGCAAGCGACTTGTACTAAATGCGTTTAATATAGACGCATATTACACCAGATTTTCTCTCAAATGTTTGCTTTCACTTTAGACATAGCCAATTCTGTTTATGTAAACATTGTATGTATTTAACAGTATTAGCAGAAGACTCTAAAAGATAACTTAGTCCAGTGTTCAGGCGCTGTTTGACAGTGCCTTTGAGCTATAATGTTAACTGAATAACATTATAGTGGTATGAAGCAGGTCGCGATTGCTAATAAGATACATATATCACACGCGAGTCCCGCGGATATAAAGGAATAAGGACATTTCATCCTATTGAACTACACGCAAGTGCTGGATTACTCACACAGGTCAGTTTACTTAGATGAATTAAATTTGTGAGGGAAACGAAGCGCTGTTCCACTTGGAATAACGTTACACTATCACACTAAACAGCATTTAAATGTGTATTGAAAGTCATAATGTTATTCTATGTGTTACTGTAGTTGGTTTGCTATACGAACTAGCAGCTAGATCAACATAAGAATAACATACTGACCATATTCTAACATTTCATCATGTCAAGCTGAACGTTATAACATTGATCTGTTTTATAATTTTGCTCACCTTTCCAATGAAGCTGTAATGTCGTGACTCGTGAAGTTCTGTCAAGTCCAAATTAGTCACGGACGCTGCACGTAGCTCTCGTCGAGTGGAAGTCAGTCTCGGACGCTAGCTATCGGCATCTCAAAAACATCATGCTGATATTGATCCTCATTCTAGTCTGCTTGCCATGGTCTGTGTTTGAACAAAACAAGAACTGGGTGCCGCTAGATGTTACTCACTATGCAGTTGTCCGCGTCTGTCGCCATGTTTACGTCATGGCTATGGCAATACGAGCGGAAACGAGGATAGCCGAGAATAGCCGAGGATAGCGCGGATATTGCGTCATTTACAGGCGACATTTTTTCCGGGACGGACACTTTTTAAAATTGGAATTTCTCTGAAATAAAAGAACTTTGGAGACTTTGGGGATATTGTAAGTACACAACTGCAGGAAATATATCACACCGTGCAAGTGATTTTTGGATATTTTGTTACAAAATCCTTACATATTGGAGCTTTAACAAACTAATTATATGTAACTTCATCAGTACACTATAAATAAACTGGTTCTATGCCTTTATTAGTAATCTAAGCCTTTATTAATATACTTTATTATTTAAAACATACAAGGCTTAAGACATTTATAAAAATGCCTTCTATGTTTCTTTTCACTCCACTGTACTCCCACAGTCGACCGCACGTATGCAATTGACAATTGGTTATTGTCATTTCACCATATTTTTTGAACAGACAGTGTGTTTACTTGGAAATATTACTATATATTTTCAGTTTTAATTTATATTTCCATCGTAAGTTTGGTCTTAAATTTAATTTAGAAGTGGTATTAAAAAGTCTTAAATTTAAATTGTTTATACCTGTAGCCACCCTGAATAGAGTTAACAATACTAACGCTGGTGGAGGAAAGAAAGTGGAGGACACCACACAAAAGTTGAGTGTAGCCTACACGACGCGCTGCATTTTGACAGCTTTTCTACAGGTAACGTTCAGTGTCGGTAGTCATAAAAAAAGTGGGGGAGTTTAAATGGCCACGAAATTTTGTACAGCACACCACAAACATATGTTCTTCATGTCTACCTTCATCTGAAAGGTGTCCAAAGTGGGTAAAAATAATTTCTTGACAGTTGAATTTTTCCGTATTGTTTGAAATCACCTTTCAGGAGGAAAATGCAGCCTGAATAGAAAAAATTTAAAATGTAAAAATTTAACCCCTATCGAAATCGAAACCCCTAATGATGTGATTGGGTAAAAATAATCAAGGATTCCCACAGCGAGTCAATGAAAACAGCGCATTTTAGGAGACCCGCTCAAAATGAGTCGGGAAAATCCGGCACAGAGATTTGGAACACAATGGCGGCCGCCATTTATTTATATGTCCACATACCTACTTTATAATGCATGTGAAAAAAATCAATGCTAAAGTTTAAGCTGACTCACAAATGTAATCTTATACAACAACTTTTCCTCTTCTCAACATGGCGTGTAGTCCCTACCAGCCGTTTGTTGTAGCCCTTTTCTTTAAAAGCAAATATCTTCCTTTGCTTTGAACTTTGAGCGTTATAACTTTGATACTGTTGTTTATGCTCAAACAGCAACATTTCACCACAGGGGGAATTTAAGATGTGACCAACAATGTTTATCTGAATACTCGCCTGCTTTCTGTGTACACACACCAGGTGTAAAATGCATGTTTATTTATCGCTCCACTGTTTAATATAGCCAAATCTCTATCAATAGACACTTTTACATTTATTGCTATGGTATATATTGCCATACCACCCAGCCCTATATGCATTCTGAGTGTATGTGTGGGCTACATCAGCTATCAGTAATTATGACTAGAGGAAAGAGGAACTCAGGAATGATGAGATGCATATCAACAGTTCTGTAACACCTTTGCAAAACTCCCAAAAGAGATTGATAACCTATCTGACAGTCTTATGTTTCCTGCGAGAAAACAAATCAGTCGTAGAGTCATGGATTATGTAGATATAGAGACAGCCAAATAAAAAGATTGACAATGATCATGTAGTAAGATATTACACTTACACAATTTAAGGAAACTGCACACAGGATATTGCTTCCAGACTTGCAATTTACAAACTTAATTGAAAATGATTGACAAACTATTCTTTGTTCCATTGCCAACCCATTTTTTTTCTCTGTCTAGTATTTCTTCTGATGCCTTATAACTCTCATTCTCCATAGAGATGGCAACTTTTCAAGTCCTCTCATTCCCATCTCTTACCATCAACTCTATATTCTCTCTTTTGCATCTGTGAATGTTTCTTTGCTTCACTCCCCTCCTCTCTTGATGGATGAGATGGCTAATTGCAGGTAGATCTGAATATGTAGTGTTTTATCTGAGAGGAAAAGGAAATTATTTTACAAGTGGTATAAATTTCAATCCACACTTTAAGGTAAGAGTTAAAGATGAGTGTGCTCACTGATTAGGCTTTAATAACAAAGAAGTGTTGTAATTAAACTCGCATTAATCTTTGCTCCCCCATGCATGAACTAATGCCTGAATCATTGTGCAAATTAATAAGTCATATTCCTATAATACATTTTCCAGCTTACCACTGTAACGTTGTCTTGTTCCACTTGTTAACCTGAGTCAGATTTTTTTTTCTTTGAGAGCAATACGTATTATTGTATCATTTCAGTTCTATATTGTAAAATGGGCATAATATCATCATCATCATCTGATTTTCAATTTACAGTATGTTACTGATATCACACTAATAAACAAACAACTATTGACGCATAAACAATTGTTCCTCTTGTCAACAACGAAAAAGGCTACATTGTTGAATTTCACAGATTAGTTGTAAAAAGTATGTGGACCTTGGGGCTAATGGTTTATTGGAGTCAAGTGTTTCAATCAATGGGATGAGATTGGAGGCGCTCTGGCCTATAAAATGGAATGCAAATTTGCCACAACTTTGCTTTGCTATAGTTACTGAATCTGTATTTCAAGAAAGAGCTTTGACTGGCTGTGTCCAAAACCACCCCCTATACTGTACTATTGAGGGGTCAGCCATTTGAGTCTGAAACCATGGATGTTTTCAATTGCACCAATTCAATCCCACAATTCACCCCAGTAATGAGTATACAACCGATGTATGCACTCTAAAAATGCTGGGTTGTTTTAACCCAACTTTGGGTCAAATATAGCCTGACTTCGTCATACTCATTTTCCTATTGGAAAGATGAGTCTGAAACCCCACTGTCTGGATTCGATTATGAGGCGTGTCTTAACCTAACCAGGAAAAAAACAACAACTCTGCACTCAATTGGATAGTCGGTAAACCTACAACCAATCAGAGCAACCCAGTAAGTCAGCTAGTTTGCATACAGTTGTCAAATACAGAACAGTAGCCTAACTTTACTTATTTTAGAAGTTAAATAATGAGTGTTGCTTCTTTTACTTACTCATTCATGAGTGCGACCAAAGGAGAAACCACAACGACCACAGGCTTTTCATTACGTCCCATCTTCTTAGCGACCGTCAGAGCCAGCTGATAAGTTACACTTTTCCCGAATCATGTGGGACGGCAAAAATATGTTTCCGATCGACAAATGCCTTGATTGCAGTTTTCTGTTTGTCTATTAAAATTAATGCGCTGTCAATTTATTTCAAAACAGATGCGACAGCGGAATCTATACATCTCAATTCTGACATCTCTACATCTCAAGATGTACATCTCTGAGGGAAACTAGTAAGCACTCCTTGTTAGCGCTCTTTGATCACCTGTCCATCATTGTATAAAGGCCGCCCTGGCGATTTGATTGGCGCGAACATTGTTTGCCTGATCATTATTACTCCTCAGTGGATAGAGTCCAGACCGAACTTCCCGTCCAAAAAATGTTGTGGGCGGAGTTCGGGCTGTCATCCAGGCTAGGTCAAATATTTACAAACACAAATGTTGGGTTAAAATGTAACCCAATGGCTGGGTTTGTCCATATTTTACCTAAAGTTGGGTTAAAACAACCTAGCAATTTTTGAGTGTGCTAAATGGCTAGATAATACCCATAATGCACGGGGATGGTGACACCGAATGAATTCCCATGTCTCGCAAGAAGATGGAGCTTGCAACTGAATCATCCATTTATCAATTTTCCAATCTGGTCCAATGTGGCTACAGTGTAATATCACACAGATATACATACATTCCATTTCACTTAATTACTAAATTGTTTACTTAAGGTTTATGCATGCTAGTTTCCATGACATAGTTCAACATAAATCTTTTTTATCTTACTACTGGACCTGCTTGCTAAGTTTCAAATGATTATTAAACAGCAAGCACAAACAATGCAAAAGCTGCAGCCCTTCTGGCACACACTCACTGTCACTCAGAATTCACTCACTTGTTTTCATTCACTCCTTTAATTGGAGTATATGAGTGGAGTAATGTAGGGAATAGTGGGCAATTTTGAACACTGCATGTGTGATGAATTGAGCAGAACTGTAGAAAATTTAAACAAATACGGACACATTTTAAGTTAAAATATTTAACATAGATGTCATAGCAGATGACAGATGCATCACATTTCCTATCTTCTAATGATCAACTAAACCTTTAGACCTTTGTGTGTCTTGATTTATTTTTCCAGCACAGAAAACATAAGATATTTTTTAATTAAAATGTAAATAAATAAGCTACTTCAAAAAGGTGTGAAAAGTAAATGTTTTAGGTCAACACATATAGCAGAGAACAGACTGGGCTTGGGACTGTTACTTATGTGTGACTTGCTTGACGTTGAAACGGTTATTAAGAGCAATAAGCTGCAGAAAACAACTCATTGCTGTCTGACACACACACCCGAAGCTCGTTTACCGAAAGGCGCCTCTCGGACAGCATGTAATCCCAAATTCAATTATCTTTCTCTGCTTATTGCATATCTTGTGTCTTATGCTCATGACACAAAATCCTAAAAAACATAAAGGAAACATTAGATAACAATAAAACAATGCAATGTATGACCCCTTTAAAAAAATGCGCTCTCGAGACCTTTTTTCCATATTCCACAGTCCGCATCTCGCTTTTTCCAGAGCAAATATGCATTGTGTGTGAATGAGCCTGCTGCTGTCTGTCAAACAAAAGAAAAAAAAAACACTTTCTCCTCTTGACTTGATAACCTATGAATCAATGTACACTCACCTAAAGGATCATAGGAACAACTGTTCAAATTCTCATTAATGCAATTATCTAATCAACTAATTACATGGCAATAACTTCAATGCATTTAGGGGTGTGGTCCTGGTCAAGACAATCTCCTGAACTCCAAACTGACTGTCAAAATTGAAAAGTAAAGGTGATCTATGCAAGTTTGAGTGTGGCATGGTTGTTGAGCCAGACAGGCCGGTCTGAGTATTTCACTATCTGCTTATTTACTGGAAATTTCACGCACAACCTAGGTTTGCAAAGAAAGGGGAAAACATCCAGTATGCGGCAGTCCTGTGGGCGAAAATGCCTTAATGATGCTAGAGGTCAGAGGAAAATAGGCCAACTGATTCAAGCTGATAGAAGAGCAACTTTGACTGAAATAACCACTCGTTACAAACGAGGTGCAGGAAAGCATTTGTGAAGCCATAACACACACACAACTTTGAGGCGAATGGGCTACAACAGCAGAAGAACCCACCGGGTAGCACTCATCTCCAATACAAATAGGAAAAAGAGGCTACAATTTGCACGAGCTTAACAAAATTGGACAGTTGAAGACTGGAAAAATGTTGCCTGGTCTGATGAGTCTCGATTTCTGTTTAGAATTTGGCGTAAACAGAATAAGAACATGGATCCATCATGCCTTGTTACCACTGTGCAGGCTGGTGGTAGTGGTGTAATGGTCTGGGGGATGTTTTCTTGGCACACTTTAGGCCCCTAAGAGCACCATGTCACAAAGCTCGAATCATTTCAAATCGGTTTCTTGAACATGACAATGAGTCCACTGTGCTAAAATGGCCCCAACAGTCACCAGATCTGAACCCAATATAGCATCTTTGGGATGTGGTGGAACTAGAGCTCAGTGCCCTGGATGTGCATCTCACAAATCTCTATCAACTGCAAGATGCTATCCTATAAATATAGGCCAACATTTCTAAAGAATGCTTTCAGCATCTTGTTGAATGAATGCCACATAAAATTTCTGGAGGCCAAAGGGGGTCAAACACCGTATTAGTATGGCGTTCCTAATAATCCTTTAGGTGAGTGTATATTTAAATAATTTGAAGATGATGCAGTGTTTTATTTATTTATTTTTTTACAATTGATTATTTAGTTTCTCTATTTTTTATTTTTTTACTAGAATGCTACTTTTAAATAGATCTAATGCAGGTCTAGCAAAAAAAAAAAAAAAAAAAAACTTAAAGCACTTGTAAGGAAGGCCCAATCGGTCCAACGATAGTTTCCGATAAGTGTGTGAAGGTCTTGAATCAAGTGTTTTTTTTTTTTAAGATGAAGATCTAATATCGACAATTAACCTCTTAAGCTCTTTGGTTTATTTTGGAATTCCGCATAAAAGTGGACATACCCAAATCTGATGGCTCCCTATACCCACATACAGTGAAGTAAATGCAAATAATTGGTGTCATTTTATAGGAAACCCTTTAAACAAACAAAATCAAGTGTCAAATGTAATAAAAATGATTGTATGTGTTTAAAATATCAAAAGAAACACACAAAAAAGTAGGCGCTTTTGTGTTTTTTTTCTTTGAATCTTTGTTTGAAAGTGTATTACTCTGGTATTGTGTGCAACAGCTACCTATTATAAGTTCCAGTTGATTCCACTAGATGTCCCCAACACTGAAAAAAAAATTATGTGTCTAACATTTCGATTAAAAAAGTTATTGCTATGACACCAAGGGGAGGCAAAGTGGCTTTTTAGTGTCTTTTATGAGAGAGTGCGTCCAGACTGCGCGCTGAAGAATATCTACTTTTTTTTTTACTCTGAGGCAAAATTGCGCTGAATATCTCAGACTCTGTTTGTTTTAGAGGAAAGGTGTGTCCACCATAGATGTCCACGACATGTCACGTCATGCTGAGATAAGCGTAAGCTTCCCAATGATGCGTAGTTCGTCATCATCCGTCGACGATAACATATCATGTGGATCGTATGAAAACAAATGACTTATTTCCTGCGTTACTGGACTAAATGAGACATAATAGGGGATTATTTATCAAGCGAAACTCACATGAAGGCGAAAATGGACTCATTTTGAAGAAAACAGTCTAAGGTGAAAGTCTATGTATATTTTTGACTACTTTTAGCTCAGACATGCTGTAATCGGAGACGAAATGCAACGCGTTTCCTAGTTTGTTTACAAATATCAAAGATGTACTTCGCGAATAGTTATGCAATCATTTGATCTGTTGTATTATGTCAACTAAATAAACCATACAGCAAAAATCATGTGGAAGAAAGGGTTTGTTTGATATATGACTTGACTTTGTTGATCAAATTTGACCAACGCTATCAATATTCATATTCATAATCACACTTACTTTTGAACGGTATTTCGGTTGCGGGTGGAGGAATATAAACTTTTAAATTATCCAATATGTAAAATGAATTAAAAAATGATGGTTTTGTGTGAAAAGTAAAGGGTCTAAGCTTTGTAATGATATAACATATGACTGTTAATGTTTCATCAGGACCTTTAAATATTAAAGGGCGATCATAATAACGTTCTTAATAACGCAATCCCCCCCCCCGGTACCGGGTTTACGACCTTAACAGGTTAAACAAAGATAACTATATTGTTGACATTAACAAACATATTCAATACCAGACAAGGAGAAGACAATTAAACAAAGATAACTATATTGTTGACATTAACAAACATATTCAATACCAGACAAGGAGAAAGTGTGTTAAACTTATTGAGAGACAACGAGATTGCTGAAACCGTGAACCAGGGAAACAAGACATTTCAAAATATAGCCAGAATATAAAGAGCAACCGCCACTGGTCACAGAGGGAAGAGGAACGTAACGGTATACCGGTATGGCGGTTTATCGCGATATTGACATGTACGATTATCATATCGTGCACATTTACTTATCCGCGGTAAAAAAAAAATAATTAAACCAGAATTCACCTGCACTGCCGCATGCAACTTCTTTCAGCTTGACTGCTTACACTCCATACCTGTACAGCGCTGAAAATGTCAGAGACAGAGGCTGCGAATCTCTATCTCCCGCCGAAAAAATAAATAAAATCTGCAGTATGGGAATATTTTGGATATTCGAAAAACGATCGTGGTGTTGTCCTTGAAGATGGATATCCAATTTGCAAGATATGTGGACGAAGAGTGGCTGCAAAAGCAGGAAACACGTCGAACATGTTCTCCCATATTCAGGAACACCATCCCTCCGTGAAGATAAAGGTTATTCATAACTTTTATAACTTAAGGCCATATTATTTCTGTCATGCTGAGGGAATCCCGGTCTGTCAAAAAGACGCACACCCGTCTTTCTGTGTTACAATACAGATATGCCACGTAAAGTGCGCGATTTAAAAGATAGATGGATGAATAAATCAAAATATAGCTGCAGTAGCCTAAATCAAATCGCGATGTGCGTGTCTGTGAATATACAACGCAAAAAGACTCGTGTGCAAGCCCCTTCTATATTCAGCGCGTCTCTGTATGAATGAGCAGCGCCGTTTCGTAGATCTAGTACACTCTCAAGTACGCATGACGCACATGGTTTTTAACACTAGAAGTGCCAGAATTCCAAAACTACTAGAACGGCCACAAGCGGTCATTTTGACCGTTAGATTCAAAACAGTGTTTATTTCGTTGTTAAATTATTAAATTATTTTCGTCAACCACATTTTTTCAAAGACGAAAACGAGACGATAATAATAATATTATAATGATAATAATAATAAATAGGCTAATAATAATAATAGGACTTGCAGAACTAGTGAACAGTCCATGCAGCAAAACAAACAGCGCAGGACAGGGCAGCGGAACTCGCAGGATCATCCAGACATGAACGGAACATCTGGATCGGCCGTGTCTGATGGAGGAGGAAATGTTAACTTGCACCCAGGAAACGTCGCTTTCACTTTCCACCTCCGATTGTTCCCCTGCATCCGAATCATCACTCGTCAAGTTCTGAAGCATATCCAGGGCATCCTGTAGTCCGGTTTTATTTGCTTATTTCTGATCAACAACTAATGTAGAAATTATTATATAGCAAACACCGCTGTGACCGGACGGACCTCTGTTGACAGTTGAGAGAGACCACGATCAACCGCGGGATATTTAACAAAAAAATACAGCGAAATTCAGTGCGGTCAATATGACCGTCTATGGCCGAAATAGGTAAATATGTTCATTTTTTTGTTTTGCCTTACGTTTACGTAACTTAATTTATATGAAAAGCATTTTAAATGAAAATACAGACAATTTTAGGAAAAGTCAGGTACCAGCAGGATTTAATTATTTTTTTCAACAAAGTTATTGTAGATATAAAATTCAAAACGGTCAAAATGACCGTTATGGCCGTTCTAGTGTTAAAGCTGTCTCACCCACTATGTGAAGACGTGAACACATGAACATATACAGACAGAGAACACTTAATGTGCACTTTATAATTGTTTTTTAAAAGAATAATCATCAAATACACTGACTGAAACTCATAGGTGTTCAGTACAACCTGTAAAAAAAAGTTTGGTTTAGTCTATGACTAAAATAATGACTAAAATATATTACTATTGTGTATAATTTTTTTGTCCATGTTTTAATTTAGTAAACCTCTCTTGTGTAGACAAACTAAAGTTGTTACATTTTATCTGATTGCATTTTCAAAAATACATTTTGTATTCAATCACAGAATCCAGACCAGTTATTTCAGACAACCCAGAATTTCTGAGGAAATAAATATACATTTCATAACTCTATTAAAAAAACTTGTTACAATAAACCATGTTCAACCAAAAAACATATCTTTTTTATTAATTTAAGGGCCATTGTAGCTGATGATGATTATAATAATGATAGTTTAATATCGTATACGCTGTGAAACCGTGATATTTTCTGAGACGATTATCATACCGTGAAAATCTCATACCGCCTACAACCCTAGAGGGAAGTCTCATGATACATGACAGCTCAGTGCAACGTGGAGAATCTGGGAGATTTTAGTGATTTATCTGTCTGCTTTTGTTAGGAAGGCCTGAAACTCTCTTGAATTGAGTCGAGTGCCTAACAACTTGACAGCTGTGGATGGGCCAGACATTTTCTCTGCAGAGATGGAAGTCCTAAAATCTAACCACTCAAAGGTCAAGTGGATTGCAAAGTAAAACTTCTAAAACATGATGAGTGAGGAAAACATTAAAATATGGATTAACAGGGTTGACTCTGAAGGCTGATGTAATATGTACTTGAGCTAGGCTCTTTAACCAGTGGTTTTATAGCTTGATTATATATTGATTAAAAAGAGAAAACTTTTTTTTCAGGTTTAGGATTAACTTCATACATGTATTACTTTAGTATTATTAATATGTTATTGTGTATTATGATATGTTTCTTGCCAGAGGGCTAAGCTAGTATACAGATGATAAAGCATTTCAGCATCTGTATAGTTTTTTTTTTTTTTTTTTAAATGTTGATTTGTTTGGGCTTTCAGGGCTTGACATTAACTTTTTGAGGCACTTGTCCTTTGGATGTTTCACTTGTCCAAGCACAAAAGTCACAGATTTATAATTTTATCTAGGGCTGCACAATTTGCCAAATGCACACACAGATTAGGGATGATTCTGAAATTAGCAATAACAACTAAATGATTTGATAACACCTATAATGATCAATAAGTCATTAATGTCTGGATAAAGATTAACTGTCCAACAGGTAGGGCATTTATAGAAATTGAATAAAGTTATCAAACAGTCTGCGCTGCATAAATTATAAATTAAATATAGACTACTCCTTATTAAAGCTACACAAGTTCTTTAGTCAAGAGCAGCGAGTAATTTTCTCTGTTCCCTTTGTTCTTTCATTAACTTTACTGACAAAATGCTTTATTGGTAGCTGGCCCTTTAAAATCAGCTGCTGTTGACAGAGACGCGGTATCTCACACGCGCCTCATTCTCTTATGAGTCACAACTCTTTATGTCCATCATAAGACTGCTCTTATGTTATGAAGATACTCTAACAAATGACATTTTGGCTTAATTGTGTGTGTTGTTGATGTTCGTTCAAGCGCTAAAGAGAACTTGTGGCGTGCGGTCTGTGCATGTGCATTATACCGGCGCGCGTCTTTCTGTAGGTCACATTCAGGACATTCACAGTCAGTGCGAGAAATGTGTTCGTTTCAAATCGGTATAATTAAATCTGTTAAATAGACATAACGAGTGGCACATAACGTGAAGTAAACATGGCATTTTATTTTGTTTGAAATTTAACTTGTCCGGTTCGGACAACTAATTTTCTCTTCTACTTGTCCTGCAAAAATCCACTTGTCCCGGACAAGCGGACAAGCCTTAATGTCGAGCCCTGGGCTTTGCTTATCCTTTAAATATAAACCCCCAAGTACCATATTTAATTTTAAACAGGATAATTTTAAGTTCAATCTAGCTCATTTGAATGACCAATTTTACATTTTGTCGTGGAATGGATGAATTTTGCAGATTTTATAAAAAGGAAAACACATTTTTGTGATTTGTCTAACCCCAAGTTCAGATTTTTCCTTTAGAAAGTTTTCCTTTGATATTCTAGATTTCTAATATGAAATTTTTACTACATGTAACAATCACTAAGCAAGATATAGCCATTTATTACAACATTATTATAGGCGATTTCAGTGAAAAGCTGGTGTTTTTATGTACTGACAATGTAGATGTGTCAAAAAAGTTCATGATGTACAATAAATAGAAACAGTGTGCTGTAATAGAACACTGAAGCAGAAGTGACTTCAATGCATTAAGGGGTGTGGTCCTGGTCAAGACAATCTCCTGAACTCCAAACTGAATGTCAGAATGGGAAAAAAAGGTGATAGTGCCAGGCGGGCCAGTCTGAGTATTTCACAATCTGCTCAGTTACTGGGATTTTCACAAAAAAACATTTCTAGGGTTTACAAAGAATGGTCGGAAAAAGTTAAAAACTTAGAATTAAGACCACATAGAATTAAGGCAGTTCTGAAGGTGAAAGGGGATCAAACAGTTAGTATGTTAGTATGGTGTTAATAAATAAATATATCGTCGCTGCCCGATGAAACTCACGTATGTCCAAAACGGTTACTTTTCAGGAAGTGAAAAAAACATGTAATTTCAAAAGCAGCTGAACGTAGCGTTGTCAAGCTTGGCACATCATCTTTAAATGTAACCATATTCTTGCCAGTGTCATGATATAATCCATATTTGACCCAAAATTGAGTTTAAATGGACATACGTGCATATTGTATAGTAACTCTTGCAAACTATGAAGAGACAATGAAATCAATACACTGGCATGGCGATGCTAGACTGATACTTTATTTACACAATCCTACCATAATTTTGTCGGAAATGAGCTGCATTTTATTACAGATATGAGCTGCATTTTATCATCAGCTAATTCAAAATCAAAGACATACATCAATAAGAGAGTGTGGCAACAGCCTGCCCTGTAAGATCACTTTGTTTCTTTACTTGAAGATGATTTTGTGATTGTGAAGATGATTGTGTCTGTGACTTACTTTCACTGTTGACGCAGCTGCTCATCTGCGGTGATGCGTGTCGCAGTAGCACCGTCATATCTGACTATAACGTGTCGCATAGCCTATATAACACGCTCTCACTCGTTTATTTTTTTTTAGCATTTTTGGGAGGAGTAAAATATACATATGTGGTTCAAACCAGATTGCTTGAATTACACGATGTTGATATGCGCATCTAATCAGTAAAGCCGGTTCCTTGATTAGTAGTAAATCACCTTCACCTGCTTTCAGATGGAGCGGCATTTACTAACAAAGAGCCGTAACTTACTGACAAGCTGAGCCAAATCGCGTTAATATCGAGGATGTATCGCCAGCGATATTTAATGCGATATGGCTCAGCTTGTCAGTTAATTACGGCTCTTTGTAGTAAATGCCGCTCCATCTGAAAGCAGGTGAAGGTGATTTACTGCTAATCAAGGAACCGGCTTTAATGATTAGATGCGCATAACAACATTGTGCGATTAATCGTGCAGCCCTATAAAAATGAATATTTGGCAGATTTTGCCTTTTTTGTTAATCAAACCTGAAAAAGATATTTACAAAGAGAAGAGTTGAGTTTTTAGAGTTCATTTATTTCAGTTTTTTTTTCTTCTTTCATAAAATTATACAAATGTAATCTACACGTCAGTTACTAACCGTAACAGAACAGAAATGAACAGTCATAGAGAACGCTAAAGGGTCAAGTTAAAATAGACCAAAGATGCCTTTGCTCAACTTCTTGTGGTTGCCGTCCTGCCTTAGAGGATTCTTTTCGCAAATCAAACCATGATCAATTTAGAGTTTGCTAACTTATTCGTATCGGTCTGATGCGCGCGAGGATGGACTGTGATTGGATCATGATGATGAGGTCGTGATAATTCTGAAGTGTCGTGTTGCTGTTGTATTAGTCGGTAGTAAGATCAGCGTGCCGTCAATAAACGGGGCACATAATAGGCTGATTTACGGGGCGTTCCGGCTAATATGGGACAGACGGGAATCCTACTTGTGTTGTAGCAGTTGCAGCGAATTTTACCTCGGCGTTTGCCGCGTTTTCGGAACACTCGGCTTCTTCACTGAGTGGAAGAGGATCCTCTTTTCTGGTAGTGAGTGGGCCTGCACTAGCATCGTCTTTCGGTGCCTCTTTATCTCTGAGTGCCAACTTTTTAGATGTGAACCTAAAGTGTGTGAGTGACTCTGATTTATTTTTCGCTTGCTAGCCATTTTTAGCGACTTCTCAAAGTTTCTACTGTTTGGCGCATATGGCTAATTTGCATAGTACGTGCACTGGCTGTGAGCTTAAAAAAACATTTGTGAGCTTAAAAAAAACATTTTAGTGACCATTAGTGACAAATTAGGATATTTTATGTTTTGATAAAATTTGAGACCCCCTGAAATTTTTCTTTTGAGGCTTTCATGGGGTCTCATGGGTTATGGAGGGGTTGAGCCTCCCCAACCTCCCGTATTTCCCACACTGGCAATACCCAAATAAGTAACCTTGCAGGTAGTTTGTAATTAGGCCTAAATATGTTTTATACAAGATTTAACACTGGAATGTTCATAGTATTATAAATAATGAGAGTAATCATAATAATTGTATTGTCAACCCTAGTTTTAAACAGCACGAAATAACTAAATCAGTTTTTTTTTCATAAGGTTTTCTTCTGTAATTGTAAACCCATTTGATCTACTTTTCTTCAATGTAACACGAAATGAATTTTGTAGTGTCCGGGAAGCTCTTTTTCTTACAACACAAATGAATAGAGAGGGATGAAATATCTGATGAATGCATATAATGCATAATACAGAAATCAGCTGCTTGAATGACAATTGCTGATGTTATTGGATTTTCAGGTGAGATTCTCAATTAATTCAGTTAACGGATGCTCTGAAATCACTTCATATGTTTTCTGTATCCGATCGTGAAAAGACCAGCTGTAAATGCTCTCTGAAACGCATTTGAGACGGATTTGAATCCGATCGCTCAAACCACATCAGTAGGCCTAGGTAGTCTGGGCTGCATTCCAGACGAAACTGGACATGTGTAAATGCATCTAGTTGTTGAAACCACATATGTAAATGTTACTACTCCCAAAAATGCTAAAAAAAAACAAACAAAAAAAAAAACCGTGTGAGCGTGTTATAGGCCATATGTCATGTTATTTTAGTCAGATATGACGGCGCTGCGCTGCGACACGCATCACCTCAGATGAGCAGATGAGTGCCTATCAAGCCAATGCGCCACAATCTATCGCAAATCAAAGTGAAAGTAAGTCGCAGACACTTAACACTACAATCTTCATTAAAAGTAAAGAAACTAAAGGATCTTGCCAGGTTGCCGCTCTCTCTTATTGCTGTCTTTGCTGATTTTGAAATTAGCCGATGATCAAAATGCAGCTCATAGAACTGTTGTTTTCGGTGACGTGCACTTCATTAAATCCGCATATAGCGTGGGAGAATTGAAGATCGCATTTATATCCGTTTTGCAAAAACACATGTATGTGACCAGGTGTAATGGAATTGTTTTGATAAATCAGATAGCTATCCGATCTGAGAAAACGCATGAACTGGCCAGGTGTAAACAGCCCCCTAGACGTGGCATAGCGCTGCACTTCTCGTTCGGTGTGCGACCCCTTTTACGGATGTGTATTTCACTCATATTAAATATAAAATGTATAGACTGATATATTCCTAATGTTTGGATAAACGGATGTTTCAATATATTGGTTTTTTAATGGCCTTACAGTGCAATTCGACTACATCTGCGATAAAATATCAAAGTGAAAGTCATCATAGCTTGCGTGGTACGGTCAGCTCCCAACTCAACTGTGAGAATAGATTAACGGCGATATTTTTTTATCGCCTGACGAGAGTCAGGCTTTTATCGCCTGACGCAGCACGTTAACGCCGATAACGGCCCACCCCTAATATATATATATATATATATATATATATATATATATATATATATATATATATATAGCAATCTGAACATGAACAACAAACAGAAACAGTGCAGCAAGAAGTGTAAACGATTGTGAAAACTGTCATCGAAAAAGAAAAATACAAATAGTGCAAATGATTTTTACAAAATATAAGTAGTATTTACTTATACCAACGGAACTCTTGGCGCACCCGTTATCTCCATTAGATACAATTTCACCTGGACATTGTGTAGCGACTTGTTTTAAAGCAACAACAAAAGAAAAATGGTTATTTGTGATAACATACGGCATGTGATTTGTGTTAGCATACAGCATGTAAATCAATTTTATTTTATTCTTTAACCAACTGCCAACTCTACATATGGTGCATGCAAAATAACACAGCACGTGCATGGTTCAAATGACAGCTGGTCAGTTGCTGAAGGAAGGTATCTTGTGTTAACACCTGAAGGAAACATCTTCATGATGTGAAAGAGAGCTGTGGAAGAGAGCTTTAAAAAAGGAAGTCTTAGGTGAAAGATAAATGATCTCAGGCATGTCAAGATAAAGTTCGAGGTGAGGGGTCCACATCCAGTTGGGTATGTCAGAGATTTATGCAGAGAACCTCTTTTAGATCACAGCCGTGGAGACCGAAGGAGGGAATGAGTAGTGCGGCAGAGTTTTGTCAGCACAGCAGTGGTTAGAGCTGCTGTCGGACTGAAGGTTCTGTGATATGGAGTAAATGGAGAAGAGCAGGGGCCCAGGCTCCCCATGGTGAACTCTTGTCCAGGTAAGATATAAACTAGAAAAGGTCTTCTTTTTGCAATGTTTTATGTTGATGCCCTGAAATACAGCAGATTAATTGACGTAATGTACTTTTAAAGAATAGGCTACTTAAGTTAAGTGCACAGTGAATGTAATGTTTTCGGACACTTAATTGAATGTTATTTGAAATTAAATGTAAATGATCATAGTTTAAATTGAATTATTTGTGATTTATTTGATTATTTGTAGCCACTTGATGGAGTGCACACTATGACAGAAAACATTGGGTTTATATGCGAGCACAGGCACACACAGGCCCTCATACACTGTCCAACACTGTCAGCATGTCTATCTGCTTCCATGTATCTGCTTAAAATGTTTATTTTTGAGATGAAGTCGTCTGCTGATAATCCCAAACCTTATTTTGGCTTCTTTATAAACCTTGTTCAGATGTCTGTTAACGCGGCATGTATCCCCGCCAAGTCTGATGGATTTCTGTTTGCTCAAAACTTTGCAAGACAGCCAAAAACAGGATAATGCATCATCAGTATCCAGGGCATGTACCACTTCTTTATCGCAACACAATCTATTGGATTACACACATTTTCTGGTGTGTGTGTTGTTGAGGTTCTCTCTAAGTTTTTAGTCCAATGTAAATGTATATACATACTGTATCACATATTTCATGTTAAGTTTAATGTTTCCACCTTTTCTGGACTATGGATAATAGATAGCCAACCTTTTTGGACCATTGGTCAATAAATCATCTGCAGATGCAATAAATGGTGATTTAACTGGTCCGATTAAACTGTTTAATTTGCAGTTAGTCCATTCATTTCCACCAGTCTGACCTATTCCAGCAGATTTGTGGAAACATAATAGGTGGACAATGGGCACTATGCCATTGACGGGGTAATCACAGTGATGTCACATGTGACCTTTAACCTGTAGTTTGCTGTTACCCCCTCATATTCACGCGCAATTGGGTTTTATTGAAAACCCAACAAGCGAAACACTAGTGTCATAGGTAGGCAGTGTTAATTTTTCAAAAAAACAACTGCTTTACACAGTATTTGATCTCTATTGTAATATATCTCTATCTCATTTTATTTTTCCTTAGTGGTGGCATTTACACTAAATTAGTTTCTAAATTAGATTCATTTTTGTGACTCAGTTGTCCATGGTGTTTATCACCCAGTGGTTGTGAAAGAGGTTTAGTATTGGTGTAGACTGCATGGTTGTTGTTTTTACCTGTGGGGAGAAAACTAATTTACAACAAACTTCAAAATGTACTTTATGATATTGCTCTAAAAAAAAAGAAAAAGAAAAAGAAACAAAATCAGTTAGAGCAACCCAAAAAAGTTTTACATGTCTGTCTGTTTGTTTATTTGGCCATTAAAGAAGTCATTTTTCATAGTCCTGTTTTTATCAAGGGTATACCGAAGTGGTTGTACATATATCATTGTTTTGTCACAGTTATTACGGCCATATTTTGGAGGAGTAAAAGATGTAATTATGTCATTCCTGCGAGTACAACTGTAATATAATAACATTTTTACAATTGTCAATCCAGCTGATTACAGCTACCTGGCTTCTGTAAATTGCTTGTATAATCTTAATGAAATGAGATCTGTTTCTACCCAGTGGACAGAGTGAGAGTGAAGGAACATCTCGGGTCAATTAGAACGTGTACTCTGTAGAAAACTTTCTTTTCTCTCCCGTCTAACTCCATTGGCACTAGGGCTGTATTCAACCAAATAAATCCTTAGTCGACCAAGGTCTTGTCCTGCGCGACGATTAGTCGACTAAAAAAAAAAAACGGATGTTTTGATTGAACATTTTTTAAACAATTGTCATAGAGCATTTATAAAACAACAACGAAAAAACATCGAAAATAAATAAAACTATAATAATAATACAATTCTTTGAAAATTAAGTGATTTGTTTAACTGCAAGTGAGGAGCTCTGTCCTTGGTCTATAGTGACAGTCACAATCGCGCACCTGATCACACCACACGATACAAAATAATATAACTGCTATCTGCCACATAATGAAAAATCCTAACAAAAGCTCTCGTTTATACAGGCTGTATTCTTCTTTACTTACAAAGCTATGGGTTAACTTTTGTCCAGCCGATCTGTTAGGCGTCTTAAAACAACAGACAAAATAGCCTAAAAAACTATCTGAAATCTAGGCTGTGTTGTAAGATAGCATATAAGTTTAATTTCGTTTTGTTACATTATTTAGGCTACTTTCAAATGAGTCAAGTGTACAGATAAAAACCTATTAAGAAAACAATCTATTGAGTCAGTATGATAAAGCCGTTAAAAGAGCTGCTCACGTCTTTTGCGCGCTCAAGTTTGATTTCAAATAGGCACGCGATGTGCGCGCTCATAATGGAGCAACGCGGTCGCCACCGTCGCCTACCTCCACAAACATGTAGCCAGACAAAAGATTTAGATTTCTTGGACATTCTGTCGACTAAAGTAGCGTGAACTGAATGAATACAGCAAAACCACCTACCAGTACATCCTTTACTGAGCGCGAGCAGCAGCGCAGCCAGTAGGTGCGGTTCCCGAGTGTGTTATGTGTGTGCGCTAAACTGTGGCGCAGTTACAAGAAATAGCCTAAAAGCATTTAAAGTTGGGGATAAAACATAGGCTAATTATATTTAGAATACAGTAATAAATAACTGCTTTATAAATGAATAAATATCAGGGAGTAAATCATTGAAAATGTATTTCTATTGGCAAAAAAAAAAAAAAAAAAAAAATGCGACTGGTCGACCAATAAGAATTTCAGTCGACCAAGACGGCATCGACTGATTAGTCGACTAAACGACTAAAGTTGACAGCCCTAATTGGCACCAATGCACATTTTTACTCATTACAATATTATAAGTAAATACATATGTTAAATGTTTGGTTAAAGGGATAGTTCACTTTGAAATACATTTTTTAAATGTTTTAGCTTACCTCAAGGACATCCAGGATATAGGTGTCTTTGTTTCCACAGTACTTTCAATTTAGATATTTTCGGTCAAACCGTTGTTGTCATAGAATGCAGGTATAGGGGTCCACCTCGAAAAGCATGCACAGAGAAGTCAAAATTAAAGGGGGATTGACTCCGATTTCACTTTTTCATTTTAAATAGTGTGTAATGTTGCTGTTGGTGCATGAACAGTATCTGCAAAGTTGCAGCGCTGAAAGTTCAGTGTAAGCAGAGATATCGTCTTTTAAAAATCAGGAAGTATAATTGCCTACAAAAACGACTCGATTGGGACTACAGCTAGGTTATGGTACGTCACTAACCTACACATTTGCATCAACCCCTCCCTCAGAATGCAGAAAATGGCATGCTCAATGTGCATATTTCTGAGGCACGTTTCTTTTACTGTCTATGGGCAAGTCGACTCGTCGAGATGTGTTGTTCACACAGCTGTCAGGTCTTCTGTGTTCAGGCTTCCCATGGACGCTATTCTTCCTCAACATTGGATACAATTTATGTTTGATTATGTTCCTGAAAATGATGATTGTAATCTAGCGAGTTCAATACCGGATTCAACAAGAAACTGTTACTAAAACATGAAGAAGTTCTGACTTTAAAACAAGAGGCAGCAGTTGTTGGGCCACAATCTGTAAGTAGGCGAAGGTTTTTTTTTTTTTCTAATGCCAGCGCTGGCTTTAGCCACTACTAGTTAGAGTAGTGTTGTGTCTATGACAAATGCGTACAAACATTATGGACCTGAATTTTCTATAAGTACTAATGTTTTAAATGTATTTTTCATGTATATATGCTTTAAGACTTTATTTTCGATTTGATCAAGAACGTAAACATGCCAACGCTGTTTGAGTATAACATTAGTAGCCAGTGAGTTGCTATCGTTGCCAGTCAGATGCTATTGTGTAAAATCGTGTATAAATTTAAAAAAAAAATAGCAAATTATCATTCAGAAACGTTTAGTAAGAGCTGTGTGTGGTGAGGTTCTGTTTGACTCTTCATCGCAGCTTTCTCGGTCTGATTCTGCCTGAAACTCATGCTGCAGTTCGACACATATTTACATCTAGACCGGAGCTCATGACATGCCCGTAAAGGTAATGGGCGTTAATCTTCCGGACAACTTGAGCGACAGTTTAGCCAATCACAACCCACCGGGCCAAACTAACCAATCTGAGCTCACAAACGTATTTCTGAGAGAGTGTTTTCATAGAATCAGGAAGTGAACCGCTCGTTCAGGGGACAGAGGAGAGCGCGGCTGACAATAAAGGTGAAGTTTATGAAAAATAAGACTTTTAAAAAAAGAAAAACCACGAATACATGTTATATTGCACCCCATAAATACAATTATGACAAGAAAAAAAGCAGCCAACCCCCCCTTTAAACATGATTTAATGACTCGTAAATGTAAGTACACATTAATGGCCTAAGACTACAAAACGAGCGGTTTGTGTGAGAAAACGAACAGTATTTATATAAGGCACGGGCGCTTCGGTCTGCGCATGCGCCGAAAGTGATCGTTGCGTGTGTTCGTCACTCATTGTATACACAGAGGTTTCAGAAGTTTTACCTTTCACTAAACATATTTGGATTAGGGCTGCACGATATTGGTAAAAAATGGCATTGCGATATTTTATATTTCCGCGATATATATTGCGATATTAGAACAATTTCCCCAGATGATTTGAAAAGCTCTATTTGGAGAATGAATCATTGAATGACTGGGGTGGTTTTGTTATGGAGTATATCCGCATAGAAACTAATATTAATTAATTGAATGTTGTTTACTAATGTCGTTAACAGGATGCTGCACATTAGTGGTGGTTGAGGAGATTCCCCTTCCCCCTATATAAAGCACTTTGAGTGCAGAGAAAAGCACTATATAAATGTAATGAATTATTATTATTATTAATGTAGTTAACTAGACTTTAATAAATGGAACCTTATTGTAAATTGTTTCCGATTTATGTCTCTTGAGTTCAGTGTTGAATAGATCAGTTGTTTTAACCATTCATTAAAGTGAATCGGTTCAAATGAGTCATTAGTTCGCGAATCGGACGTTTCATAACGGACCACGCCAGACCCGCTGTGTGATTATCCAGGCAGGTTAGGACATCGCACAAGATTTGTGTCAACACAGAAAACATTTCATCACTGGATCGCATTTTTTTTTTATTGAAAGTGTGGTTTATGTAATGTCATCTGAATGTGTGGAACAGCAATTCACAACCGGTGGTAGTTCAGAAAAAAGGTCTTCCGACCTTTTACCGTCATGTATTCTCAAAGATATTCAGTCAACTCAATTCATTGATATGCTCGAGCACAGGAGAGCAGAGAGTTTGAAGACGGTGAGAGTGCACGCACGAACTCGGGACTTTCTCTCTCAGTTAAACGAGCGCAGAAGTCACTCATCGTCATCTACATCATTCACCGGTCAAGTTTGGCGGGACAAAAATGCGCTTTAGTAAGGCTGATAGAAAACAGAGCGCAAGTTCAAGTCTTCTTGCGCTTGATGTTTAAACTGACGGGACTTGCAAATTGATAAACTCTCACTATGATGGTTAAACTTTGCATTTAATCTGCGAATCACAAGCGTTACGAGCCGGGGAGCTGCTGGCACGCAGCCTACTGATCACGAATCACAGATTAACTACGATCCCTAGTGACATCGCACATTCTTGCGATGTGACTATCGATGGATGCGCACATCGCGATATCGATGTTAAAGTGATACATCGTGCAGCCCTAATTTGGATATATCGAAATCGTCTTCCATTGCGATTTCCTGTATATCTAAATATGTTTAGGACGAATTCAATATATCTAATTATGTTTAGTGAAAGGTAAAACTTCCGAAATCTCTGTGTGAACAATGAGTGACGTACAAGCGTAAGTGATCACTTCCAGCGCATGCACAGACCGAAGCGTCCGTGCCTTCAGATCAGTTTGACGTGGCTGTGGTTACAAGAGGTAAAAACTATATAAATACTGTTCGTTTTCTCTCACAAACCACTCGTTTCGTGTCTCAGGCCATCAATGTTTACTTACATTTAGAAGTCATTAAATCATGTTTAATTTAGACTTCTCTGTGCATGCTCTTCGAGGTGGACCCCCTAAACCTGCATTCTATGACTGATGGACAACAACGGTTTGACCGAAAACTAGCAAAATTGAAAAAAAAAAAAAAAAAACTATGGATACAAAGACACCTACATCTTGGATGCCCTTGAGGTAAGCTAAAACATATCAAAAATTAATTTCAAAGTGAACTACCCTTTAAATCTGCTGGTCATTACATTTTTTTCTCTCTCAATTATGTAAATGACTTCTTTTAGTACTCTTAGCAAAGCTTGATGTCCATTTAACTATTTTAAATCACGAGTAGCTTGTAAAGCTTCAGTTTCATTTTAGCTTCCCCAACACTGGTTTATACATGGATTGAGCATTTGCAAACATACTGGATATAATTCCTCCCTTTATCTTGACCAATAGATGGTCTGAAGTGTGATCATCAGCGCGTCATCTGATGAATTGAGTGGGTTGCAGAAGCTCCTCTTCTTGCCTCTCCTCTACTCACAACAAACCTCTTAATCCTTCTTTCCCAAAGAAAAGGAGTGAGAAATAAACCCAAGCCCACTCATATCTCAGCCAAATGTAAATCGAGAGCCAGCGAGGAGAGAAGGGAAACACCCAGGGGCCTGGGAGAAGCTGTGCTTTAATTTCTCTCCTTTTTGATTATGGTAGGATGTTAGCTTTACTATCAGCCACCTCTAGCTAAGCCTGTGCAGCTGTCTTCCGCCAGTATCGCAAACGCAGAAGGGCCCATATCTGTAAAGCCTGATATATGGATCTATTTTTTTTCTTAAAACCACCCATCTTTCCAATCCCATCTCTTTTTGTGGCAGTTGAAAAGCACCGTATCGTAACTTTCCGTCAAGGTAGACAGTCATGGTGCTGCCTCCCTGCTTTCTTTCACTCTTGTATTTGTGGCATGTTCTGTCTCCTTTCTGTCTCTTTTTCTCGTTCATTCTCATCTCACTGCGCTGAACTGATCAAAAAGATTCAGGCTATCCTTCTATGTTTTTTGATTCGATTCCAGTGCAACTCTCATCATTTCCTCTTTCTTTCTCGCTCGCTCTCTCCCTCACACCTTTTTTTTTACCTTTTGTAATTTGCTGTCATCTACTGACTTTTTCTCTCTTATCTTTGGTATTCTCTCTTCTTTACTCCCCTCTCCTACCTCTCACTCTATCCTCCTTTTATCCTAACCATGAAATGATATTAGAACAAAGAAAAAAAGGGGTGGAGTATCCAACCATTGTCTGTGAGGTGATTTTTATATATATATATATATATATATATATATATATATATATATATATATATATATATATATATATATATATATATATATATATATATATATTTTTTTTTTTTTATATATATATATATATATATATTTTTTTTTTTTAATAACCACAGTGGCTGTGAAGTGTGAGGGGTGATATTTGGATGGGGAAAGCAGAGTGTGTTTTTTTAATGAACAAACAGGAAAAATCTCCAAAAGGATCAAACAAAATAATGGTCTTGTTTGGCAGCAAGAGAACAGGAAGAGATTGTTCACCTTAAAATTACAACTGTCATTAATTACTCACCAAACCTGCATGACCAAACCATTATATCAAAATATTGTTGTTGTTTTGTTTATTTTTTTTTCAGTGGAACACAAAGAGATTTGAATATTGTGAGGCACAATCTTTTTTATATATAGAAAAGCCTTGAAATCCATTCTAGTTGTCCTTGGTGCATGCATCAGGGCAGTAGCAATCTCCAATTTGTCAGATCATTCTTTTGAGTCCATTCTTTTCACTAAATCACTTGATCAGGCTCACAGAACTATTTTGAATGTTTTTTTGCAAGTTCACCGGCCCGGTCACAGTAATTTTTAGTGCAATAGTTCATTGGAAAGTAGGATTATCAGTTAATAAAGGCTTAAATTTCAGTCCTTTACTCACACAAAGCCATCGCATTGCTTCAGTGGATTTTGAAAATGGAACATGAGTCATATGAACTACTTTTATTAAACTCAGTGTTTTTTTTCATCCTTTTTTGAAGTTTGAAAGCCACAGCATCCATTTACTTCAATAGTACATTGTTCAGAATTCTCCCTTTGTCTTCCGCAGAAGAGAGAAAAGGGTGAGTAAATAATGACAGAATCTTTAAACTAGTCCTTTAATACGAATATCCACATATTCAAACGCAACTCCCTAAAAGCAGACACAATGCGCTTTCCAGCAGACGATGAAAACAATAATTTCTCAGTGGACAGAATGGATCATTGAGAAAAGTAAACTTTTGAAACTATCTTGAAGTCATGGTGGGCTCATCCATGCTTACAGTCCATAACGCAAAGCTCTTGGCGTCTCACTTACATTCACAAGTA
The DNA here is from genome assembly GCA_030378365.1 of Hybognathus amarus. Classification (NCBI taxonomy): domain Eukaryota; kingdom Metazoa; phylum Chordata; class Actinopteri; order Cypriniformes; family Leuciscidae; genus Hybognathus; species Hybognathus amarus. The sequence goes on along the minus strand of JAQIUQ010003200.1, from coordinate 60,223 downwards.
GTCAATACAAATTCGGAGGCCAATGAGCAGAGGGGCCAAACGCTGGATGTTCTTTTGTTTGGCTACCCGTGGTTTGTTCAGAGTCCGCATGCAAGTAGTTGAAATAAACCAATGATCTTTGACAGTTATGAGGCCGGCATTGTTCATGGGTTCTGGTCTACCCCATGGTGCCAGTGATGGGCCAGCAATTCTAATATGGCTGAATGGGAGTTAAGACCAGCTCTCTCTCAAGCACAGCAGGGGAATGAAAGTAGTGGATTTCAGCTGTGTTTGTGTTGGTTTAATAAAGTCCAATTTGGCCGGAAACATCACTCAAAGAAGTAAAAGGAAGCACTGTTGATATGTAGTTATGATTGAACACTTTGAAACCAAAATAAAATGTAGTATCAAAGAACAACTTGAATAGCAGCGTCAATCATTTTAATAGTAATGCTCGGTGCTTCATATTGGAAGTCTATTACCTCAATTGATTTGAAACAAATCCAAAATAAGGGACACTTTCAACATTTCTGGGTTAAGAAGATAAACTGCTATAGACACACACTATCGTTCAAAAGTTTGGAATTGGTATATATATGTATATATAATTTTTTTCTTTTTTTAAGAAATCTCGTCACCAAATCTGCATAAAAATAAAGTTAAAAATTTTTAATATTGTGAAATATTAAATAACAATTTTACATACAAAATTTTAAAATAACTGTTTCCTATTTTAAAACTGAATAATTCCTATGATGGCAAAGCTGAATTTTCAGCATCTTTGCTCCAGTCACATGATTCTTCAGAAATCATTTGCTGCCCGAAAAACATTTCTTATTTTTATCAAGGTTGAAAACAGTTTTCAGCATTTATTTGTCCACCCCTGGGCAAAAGAGAAGAAGAAAAAGGGCCAAGCCAAAAATGGCAAAATATTTAGTTTCCTTTTACTAGTCTTAACCAAGCGGCAACATTCTAATCTGAAAAATTAAGCCTACCCAGAAGTGCGAAAAACTGCAATTCATCGAAAATCCGCTAGAGGCCGGTCCCAAAAGGGAGCAAATGTCCATATACCCTGTGTTAAAATGTCCATTTTCACAGCATAAATTCATGTTTTTACAGTTTGGTCCCATGGACTTTTATTGTAATCGTTGCCTGACACCTGTGAGGGGGTGAATTTTTGGGGGCGTATTTAAAATGAATGACAAATAAGGACGGTTAACTTTGAGTCCACCATGTTGGTTCAGATAGGCTACTACTGATGTATTGTCTGAACGTATCAAGACATGATAACCCTTGATGTCTGGAAGGAAGCTCCTCAGAGACCTGAACACAGCCATCATTTCTAGACAGTTTATGTGCCAAGAATGATGATGGTCCTGCCACAGACCCCTGGCAAAGCGGCCGTCCATGACCGCGCCCCAACCAGTGAGGGAGGCGACTGTCGAAACGGTTGTCCGGCGACATGACACTCCCAGCACTGGCCCTTGGTATAGGAAACAAGGTTTCTTCCAAATTACCAGAGAACGAAGGCATCTGCGTGTAACTCTGATCATACGGAACAGATTCCCCTTGAGGGAAAAACTCTTGGCTCTCAGCCACCACTTAAGGGGGCCTCATGTGTAGAAGGCCCAAATGTATAATGTTGGATGCCGCCATCATGAGGCCCAGCAGTCTTTGAAACTGCTTTACAGTGATGGCCTGGCCTAGCTTTATCCCAGACACTATGGCCAGGATGGATTCGATATGAGCGGGAGACATACGTGCCTGCATTGTAACCGAATTCCATTTCATGCCCAGAAGAGCAGTCTTCTGAACTGGGTCCAACACATTTTTCTTAGTGTTAAGTCTCAACCCCCGATTCTAATTTTGGCCAAGGACGACATCTCGAAGCCGAACTGCCATTCCTCGAGACTGGGTCAATAAGAGCCAGTCATCGAAAGTAATTCAGTATACGGATGCCCTGAAGCCTCAGTGGAGCCAGAGTCGCATCCCTATACCTACACATGAACATCCTGGGAGAGAGTCCTGAGGCCGAATGGATCTAGAGAACCAGCCTCTCAAGACTGGCCTCTGGTGTTTTTCGAGCACCCTTCTCGACTGCCTGAAGCGGAAGACCGGCAGGCTGTAGTCGAATATGGTTTCGTGACCATAACTGATGCTCGTTTTTTTTTTTCCGAGGAAAAACGACGCAGACTGCGTTCGCTGGAGAATGATGCGGCCCGAAGCACCATAGACGGCGAGCAATACACATCGTTTCCTAGAGGGCCTCGATTGCTCTGCAACTGAGTGGACAGCCCCAACATCAGTCCTCGGATCCGATTTGGTTTCCGATAATGGAAATTGTAAGCATTTTGAACCTGGATCTCCTCAAAGAACAAGTCAATAGCCTTAGATCTAAAATTGGCCTCAGTCCACCATCCTCCTTTGGAACTAAAAAGTACCGGCTGTAAAACCTGGACTTCCTATCTGGTAGGGGAACACTCTCTATGGCCCCTTAATTCCAGTAGAGTCTGTACCTCTTGTTCCATAACCCGAGCCTGTTCTGGAACCACTGCTGTCGGTACGACCCCAACAAACTTGGGAGGTCGGTTACCGAACTGCAATCTGTACCCATATTTAAAAATATTCAGGCCCCATATAGATATATTGGAAGGCATTGCCATTCTACAAAATCTACTAAGGGAACCAGCCCCTTGAGACTGGCCTCGGGTGTTTTTCGAGCACTATTCTAATTTTGTGACCGTGAGTCACTGCCCAGTTGCAAGCTCTTGGGGTGAACGCCATGGTGTGCGTTCGCTGGAAATCGATGTAGCCCGAAATGTTCAAAACGGCGGGACAACATATATATATATTATATATATATATATATATATATATATATATATATATATATATAAACCTGTCGAGGATTGAAGTTACAGCGTTGGAGAACAGGCCAGTTTTCTTTATTGCAAAGTAGACTCGTAATCTTCACGCTGCCTCGACAAACGCGAGATCTGAGTCACTATAGTTTCTGTATTGCAATGCAGACCTTAAATCTACGCGCTGCCTCAGCAAACACAAGATCTCAGTCCCAGAATCTTTATTGCAGAGTAGACTCGGTAATCTACACGCTGCCTCGGCAAATGCGAGATCTGAGCCACTATAGATTCTGTATTGCAATGCAGACCTTAAATCTCACGCTGCCTCGGCAACGCGAGATCTCAGTCACAGAATCTTTTTGCAAAAGTAGACCCGTCTACACGCTGCCTCGGCAAACGCGAGATCCGTCACTAGATTCCATATTGCAATAATTTAGGACACTGGGTTTGGAGACACGGGACGTAATGCGGTTTATCCCACAATCTCGTGATCCTTTTGTGGAGATCGGAGGAAAAACGGCAAACCCCGGCGCTGAGGCCGTGACCCGTGCCGCATGAAACACTTTGAACTTGCATTCCCTGCTCATATTGTGGCCAGCTGATGTTAAGTCTGGCCACGGCACGAGTCACAACCTCACCAGTTCCTCATATGCTTGGCCGTGAACTGGTGCGCCTAACTCACGGTCATCCGCATCGATACTGAGCACGTCTACTTCCTCGGAAGCAGAGAGCTTGAGTATCGGAACCTGACCGTGGTCAGAAGAAGCCGCGGCGCGGACTTCTGCACCACAGGGGCTACGGGATCATCAGACGATGAATGAGAAAGTGCCTCAGCAGTCTCATTCTCGTCTGCAAGATCCCAATGCGAACCCCACGATCTCAGTCGCCGGCGCCGCCTCAACGGACGCAGGACCAGAACCGCGGGAACGGCGAGCCTGACCGTGGTCATCAAAGCACGCCAGCCAGGAGCGCAGCACTCTAATAGGAAATGCTTCACAGTCTGCACAAGCAGCTCCCTCAAAAGCTGCTCGTGCATGCTGCGCTCCCAAACAATTTACACATAAAGCATGCGTGTCCCCACCAGTGATATAACGAGGGCAGGGATACACACATCTTTTAAATTGTTCGCTGGCCAATTCTAGTTTAAACTAAGTGACAAACAACACCAAATAAGACGGACAGTTTTTTAACACAGAGCGCTTGCTGAGGAACGAAAGCTAGTGTGTGTTGTGACAGCGTCACTTTTATACTTCCGGGTATGCTGTCACATGTTACGTCACGGCGCAACACCAATCAGGATTGGATTAGTTTCATTCATACTTCAGCGCGCGCACGCTTAGGGAGCGTGCCCCCAAAGTGTCGATTTCGACGCAGTGTAGAGTTCCCTCTAAAGGAAACTGAATTCTGCCCTTTGATTTTTCTGAGACAACAATGCCGTTTTAAGCAATGCATTAGCTTAAAATTGTACTAATTTCCTTACCAATAATGTGTGGTTAAGACAATTAAAAGCTTAGTGTTAAGCCATTTTGAGGAGTATATAACAATAATAATAATAATAAATAATAAAAAATCATTATTTTGTTTCCATGACATAAGCTGTAGAAACCCCACCATTTTTAAAAAAGAAATATTTATTAATTTAATGTCATGTTAAAATACTGTAAGCTATAGAGCCATATACATTTATATAAACTTTGAGATGGAATGCAACATCACAGTCTGCAAAAATGGTCCACAAGAAAATGGGACATGTGATTAAATTGCTAAATGTGAGTCAAGAGGCAAAGTAGATCCATTTCATTTACTCAATTTCTCTTGTTTTCTTGCACACATATGATCACTCCACGCCTATATTAGAAAATGCTGAAATAATGACACACAAAGTCCATTAAATGTCTGTTATTATTAATGTTCGCTGTGTAGGAGGAGTACTGACAGTGAATAGCAGCAGAGAAAGAGAAACATATACAGCTTAACGTCCTAAGATCAGAAGAGCGGCTGAAGAAAGAGGGAGAACAGAAGGTGAATGAGGTTGAGCAAGCGAGAGAGTCATCTGCGAGCGAATGAGGTTCTTCCAGAGCGAGAGAGGATTTGGGTCATTTGGAAGAATATGGCTGAATCAGCAACGCTCTGTCTCACAGCCACGCTGAACTTAATCTACTGAAGGGACCTGCAGGCAGAGAGAGGGAGAGAGAAAGAGAGAGAGAGAGTGAAGAAGAAAAGAGAAAGGGAAAGCGATAAAACCTCAGGGCATAGAGAGAGGAACGAGATTTTCTTAAATGGAGGGAAAAGGAGGAGGTTGAGAATCATTCTGACCATTTAGCTGAACTACATTTTAATGAAAGAGTCGGAAAGCGGCGGAAGGAGAGCAAGCTCCAGCCTCTGGAAAGCAGTAGGGAGCTCATGTTTAATTTAGGTAATATGTGCATATTAATGAATATATGCAAATTTGCTTGAAAACTAATCAACTAAGGGCAATAAAGCTAATATTATGAGGCGTAGGAAATGCAAGGATTTAGCTGTGTCTTGTGTTTTCAGGTGTAGATATAATCTGACCCTCAAATAGTACTATACTGGGCTAAAATGTGAGGTTATGAGGTAAAATATAAACACAGCTATGGCCCATTAGTAAGCATGTTGCCACATGCTTTTTTCCCCCGATCCAGATTGTTGTTTCGTTCTCCATACAGTAGGGGTCTCTATTGCACCACAGTATGAAGAATACAGTCGAAGTCCGACTTGATCCTCTGCTGCTGCAGCAAACACTTCCATTGTTCTTAGCAGATGAGGTATAAAGAGAACATTGAAGCAAAATGCTGGGTTGTATGTCACAGCGTGTGTGTGAATATGTGTACAGGTGAAGAATTGTGGTCTTTGTGTGTTGTCAAACGGTTATTTGATTTCGCTTTGTTTAGATGAACACACAAATATCAGTTTGGTGTGAATGTGCTACAGCATGCTTTTAGAAGAACATGAATGGAATGCAGAAACATGTTGTGTTTTTATGTATTCGTATGGGTTAGGTGGATTTACACACCACCAGATGGACTGCATATGTTGCCATGATTGTCCTGTTTCCCACGAACACACAGGGCTAGGATTTCCATGTAAGTGTGTGTGTGTGTGTGTTTGCCCAATGTGTGGGAAACCACTTGTGCATGTATGACTGTGAGATATCTGGTCATTGCTATTTGTCAGAAAAAGAAAGGTGGAAAGGACTCCAGCCCTCAGTAATGCTCAATGAATCTTGCAGCAAAATGAGGCAGCAAGCTTAACTATTCCCTCGGCTGTTCAGGCTGAATAAAACATAATCGTTGTTGGACCTTCAGGGAAACCCGTTCTAGATACGGCCTATAGAGGACATTCACTAACAGCACAGACAAACCTTGTAAACTGTGTAACAGATATTTTCAAGTGAAGGTTATTTGAAATCAGAGGAAGGATTTGGCAGTGATGATGAGGTGGCTTTGTCCTGACGATGACACTTATTATGTTACATTATAGTCTAATAAAAATTTGTTTGGTAGATACAGATGCTGATACCACAGAAATACTGAGCCACTCCTTGGGAAAAAAAATGTGAAGATCAGTCTGACTTTCAGATTTTCAATACATACTGTACATACATACATGCATGCATTATTTTATTTTATAAGTTTAAAAAGAGATGTTTACAGAAAATCTCACCAGTTCTCTGCCAAGGCCAAGCATTTTGGGGGAAGTTAAATAATACATTTATTTGCAGTTAAATAATCCATTTATTTATTTCATCTATTTGCAGTCACTTGGCTTAGCTCACTGAATTATAGTTCACCTAAATGTATTTCCTTTTATTCTTCTGTCAAACACACACTCTTAGAAAAAATGTTCTATATATGTAGCATATGGTTCTTTACTCAACTGCAAAGGACCTTTTATGCAATAATGACAAGAAAGAACCCTTTTGGCACAAAGGATCTTATTCATATATTACATTATTCTGCAACATTTTATAGTTGTAATTAAATTGTTGTTTATTAAACTGTTGTAGTAACTTAATATCACATTTTAATCATGCTGATTTTGAAAGGATAAAAACTGAAATGGCACTCTTCGTGTGATATTGATCAATTACATTTTTTAACCCCCATATTTTGAATTTTGTGATCATTCATGCATTGCATTTTAGGGGTTCCAAATACATAGTACTTTAAAACCTTTTAAGGTTCTATATAGAACCTTTTCTTCTAAGAGTGCAAGTTTAGCTGAAACTGCTATTTTCATGCATTGTAGTGAATGAAAACCAGGGCTGTCACGCTCCAAAAATGAAACACGCAACACCATAAAAGTGGCCCAAATGGACCAGTTTGCTTTATATTCCAAGTCTTCTGTGAGAATCGTATTTTTGTGAATCAAGTTGAAAATAGGGATGTCACTTTATACTAGTATTAACGATAACCATAATATATAAATAAAACAATGAAATATGGATAGCATGTTAATACTACACATGATAAGATCGTAAATAGGCCAGCAACATGACTCAATCTAGTTGACACACTAAGATGTGGTCTATTGCACTTTGAGGGAGAACTCCGGCTGCAAATGAACCTTTGGTCTAATAAAACATTCGGTAGGCTACCTGCACCAACCGTTCTCTGAGATTTGTTTTCATGATAATCAAATGTAAAGAGTTTTATCTCTAAAACTGTTTAGCGTGTAATGCTAGTACTGGGGGCATTGACTAAGTAAAAAGAAATCGCTAGTTTATACCACTAACAAGGCTCAAAATAGCCCCACACTAACACAGTAACATAATGAGTGTCCATACATGCAAAATGAAGCAGTGAGAACTTTGTAAGTGTACAGACCTTTTAATAAGAAGATACTTTATGAAAACAGTTCACTTCGTGTATACAGGAACCATCTTGGAAAATAGTCTCGACTAGTCAAACCACGAACATTGTGCTGAGTGATCTGAACTGTATGAAGTTCAGCGAACTTCTCAACTGTATAATCGACATTCGGGGATCGACTTCATCAAGACTATTTTCTAAGATGGCTCCTGTCTGTATACATGATGTGAACTGTCTTTATAAAGTATCTTCTTATTAAATGGTCTGTACACTTACAAAGTATGTAGGGACCCTCATTATGTTACTGTTAGTGTGGGTCTATTTTGAGCCTTGTTAGTGGTTTACTGATTTCTTTTTACTTAGTAAATGCCCCCAGTACTAGCATTATACGCTAAACAGTTTTTAGAGATAAAACTCTTTACATTCGATTATCATGAAAACAAATCTCAGAGAACGATTGACTAGGTACCGATGTTTTATTAGACCAAGGTTCATTTTGTGCCAGAGTTCTCCTTTAACCCTTGTTTTCAACCATCACCAAACAGAAAAATAAAAAATAAAATAAAATAAGATGAAGTTGTCTAATCAGAGGAGATTACATGCAAAACATTTTTTTTTTAATCTTTGATGTTGGACACCCCAGTCTGCTGGAACTGTTGATTTTTATTTTATTTTATTGTGAATTGTTTTAGACATGATAATGCAGTAAAAACCATTATCATGATGGCCTAGTTAAAAATGTTCCCCTTATACTGTAGCTCGAAAGAATGGAGTTGCATATTCAAGCTTGTCACATTATGTTCAGTCACATTAGATGTGAGAACCAGTGGCTTTTGCTATTAATGATGTCAAACCTGGTATTACGTACATGTCTAAAAGTACCAATTTGCCCCCATTTAAGATTAACTACAGCTTAAATAGTGGTATTTTCCTCATACATGGCAATCATGACGCATTGTCCAGCTCTTTACTCTTTTGATTCTCATTCTTTTTGTGTCATAATGAAAGCTAAAGACTAAAGACAGATTCAAATAATCCAGTCATTCACAATTAAAATAGCATCTGCTGCCTTCCTCATTCCTTCCGAGAATTCCTCAGACATAAAGATGTGTTTTGCAGTTATTTCCAAGAAGGGATATTTTAGCTTGAGTCATCTCGCAGACATTTCCACTTATATAAGCCTGTTTGTTTCTTCACTGTCATACCTTAAGATAGGCTAGCAGTACAATTTATAGTTTTCCACATGAACACAATGATGTTGAATAAGATTTAAAATAAAATTTTCACTTATTTTACATATTTAAATCACAAATAACAATAGTAATAATAATTTTCTATTTATATTTCAACTTTGTATACAGCGTAGCACTTCACAGGACATAAATATGTTATATGTGCTTCACATATAACATGTAGTAGTTAAAATAAATAAAATAAATACAGCATTGAAATATAACCAATACATTCACACATCTTTAAACGAACAGGGTACAAATAGTTTACTAAGTGAAGATATCTGTAAATGCAAACCTGTAAAAAGGCTTTAAAATATGACTTTAAATGAAAAATAAAACAAAAAATTAAGCGGATCTGGTATCCCTAGGGAAGCAGTACTTTCTTGCATCTCACAGTCTTTAAATATATATTTTTTATATTAAAAAAATAAATAAATAAAAAAATCCTGGGGGCACACCACTCACATTCAGGGAAAGATAACTGCTAAATGCTACGTTTCACAGATATATCATTTTCGGCATTAGTGGTTAGTTACTAAATAGGGTCTCCTGAGCTGAGGTGTGAGCAAATTTGTCATGCTGTGTCTATAAGCGCAAGCAGCTTAGACCGGTCTCACTGCTGTGGTTGTGTGCTGTAAAGTAGAACTACTTTTTTTTTTTTTTTTTTTACGTTGCATTAAACATTGATGTGCCCAGCATTGTGTATAGGGCAGCTGATGTGGAGTCTATGGAAATAGGTCCCAGGATGCCAGGAATATGTAGAGGTACTCCCTCAAGTAGATCCAGAGATTCAGTTCAGCGTCTCCCATGTGTATGCAAGCATGCATGCTGGAATGAGGTTTTAATGAAAGTCACTGAGTGATACAGTCATTTCAAATAATCGTGGCTGAAAAAATATTCATGTCGTCATTTGTCTGCAACGGTGGTCACTCGCGGTTTCGCATTTGGAAATTCAAGGGCTCACACACATATCCCTATCATTATACAACCAGACCTATCATTATGCAACCCACTTTTCCCTCTGTTTCCCGGGGTGATTCCTCCTGCTGTTGGCCCACCTCCTCGTTTCTCTTTCCCAGCTCAGAGCACAGTGATGGGGAAGAGAGTGAGCAGCAGCCATCCTGCTGATTCTGGGCACTGGCTGGAACCATGATAGGGCTCCTGGTGGACACTAGCACTGAGGGGAAGTCTTTGAGGTGAGCAAAGGAAACCGACCTTGGCGAGATACCTGTTGAAAAAGTCATCTCCATGATTTGGATTTTAAATACTTTCATCCATAAACATGCCATAATATTATGGAGCAAAAATGAGGAGTAACTATTACACTTGCATAAATAGCAGAATACTACACTCAGTAGGCTTTAAATCAGGCCTTGTGGAGGTTTATTTTGCAATGATGGCTGGCCTACTGTATATTATCACACTTAACAGCTACTTAAATAAATAAATCTGCACTGATATATTGACTTTAAATTATTCTACCATGTGAGATGAAATGCAGCGTGGAGTGAAACAGGCATAAAACTACCACAGTGTTGGAGATTGGTTGTCAGGGACAGTTTATCGGTCATTACACTTTAAATATTGAAGTCAGCATGAAATGAAAATCTATTGCATGCTATTAATCTTATCATGAATGACTCATCCAGGCATGTTTACATTTTTTTTGATATTGCAGTCAACAGACTTCTCTCTGGCGACACATGCCGAACTTATCCAATCATTTACTTAAGCTCAGCCCCTTTCTTACAATTGGCTGCAAGATCACATTCAGCGAATCCATCCAATCAACAACTGTGAACTGAATCTCTGCCCTACATTTTTTTTACCTCTGACTTACGACACAATACGGAAGATTGGTAACACTTTACAATACGGGTGCACTAATATGCATTAATTCATGCTTAACTAATGCACAGATAATCATGGGTTAAAGCTACAATACCTAAGATTGGCATGTCGTGATAGAGGGCGCTACATTCAAAACAACAACAACGGCTTTGCTTGATGACGACGTGGAGGAACGCGGAATGATGGGAACTGTTGTTTTCAACTCCACCGTGGATAAATCAGTCAGACAGGAATCGAAAATTAGTTGTCATGGATGAAGTAAAGTTCGATTTCTATAAATGTTGCGTTTAATGACATGCTTGTTTTTCAGTAAACTGAAATAGCCGCAAGAAAAGTCAGGTTTAAAAGTAAATTAGTTATCACAGATGTTACTGTACGACTCACTGGACGAAGCTTTGGTGGAGAGGGTTTGAAGTCAAATCGTTGCTAATGCATCCTGACTTCGCCCTATGCTGCAATATGCATTTAGTTTTGCATTCATTTACAGAAATCAGCTACTTGAATGACAATTACTGATGTTATTAGATTTTTCAGGTGATATTCTCAATTCATTCAGTTAACGGATGTTCTGAGGTAAAATTTTCAGACTGCAGACTCAGCAACGATTGTATTTAATTGTACAGTACAATCATAACATAGAACAGACATTATCTTCCTTTCATGTCATTAAACATAACAATATTGCTGGCCATACACTGATGAGAAAATACGCATCCGATGTGCAATACTGGAATTTGTCCTAGACGTGGCGCGGCTCTCTCGTCCGGTGTTCTCGACCCCTTTTACAGCCAACAGTTCACATTCCGAGAATAATTGAAAAGAATAATTCTGCTCGTTTGTTGCTTGATAGACGCTAACGCACAACTACAACTTCCGCATTTGTCCAGGACTACACGTAGTACGAGCGGAAAACCGAGGTAACGTGCATATGACGCGATCTGACTGGCGACTCCCAGCTCACCCCTGCTCACACGCCCCATTTCCTTGGTTAAAATCTCAATTTTCTCGCGATTGAAACATTTGGAATATTGTAAGTTATCATCTTAACTAAATATATAACACTTGCCTTGTGATTTTGGGATATTTTAATGCAAAAATCTTTTTAGGTATTGCAGCTTTAATGTATAACTAATGAAGAACTAAACTATTAATTAATGATTACTGCATCAGCGACTAATAAATAGTCTATATGATTAATAGATTAAGTAATACATGAATTGCTATTAATTCAATGTGTCATTGTGTATTAATTCCTTAATTACATATTTTATTAACTAATAGTGTAAATTAATGTGTTAATTACCACAATTAGTCAAAGCTATGCACTTCAAACGTCCCGTTGTCTGCTTTAATTAATCATTAGCTAATGATTTGCAAAGATATCATTATGTTATGACTATACTTGTTGAGGCACATCATTATTAACTAGTCATTTGGTAATTGTAGTAATTTGCACTAACAATGAAGTAATTAATCATGTATTAATGCATATTAGTGTACCTGTCATTTTATCTGGAAGTTGAAATACAAGGCTTTGGCTCATTCTGGTACTTAACATATTAATTAACACTATTAGTTAAACAAATGAGTTATTATGGAATTAATCCACAATTACATATTTAATTAATAACAAATCATGTATGAACTAATACATTAACCTTACAGACTCTTAATTAGTTCATAATGTGGTAATCATTAATGAATAGCTTAGATAATCATTAGTTACACATTAATTCAGTATTATTTGTGCATTAGTTAAGCATGAATTAATGCTTATTAGTGCACCCATATTGTAAAGTGTTACCAGAAGATTTGTCACTACGTCCATTATATTAACTAACTGCAATGCCATGAAGATTGATCAATGATAATTTTGTTAATGATAATTCAGAAAAAAAAAGAACAATTGTAATGGAATAATAATAGTGGATTGTGAAATTTAATAGAGGGAATGCGCATTATGTCAACGTCGACTGGAGTGCTGCAGTTTCTCACAGTGAGTGGCAAAAAGACTGAGCGGCTGTATTTGTTTTCAGCGCGAATGCCGTGAAAAATAAACACAACACATATAAAGTTTGAAAGAGCTTTGCGATTGACAGTACAACTAGATTTGACAAAAAAAGAGGGATATTTTTACAGACTGCTATAGAAAGAGGAGCAAATAGATCGCTGCAATTCACAGAAACAACTGGACTCCAGTCAGAGAAAGGTGGATTTGCAGTTGGATATGCGGAATTTAGGTGTAAAACCATACCCATATATTTTGTATTGGTATATATATATATATACAACTCATCAATTAAATATTTATCATTGCATATTCTGCATTATTGGATTTTTTTTTTATAAAACACTGACCAAAACAACAACAACTATAGTTTTAGGGCTGGATGAAATGATGATATGTATTAGGCTAAATATAACACTGATATGAGTGACCACCTGGATTTAGACCTACCTATGTGGTATTTATATAAAGCGTTCACAGGCAAATTTGCTTTATGTTTAGGTCTATATTGCTTTTATCTCCCTGGTGTCGAAACCAGGCAAACATAAATGTCAGGCAACACGATTCCTGGCTGCATGTCAAGGTAAGGAACAATATTTAGTCCAACATTTAGTTTAAATTGATAAAATTGTACGTTTTAATCGCATTTTCGCAGTTTCCCCTATTAAATCCAGTCACACAGCAGATCATTTGCCACTCAGTCAGGCTGAGGGGGGGTTGTTCCGGCGGGAAGTGACGTCAATGCATTCCCTCTTAACTATCTTCTTATAGGTATGCAATGTTTGATCTTCTAAACTAAACCCTTTGAAAAAAAATCTTTGATATGTAAAGCCTCATCTGCTGCTCATCCTAACTGCACCGAGTAAGTGCATCTCTCCTCAATACCTCTGAGCAAAATTTGGGGAGAGCCATTTAATAGCATTGATGCAAACAGGTGTTAGTGCTGTGAATGAGATTTGCTGTGGCTTTGACGCAAATGCAGCCCTTAAAAGAAACGCAAGCAGATCCAACAGCCATGAACCGTCTAATAAATGTAAATCATTATACCAGTGGAAAAACATAAAAACAAAATGAACAGGGGAAATTGCAGGGAAGAGTGTATGTGTATGTGTGTGTAGAGAGAGAGAGAGAGAGAGAGAGAGAGAGAGAGAGAGAGGGAGGGAAAGCAAGCAATCTAGCAGAGACATATTTCCCTTTATCGGCTCAAACTGACACAACTGGTTCCGCCAGATTTAGATATTAATTCCAGTGGCGGCGAATACAAAATAAATCCCTCTGCTAATCGCACCATGAGAGACATGCTGGTAAAAGTTTTTGTGTAATTACCAAAAGATTAGTGCTGTGACTGGAGTTTTATCTTCCGAGTAAAAGAGAGAGAGAAATTCCTCCAATTTATGCTATAATACAATTGGTCTTTTCAGCCTGTCTCTTTCTCTTTCTCCTTTTTTTTTGGTTCTCCCCTTTTGAAATTGCTTCATATATCCACAAGCCAGTCCATGTAAATCCTGTTCTCTGCCATGAACTGATAGTGGACATTGTTTTGGGGTTTTTTTTTGTGTGCAGTATTTCTCTCGCTCAAAAAAAGGCAGTGCTTTGACCAGTGTGTGATCAGTGACATGTTCTGAGTGAGCCGTACCTACAGTTAGTCAGGGATTATACAGCATTAGTGGTATTAGTAGTCTATCTGAAGAAACCAAAGCATTTCACCATGATATCTCTTGTCTCTTGCTCTTCTGCTAATAGCATTGCTCCGTTTCAACACATTAGTACTAAAGATGAAGGCCTAAACACACTCATTTAAAATGCAATGAATTCACAGTAAAAAAAAAGAAAGAAATCTATAGACATCTAGTGAGGTCAAGCCGTCAAATTGGACTATTGCAATAGAGAATAACTTGGCAGATTTGTGAATTTGGAGTTCAGGACCTTTGAAAGGAGGCTTAGCAACCGTGAAAAAATGACACGTTAAACTCTTTGTTGGTACGCTTGCTCTTTCTTGACTTATTCCCAGCCCGGCTTCAGCAGGAGACAACTATTTCCTTGTGACTCATACACATGGGTTAAAGGCATATTGATTTAGAAAGAGAGAGAGAGAGAGAGTGAACGGGCAAACCGCTCAGCAGGCCAGTAGCATTATGATTCCTCACATTTGTTCATGTACAGCAGGTGTTTATGAAGCAGGAAATGAAGTGACCGTTTAATGTCTAGACTATTGATTCATTGTATTATCTCGTGAAATTTTAGTTCTGGCCAAAGATGATAATCCAACTCTTCCTGCTGAGCCCTGAAAAACATTTATCCATTATGTGATTGAGTGTGACGCTGCGCTTTGCCTCCATTGTTAGGGGCAGTTTTAGACTTGATTTGATTTTGGTTTCTTTAATCTACAAATAAACCTTGACTTTGTACAATTGCTTTTAGAGCTAGAGAAAAAAGAGCTTAAGTTGCTGAAAAAGGTGTCGCCTTCTGGTGTTATAACATATTGAATGAAATACTTCTGTACAGTCCATTGGTGTCAGTCAGGGGCAACGCTTTTGGCCTGCTCCTCAAATGTCACGCAGCATCTGCACTTGCGGTCTTGTGGACTTACACTGCCACGTGTGCGTGTCCGTTAAGTCCACAAGAACCGTAGCTTGTCCTATTTGTCATTTAGGTTTCATAAGGGTGCTTGCAAGGGTGCTTTGCAGCCAATATGTGTCATTGAAGCACACCTTTGTCGAGCCTGGGAGCTCAAGCTGACTTCTACTTCAAAGTCAAAACGACATTACATCACAAAAAGTGTAATTGCAGACCCAGTTATATAATTTGCCCTACAAAAACTCCAAATCATTTAAAAGCACATTGGGTGGCTATTGTGCTATATTAAACTGTTCCCAGATAAATGTGTGACATTCAAGGTCACACTTTAGATTAGAGTTCAATTCTCACTATTAACTATAACTCAATAAACTCCTAAATGCTGCTTATTAAGTTAGTAAGGCACTTGTTAAGTTTATGTATTGGGCATGGTTAAGGGATGTAGAATATTGTCGAATGGTCATTCAGAATAGGGCATTAATATGTGCTTTATAGGTACTAATAAAAAGCCAATATTCGAATTATATGCATGCTAATAAGCATGCTAATAGTGATAATTAGACTGGGGTTAAGTGAATTAGACTTAAAAGACTGGGGATAAGTGAAGATTATTAAGTGATTTGTAGTTTAAGTAATTTAAAGGGGTAAGTAATTTATATTTTTATTCAGCAAGGATGCAGAAGTGACGTTTGTTACAAAAAAAACTATTAACTTAAAATAGTACGTTTCACAACTGTTTTCTTTATATATATATATATATATATATATATATATATATATATATATATATATATATATATATATATATATATAATAATGCAATGGAAAAGGTTACATTTCTTCAGAAATCAATTAACATTTCTGAAAATTAGAAAGAAAATTAACCTTTTCCATTGCAGGAATAAATTACATTTTAACATATGTTCTAATAGAAAATAGTTATTTTGAAATTGTAATAATGTTTCACATTATAACCATTTAACTGCATTTTGACCACATACTTCAGCCTTGGTAAGCATAAGAGACTTCTTTCAAATATATATATATATATATATATATATATATATATATATATATATAGAGCTGTCAGTTAAACGCGTTATTAACGGCGTTAACGCAAACCCATTTTAACGGCGTTAATTTTTTTATCGCGCGATTAACGATCTTTTTGTCCTAGCAAACTTTGTAGTTTTTTCACATACTTTTGCAACAGGACGCGGCATGCGTTCTGATCCATTTCAGCGTCTCGCGCTCTTCATCCACTCAAAGCCGGCTCGCAAGCCCAAACGAGTGTGTGCGGCGTGCCTGTTGTTTTGTTTCCGGTCTAGCTAGATCCGCTTGCGCTTTGGTCGAAGAAGCAACGAAACGTCCTCGCGCGGGGCAAGCAATTGAAATGAATGGGTTTCAAGAGCGCAGCGCGAGGACGTTTTGTGCCGCACACACTCGTTTCAGCTTGCGAGCCGGCCAAATAGTAACGTTATGTTTTGAGTGGATGACGAGCGCGAGACGCCAAAATGGATGCCAATGAGATTCTGAATGTAAAGTTTACTTTTAAAAAGTTGCCAAATTGTCCCACTGACAAGACCAAAGCGATCTGTATGTTTTGTCATTATGAACTGAGCTATCATCATCGCAGCACGTCCAGCCTGAAACACCAATTGATGATGGCCAAGCAAACACACACACACACACAAACACAGATGATGCAAATTCTCCCACCCCTCGTCAATATCAGGACCTCGTCAGTATTTCTTTCACCCTTTTATTGATGGACAGTGTTGCATTGTGTGAGAGATTATTTAGGCTATATATGTTAGAGTGAAATTGAACACTATTCCAATGTTATTTTCAATAATAATAATTAAAAAAAACATTTGCACTAAACAAGCCAATCCACTTTTCCATGTTGATAAGAGCATTAAAATGAGTAACAAAAATGTAACAAAAAGAAATCAAAAGACATTAAGAATAGATAAAAATGTGTGATTAATCGCGAGTTAACTATGACATTAATGCGATTAATCGCGATTAAATATTTTAATCGTTTGACAGCACTAAATATATATATATATATATATATATATATATATATATATATATATATATGAAGAGTTCAGATGCAAAAGCCTCTAAATGCCATTTGAAATTTTCTTCTAAAATGACCATTTTATCAAGCTTGTATATTTAAGTTCAGTAATTTCACTTAAATGACAATTAATAGGTAATCTTCATTGCCATTTAATTGAAATTACTGAACTTAAATAAACAAGCTTGATAAAAATGATCATTTTAGAAGAAAATTTCAAATGGCACTTAGAGGCTTTTGCATCTGAACTCTTCATATATATATGGATTATATTGTACCTGTTTCCTGTTTTCCTGTCCAATTTCCTGTTTTCATTATCAATTAAGTTTAAGGACATTTCCTTCAACCTCAAAACAGAAGACAATGTTATGTGTAATTCAAAATAATGGTAAAAGACCTGTGAAAAATCAATACGGAACATTCCTTTATATTAACACAGTACATTACTAATATATTATTTTACTAAATCAAAACTGCAGTGGTGCTTTGATCAATATCATCAGGACTGACATTGTGTTTAATGATTCCACTTGAATAGATGACGGGCCACAGACAAAGTGATGGAGACACTGAACAGCAATAATCACTCAGTAAAACATTAATAATTAATCCCAGCATTAATTATGTGTTATATCACTTAAACACCCATGAGCAACTGGATGCTTACCGGTACTTTTTATTTGTAGTTATTTCTCCCCACTGTCCCTACCTTAAACAAAGCCTGTTGTGTTAATGCTTTCTGCATGAATTCTTCCCAACAATCACTCTCAATCTATTTCCATTTAAGAAGACATTCTACAGCCCACTGTTCACATCGAAATACACTCCAAATCAAGAAACAATCATTGTAAGAAAGTCCAACTTGGGTGTAAGTGCAAAGAAATGGGCCCCGTACGGATTTGTCTCATCTGTTGACATGACACCCACTCTTCATAACCTCAGGAAGACCGAGAGCTTTTTATCCATCCCAGTGGACCCACCCATGAAACTTTCATTTGCAAATCATCCCTTTTCAAATTTGAATAGCTTTGATGTTTGATAGCTCGCTTTCTCTTTTCAACAGCATCTTGTTCTCTTCCTTGAGATGTTCCCATGTGGGCGTAAACAGCATCAACCTCTTCTCAAAGTCTTTTCTCATATTGACTATCACTTTCTAAAACCATCTCTCTCTCTCTCTCTCTCTCTCTCTCTCGCTCTCTCTCCCTCTCTCCTTTTCTCATTTCCCCTCAATTTCATTTATTTCATTAGCAGTTTTAACAAGCTTGCTTACGTGCCCCACGATCCAAGTAATTTATGGAGATAGTGGTGCTGGCAATGCCCCTAGTGATCTGCGAGTCCCACTGATGTGGTAAACGTGCTCCATGGCTGTCAGAACTTGAATGAGAGCTATAAGAGGACGGGGATAAGGGACCAGCAGGTAAGACTGATACGTCAGTGTGTGTGTTATGAAGCGGAGACGGGGGAGGGACGGTGTGCTGAAGCAGAATGAAACAATAGATGAAATCTTGGCTTCACATATGTATTTGGTTTTTGTTAAATACACTGCAGGATTGGTCTAAAATGGCTACGGATGTAACCTACTGGTATAAGAATGAAAGAAAATCTGAAAAGGGGATCTGAAAGGTGCATTTTAAGTAAAATGTATTCTTACATACACTGCTTGTGGTGTTAACCTTTTTCTTAACTTGTAAATTAGTATATTTCCATGTATTATTCATATTATAAATAACTGATCATCACTTTACAAAAAATAGTCAAATATGGATTTTTTTCCCCTTGTTAAAAAATCATACTTTATGCTAATGAGTTAAATTCAAGCTTGAACAAGAAAAAAAGTCAATTAAATGTGTTTTGTTTCAAACTTTCCTCATTTAGAACTTATTCTTACAAGGAATTAGTGGAGAAAAATAGGATGGATATGAAATGGTTTGTTCATGGAATGAGGTGTGCAAGCAACTGAGATGTTTGAGAATTATATTACTAATCCAAACCTCAACCCTAGAGTGAACTGTAACATCTTGGGAAAAACATTTGCTAGTTAGCTGGCTAATATTGGAATAATTAATTGGCATCTCACTGTTAGCTACAGTGAAAAACAAGATGTTAGTAGGCAACATGTTTAATGCTCAGAAATCTCAGAAAGAGGGTATTACTGAGTACATCTCAGCAAAGTGATGCCTCTAACTGAAAGAAAATAGACATTAGGCTACGTCTCTCTAATCATGAGTCTGCAGAATCCATTATCTAACACAGTGGTTTGCAAGAGGTTCAGTTTCTAAATTTACTTTTCAACGTAGTTCATAACAATTATAGCTAACACTGTGTCTGGAGTCATTACATTGCATAGCTATGAAATGAAATAAGCAATGTGCATTTCAATGGATTGATTGCGGAAGGATTACAATAGATTGATTGCGGGTAGGCCTAATTTAATTCAACAGTTCAAAAAAGAAGTTCCAAACTCAAGTTCAGGGGAGCCTGTTCATTCAGTCCTTTCAATATATACGCAGCATTGAGCCGTGTCAGGGACAGAGCCCTTCCTCCAAGGACAGGGACATTAATAAAGATTGCATGGAAAGGTGAACTCGTAATTCATAACTGTTACATTTCTGAACAGCATAGTAGGGGGTGTTTCGTTCTGGAATGAATGTTTTCAAACAAATTGGTTGAATTAATTATTCAATGACTTACTCATAAAGACAGTCACTTCTTTTGTTCCTAAATGGATGAATATTTTGATTCGAATCAGTTATATAATTCATAAATGCCACCTACAAATGCAATAATATAACATGTAGAAAGAGTCACTGAAATTCGTATAATTTATAAGCAGTATGAATGGAAGCAATGTGGGGTACTGAAATGCATTTTTAAAAAGTAGCTTAAACTTTGAAACAAACAGAACAATTTACAGAAGTATTTGTTCGAAACAAGTTTTTGCTTGGAAACAAACTAAGTACTTCGATATTGATGACAAGTGGGCATCTGTTGTTTGGTTCCCAACCATGTATATAGAGTAGCTGGCATGTGTATGTATTGTCACATTAGCACAACAGGTGTTCTGTAAAAACCTGTTTAAATGCTTGTCACACTTTGCAGCCTCGTTGCCAAAACTCAATGTGATAAAGGGAAAAAAATAACTTGAAAACTAAAACATAGCAAAAATTCTCCTCTTATTCAGGGAGGTAATTCTGTAAGTTGAAGCCTGAAAATGTTTTATTCAGGAGTTTGCCTGCTTGGTTAGCAGAAACTGGAGGGAAAGTGGCTTGGAATCCCTGTAGTGAAGCAGTCAGAGTGATGCGCAGTTGTTCGAGGCAGAAAAATATGTTTTTGCAATAAGCACTGGCTTAATAAGTAAAAGAAAATGTTCTTCCTTGTTGTCTGCTCAACAAACAACTGAAATATCCACTATAATTATAAACTTCCGAAATTGGTTTGATACTGCCAATGCATTGGTGTGTCTGTGCAACCATCTTGAGAATCTTGAGTTATGCTAGTGCATTCATCTGTCAGACCAACAACATATTTGATGATGAAGAAATTAAAAACGGTTTTAAACTGCCAATTTGGCCAGTGCTATTAAAGTTGTGTCTGTGTTCTGCTTCTTTGTTGGGCCCTTTTCCTCTTCTTTGTTCCAGTAGACACTTGTGAAGCCAGAAAATGAACACTGTTTATTTGCATATGATTTGATGTGATCCCCTATTGATCAATTGGCTCAAGTCCTGTCCTGTGTTTCTTCGTGAATGAAAACCTGTTTTGCTTGTGCCAATACATGGGCAGGAATCAGCATATTGACGTAGGTGACATGACTCAGACGGAGGCTGTGGGAAACAAAACAACATTTGGCAGGTGACTGATGCTGATGTGACCGCTCTGACAAGAGATCTATACCTCATGCTGTGAGAATAAACATCTCTCAGATGATCAGCTGTGGGATTTAAACAATTAGGTGAACGTTAACAGTAATTGTAGCAAGCAGCCAGAAACAGAAAAAGTGGTATTAAAATGATTTTACTAGCGCACATTAGGTTGAAAAGCTAAATTAGCTCTTCAGATTAGCAGGTTTCCCACTCATTTTAACAACAACGTCACCATGGCTCTTATGGATTGGGAGAGCAGCCCGGACACACAGTTCCCTTGGATACTCAACAATCTGGTTTATTATTGTTCCTTGATTCAAAATGCAACATTAAAGCATGTGGAATAATGATGTCCAATTGTTTAGCACAGTGGTATCTCAAACTTTGTGCCATCTTTGATCAAACATACAAAGATGACTGGCCATCGCTGAGCGTCTGTCAGCTCAGTTTTTGCAGAGTGTCCCGCACTGTCAGCATTAGTTAGACCCCATTGATGGCTTTTTGGCTGATTGAGCATGTTGATTCGCTGTCAGGCAGTCGGTGAAACAGTTCTCTCTGATTGACTTTTCAGATTAAAGAATAACAGTGCAAGAGTAGAAAAGGGAAAGTGATGAAAGAGAGCAAACAAACAGAGAGCAAGTCAAGAGGGAGCTGTTCTAATTTGTCGTCATCTTACCGTAAGCGTTCTAATACATAAATACTTTCAAAACAACATTTATGCCTTCTGGGACGAATAATAACATAATTCATATTCAAAATGGCAAACAAGCACTGATTTGTTTCTGGTTTGTATATCCACTAGAGCTGGGAAATTCGATTTGAAATAAAAATCGAGTTGGCAGGTCAAATCGATTCATATTTTCAAAAAATCTATTTTTTTTATTTTTTCTCCCCCTCTTTAGTATTGTGTAACTTACATTTTGCATTCACCAAATCTTCCTTCAGGGTTTCCACAGTTCGGTTACGACAGTCAATACAATGAAACTCTCTCAATGATTCAATGTTCCTATTATTATACTTGATCGGTAGATAAACGTCTATGGTTTCGCATAAAACAACTTTGTCTTGCTGGAATATTGCTGTAACTAAGTCATGACGTTACTTTCTACCGGGTGTCTGTTAGAGCAAAACACTAGTCAGAGCACGATTGTTCTTCACGCGCACAGTAATTGAAATTTAAAACTGTTAAAAGAAAAGGTTCAATAAATGATTGCATAGCTAGATACTGTATATTATACACGAATCAGTATGTATTTCCTTTGTGCTTTGAACTGTTCAGTGCGGACTGTGGACTCGACCTATGGACTCGACGCGCTGGGCTGCGCGCTGTGACGCCATGTGGCTTCAAGCGCATCATTCAGCGCTCGGAATGCGCATAAGCGCTTTGTGCCGCGGCCCGCGATGTATTAGAGCCTTTCATATCATAATACGTTTGCGCAACGAAAGATTATTAATAGCCTTTTCTTGTTCTGTCATATCTATCTTATGTTGCTGTCTTATTAAACAGCTGTGCTATACATTTAAAACATGTCTCAATGGTATAGTAGACCAGACTATATATCAATTGGTCCTTTTGATTTTTGTTATCTTGTTTTTCATGAATGTACAATACAAAGAGCAATGTGTAAAGTTTGACAAGATTTAGTTACACTTGTTTTGTGTTTTTCCCCCTAACTGTTCAGATTTTATTCAATATTGTGCACTTGTGATTTTTCTAGACTAAATTGTACTGCTGAATTATCCATTAATCTAGTTTATAATAGCATTTTTGTCATAGATTATGATCATATTTTTGGGGATTTGTTGTTTTTCTTTATAATGAAGTTGTATTAATTAGATTGTGTATAACACACACAAGAGTTATAATCAGTTCAACACAGAGAGTTATAGAAATTCTACTTGATAAAAAAAAAATCGAATCGTAAATCGTAAATCGAGTTTTTTATAAAAAAATCGCAGATTTTTTAAGGGAAAAAATCGCCCAGTCCTAATATCCACAGTCCTAGTGTCAGTTTCCTGAAACTTTTTTTTCTTTTCTTTGTACAGATGGCAATGTTATCAAAATGATCCCGTTCACACGGATCTGTGAAAACGACTTATAACGCTGTATTATGCATGTCAGACAAGTAGTTGTCTATCGCTTTGTAAATATAGACTATGTGCCTGCACACATAAGCATTCTTTTACTACAGTATTACTTTGTCTTCTGGGTAAATTTCATCTTCACAAAGCCAAAAACATTCACTGTAATCCCTATTACAGAATTTTCTCCTCTGATATAAAGTCCCTTTTTACTTTCTTTAAGAAAATGTCAAAACCTTTGAACACAAATACTTTGAAAACAAATCATCCAAGTCTGTTGTAAGGAAGTTTTCATTTTTCATGATGATAAAATGCAACGCATTCTCATCCTAGGGCGTCATCTAACTGACACTTGACCATGTGTTTAAATCCGACGCACATGGCAACCTTTAGCGTCAGTTAGATGACGCTCATCCTAGGGCGTCATCAATCTGACTCTTTTGACCATGCGTCTAAATCCGACGCACATGGCAACCTTTCAGCGTCAGTTAGATGATGCGGGTCCTAGGGCGTCATCTATCTGACACTTTAAACCATGTGTCTAAATGCGACGCACATGGCAACCTTTCAGCGTCAGCTCAGATGAGTGCGGGTCCTAGGGCGTCATCTATCTGACACTTTAAACCATGTGTCTAAATCCAACGCACATGGCAACCTTTAGCCTCAGCTAGATGACGCTCATCCTTGGGCATCATCTATCTGACACTTTTGACCATACGTCTGAAATCTGACGCACATGGCAACCTTTAGCGTCAGTTAGATGACGCTCATCCTTGGACGTCATCTATCTGACACCTTTGACCATACGTCTAAATCTGATGCATATGGCAACCTTTAGCGTCAGTTAGAGGATGCGGGTAGGTAGAGGTCTGGGGTAGGGTTAGACCACTGAGGAGGCACGTCTCATATTGACGCTAAAGGGTGCCAGATGTTGGCGCATGGTCAAAAGCGTCAGTTAGATGACGCTTTTGGGATGAGAACAAGCTGTAAAATGTTACATTGTTTTGATTTGTGTAATTCTTATAACCACTTGTGATGATGTCCATATCATACTTTTTTTAGCCAGTGCAAATGCAATATGTAGCAAGTTGGCTTTCGTCTCGCTAGTTCTTTGACGTTAGTTTGGTGTTTCACAGCCCTGCAAAATGCATAGTACAGAATGCTGTTCAGAAGAACTCTGAACTAGAATGTCAGCCAAAGACTCTTAGAAATATTTGGAACAGGCAAGCATCTCTGTTGATGTAGCTTTGGCCTGACCTCACAAGAGCGGTTTACACCAGACATACGAAGAAAAAATGCTGAACTAAAAAAGCTTTGTACAGATAAATGGTACAGAAGTCTTCTTGACCATTGTGCAGGTCTGATTCGCAATTACAAAAAACGCTTGGTGGGAGGTTACACTGCCAATGGAGGGTCAACCAGTTGTTACATCCAAGAGCAGAGGTACTTTTTTCCACCAGTGTTATGAATGTTTGTAGATGGTCTTTTGATGAAGTTTGATTTTACTAATTTTTTTGTAAAGAAATGCTTCAAACGCCTTCCACGAAAAAGCCATCATCGTCAACACTTCAGCTTAAACATAACCTTGAACCATTTTAAATTTCAACTTGAGCAAAACGCTCAGTGTTGATTCTGATGAGCACTTTGGGTGGTGCCACCTGCTTGCAGCTCTTCAATTCCTGCTCATACAGCTAATTATAGTGAACTGACAGCATCTGTGTTCATTACCTACACACCCCACTGAGCTAAAGACACACTGTGACCCAATACACTGTGGGGATCCTCAGCCGGAGAATATAAGCACCCCCAAACAATGCGCTAGAGGAGAAAAAAACTAAAGTATAGCAATGAGACGATAATGAACGAGGTTGTGTTTACAGTGTGGTAGTTGGATTTGGCAACAAGTATGTGAAAGCTGTTTTGAAAGATGTTTTGAGGACGGGGATCTGAGGGAGGGCGATGTTTCGTCTCTACAATGAAAGAGTGAGGACTGTGACTGCAGGTGGTCGCATCCAATATTTACACAGCACATGATATCATGGACATTTTTGTTTATATGTTTGCTGTCTTTTTATGCATATGATAGGGTGACTTATTGCTTAGTCCTTTTTTTTCTAGACCCTGCAGCATTCAGGATGAAGTTGAAATACTCGAAAAACTAAAACTTAAATTATCAGTATCTTCTTTTTCTTCGATTATAAAAAAAAATAAAACAAAATAATACACCATAATTGAGGAGCGGCTGAGATCAGGAAATCCAACCCAAATCTCACGGAAATTCGTAAACATTTTACCGAGGTGGCTAATTCGTAACAATTCGAACGACGTCACTTGTACGAATTAGTAAGATTTTTGCTAAATCGTACATATTTTACGAATTGGCCAATTCGTATGAATTCGTACAAATGACCTACCCCTGACCCCGCCCCTAAACCTACCCATCACGTGGGTATAGACAAAATGGTTACAAATTGGTACGAGTGAGTTCATATGGATTAGTTACGAATTAGCCACTTTTTAATCACTCGTACGAATTCGATTACCAATTGGTCGTGAGATCAGCGTTATGAAATCACAGTCTTTGCTCTATTTTCCTGAACTGGGTGAGCAATTTTGAAATTAAAGGACAAATCTGAGTATGTGATTTGTACTATGATTATTTTATATTCTTTGTTTTTCCAGGTGTGGTAAATTTATCCTAACGGACCGTTACAATTGTGTCACCTAAAACATCTAGAAATTGCAGCCAATAAACAAAAGTTATGAGTACCTACTCCTTATCTCAACCACAACATTATAAATGCTGAATGTTGCTACTTTTGCTCTTATCTGGAGATCTTCACCACTGGTTTTATGTGACAGATGCTGTATCTTTTTTTTTCTTTTTTTTAAACAATAAATCTGAACAGCTACTCTCAGCTGCACATCTCATGTTCACGTCCACATGAACTCTTCCAGATTCGCCTTTAATGGCCCTTAACACAAAACAAGCAGAAAAAAAGTATACGTTGTTTACTTTCAAATGTCTAATGATGCCCCACGGGTCGAACACAGTATCAAAGCTGACATACTGTGAGTTTGGTCCAAAGATGTCTGTCTGTGTGTGTGTGGGAGTGAATGTGGAGGACTATCTAACAACTTTCGCAAAAGTAAAATGCCTGAAAATGTATCCATTTATGAAGCATAAGGAGCTAATTTGTAACTGACATCTGACATCCTGTTCTCCTTTTTCTTAATGTTGTTATTCTTGTGAAATTGCATTATTTGTCTTTTAATTATGTCATTTCCGAGGGCTGGGAACGAGCATTGTTTTTAATTATGTATCTAAGACTTATGAGAGGGTCTTCAGATTAATTCACAATTGAAAAAAAGGCATATTTAATGACTCCTGTTATTGCAGAAATTACCTAGCGTTAAACAGAATGGCTCTCCCTATGCAAATGACACAAAGGATGCAGAAAGGGAATTAAAGTAAATGTAAATTAATGATTTACAGCAAATCAATGAGAGTCTGAACGAGCTTTCAAGTAAAGAGTTAAGTCAGGCCTGCGTTCCACACTGTCTAAACACTGACTACTGCAGTTCCAAATGATGGCTTGATTTACATAACCTGTGATGAGCCAAAAAAAAAAAAAAGATTTGAGGAGGGATGGATGAGGGAAATTAAGTAATTATCCTTTCAAGTGTAATTTCCAGAGTTGCTGGATATTAACCTATGCAAATTAATTCTCCCCAAAATCCCACTGAGAACCTCAGGTGATTCAGCTAATGGGAACTTGCAGTCCTGGCTTCTGTAACTATATATATATTTATTACAGTCTATTCTGTCAATCTATCGCTCTAAGTCGTTCTTGTCATTCAGGCATTTGTCTAAAAGTTACAGATAGTTAATCCACAGTGCTGGTAAAATGAACACTACTATTTCAAAGAATATAATACATTTTAACTAGGAAAACTGTCCCTCTCATAAAAAATAAATCAATAAATCAATAAATCAATAAAAAATAAATGTATTTACCTGGTGAATTTAACATATACAAATTAAGAAAAAAAAAGAAAAAGATTGTCAGAAAGGATTTTCTAATTTTTGCTCTTCTCTGAATTACAGATTTATTATCAAAAACAATATAAGATATATTATGTGTACATCTGTGAAGAACCAAGTGTTCAGGCTTAAAAAATATTTTTAAATTACCCCAGAAAAAAAAAAAATATATAAAAAATGTCCAACTGAGAAATAGACATTAAATGGAATGACAGCACATATAGTCAAATACACATATAAACTGTTTAAAAACGAATTATATATATATATACACACACACACACACACACATATATATATATATATATATATATACATATACATATACATATACATATATATACATATACATATACATATACACTGATTTCTAAGTTTTCTTGCTGCCGCCAGTGTGGACCACCCTACTGAGAACCAATTGATGGAAGCTATCTTGTCTTTTGTCAACGTCCAGTGCCCAATTATAAGATTAAGACTAGAAAGGATTTTTTTTTAACTGGGACTGTAATTTAATTCAAAATTTGACATTTGATTTATTCTCTTGTGTGTACTACTGCATGTCTGCTGAAAAGTGAGAGACATTGCATTTTCTATTTGTAGCAGTGTTAAATCATCAGGGACCATGCATTTGATTCAGCCATCTCAATGAACAGCTGTAGCTGTGACATTAGTTTTGATTATTTTCACAGTTTATGTATTTTCTCTCTTGTCTATCTCCCCTGCAATGTTCTACTATCTGTATTTGTTGTACTCAAGGGCATTGCTTGAATGTATTTCTTTTGATGTTTTGTTTTACCTTGGGAGTAATAAGTTGCCAAAAGTATTATACTGATGCTAAACTCTCACAGCTCTTTCCTTGTATAAAGCTCTCTCTCTACTCTCTCTCTCTGTTTCAGCATTCTTCTTTCATCTCATCTATCTCTCTTTTTCAACTGATATGGGTTAATTATCTGCTGTAATGTATGTCTTAGTATGAGCCATAGCTTTGTTTTTTTTTGTTTTGTTTTTTCTCTACTGCCCTGCCTAAACCTGATGATCTGATCACAAGCATTACCATTTGCACCTGGTTTTAATATGTCTAAAATGCGTCTGTGACCACTTCTTATGTCAGCGAGGTAGCGGTCTGTGTTATTTCATTTATTTTATTTTTATTTATATATTTGTTTATTTATGTAAAGCAAAGTGGAGTGAAAAGCAAAACAGAAATATTTTATAAGTGTCTTAAGCCTTGTATGTTTTAAATACGTTTTATTAATAAAGGCATAAAACCAGTTTATTTATAGTGCACTGATAATAGTTTCATATAATTAGTTCATTAATTAAACTAATAAAAAGACAAAAAGATTTTGAGATATG
Organism: Hybognathus amarus; assembly: GCA_030378365.1. Classification (NCBI taxonomy): domain Eukaryota; kingdom Metazoa; phylum Chordata; class Actinopteri; order Cypriniformes; family Leuciscidae; genus Hybognathus; species Hybognathus amarus. The sequence continues at coordinate 31,448 of JAQIUQ010003200.1, read as the reverse complement.
TTTGGTAATTTTACCTGAATTAATTTAAAGTTAATTTGCTATATTTCAGATCAATATATTTGTTTTCCTTCATTTTAATTAACCCTAACTGTATTCTCATCAGAATTATAAATAATTCCGTATAAAATACTACAAACACTTGAAAATAAACAGATTAGTGCTCTGTTTTGAGGACAAGAAATGAAAACCAATGGAACTCTGTAACGGCCACCTAGTGTTCAGTAGTGTTCATGACATGTTGATATGCCTTTAAGATGACTTCTTCTATGGCGTTCGTTATGCGTATGCGTGATGTTGTTATGTGAGCGCGCGCACGCTCAGTGAGTGATAATGCTGGCGCAAAGAGGAAGATGATCTATCGCGGGCTGTTTTATAATGCGTTTACTTCCACTTTGATTTGTAGCGTTTTACAGAGTGTTTTCTTCAACCTGTTAACATCCGCTCTTTCGACATGTATGTGAAGAGTGTGCTTAACTGAAAGAAAGCAACTATAAAAGGACTCATGGAACTACCAGTTCGTTTGCACTGTCTTTCCTATTCTTCATCTGGGCAAGACGTTACAACACACGGACCGTTTCAAACTGGAGTTGGATACATATGTTTTGCTCTTAAAACTGTGTTTTAATGCGAGTATAGGCCTACACAAATATAAGTAAACACTCTGCAGACTGAACGTTGTCCTGTATGAACAAAATGACGGATGTTTTTATGTCTCCACTGTTCGATCGCGCCCTTGTCTCTGCGCACCTAACCCACCTCCCCCCAAATAAAAAACTCTCCGGTTCTACCGTGATTCACATAAATGACCCAATTGACCAAGAAAACAGCGATTTTCGCCGGAAAGCGAGTTTGCAGGTATGATTATTCCCTGACCGAGGGGCACGCTCTGGCATGGCATGCACTACTGGAGCACAGCTGGCCACGAGGCTGCAAAGTGTGTTTCCACCTGTGAGCTTTCTTGCACAGACTCTGCGCAAAGTCAGGGAGGACGAGGAGCAGGTCATGTTTGGCGCGCCACATTGGCCCACCCAGACCTTGTTCACCAAACTCATACTCAGTACCTCCCTGGCCAATTCCTGAGGAAGGACCTCCTTTCTCAGGGATGGGGCACCCTCGTCCCGATCTTTGGGACCTCCACGTGTGGCTCCTGGACGGACGAGCAGGTTTGAGTGCCCTACCACCAGCAGTGGTGGCTACCATCTACTTCCACTAGAGCGTCGTCCACGAGACACGTCTACCCGTCTGAAGTGGAACCTCTTCGTCAACTGGTGCTCTTCGAAGACCCCCGGAGATGTTCGCATCAGTGGCGTGCTTTCCTTCCTTCAAAATGGGTTTGAGAAGAAGGCTGTCTCCCTTCACCCTCAAAAGAATGTGTTGCCACTATTGCCGCACACCTTGACACAGAGGAAGGTAAGGCCAGAGAAATTTCCTATTTCGTTTAAAAGAAAAACTCTTTTTAAATAAGTGTGAGTTTTCCTAGATCTTAAAACTTTCAGGTTTATAAATGGGGGTCATCTTTGAAGGATGAACAAATAATGTTTTGGTCATCACATTAAAAATAACATGTTAAATATATAATTATTTATATAATATTTGAATTTCTGAAGTGCTGGAAAAAGATGTTAAGTACTTGAAAGCATTTCACCATTCCAGGTTCCGGTTAGCAGTAGCGGTTCTAGGCACGGGCGAGCTGGGCAGTCGCCCGGGGCGGCATTTCTTCATGTCACATGGGGTGCGGCATGAGAAGTTAAACTTCTGTGCCGCGAAGTTTTCTATTTTTTATCATTTCGATTTAAATATTGGCAATGGCGCCCTGCTTGCTGAGAAAGTGCCCATGCGCAGAAGCGATGTCAAGGGGATCTCCTGATTAGTTCACGTATTCAGCGTCTTTGCGCGCTCAAGGTCATTATTTCAAATCCTCTATGTTTCAAATAGGCGCATGGGAAAGCGCGCTCATTATGCACTCTCACGGGAAGCGTGCTCATAAACTTTTCAGTATGGGAAGTGCACGTGCACCAAACACTTGGGTGTTTTTTCTCTCTTCTCTGTAAATAAATCTTTTAGCAGAACTACAGCAAGTGTTTTTCTGTGGTGGAAATACATTAGCTACTAAATAGAACGAAATTTTTCTATTAATAATAAAAGATAAGCTACTGTGCATTATACATGTCAGGAATGTATCTTTGTTGACTCATTCTTTTTATAGAGATGATTTAAATGCTGAAATATGAGGTTTATCTTTTTATAAAACTTTTTTTTTGTGTAAACCTTTTTTCAGTAGGTAAGAAAGACACTCCTTTAAAAGAAATCTTTAATGTTATTAACTTTGTGAATTGATTTCACTGTGTATTATGCTTTTTGAACAATATTCTGTGTATGTGATCATTTTGGCCACTATATTATCTAATAATTTTCACAGTGATCTACTAAAATCTACTTTAATTATGTGTTTTTACAGTGGCCTATAATATGCAAACAGTGCAAACATGCAATGTTGCTGGTCTGTGGACGTAAGAGTTATTACTAGTTCATTCACGGCACAATGTTTGTCCTGGTTTACACAACAGCACTGTTTGATCTAATAGAGATCTACGGTTAATAACAGAGAAATGTGAATGCATCTCACTAGATCTCGCAGCGATGTTATTACCTCAGTGGCGAATTCAAATGTTTTCTTTACCGGATCTCTTAGCGCTGTGTACGTACCAGTGTTGCTTGATCGATCTCGGTTGCTATGGATATCTCAGCGCTGCACAGATTTTGCTGGTCCGAACTGATGAACGATCCGTTAAGCACATAATGAGTAGCGCAGCTTTGTTCTGCTTTCATTACGTTCTGCCATTTGATGTTACGCAACGTTGTGTTAGCCGCGCCAGCACAAATTTGCCGGCAGGAAAAATGGTCTAAGCAATCGTTCGGTTTGTCAGCGTACTGAACCGGAAGCCTCAAACCAAAACGGTTCAATACGAATACATGTACTGTTACACCCCTATTGTTTTGTAATAGTTGATAGGCTTTCTTAATTCGAAACCCCATTCGATCGTCATCCGACATAACGTCTCCGTTCCTTACTCAGGAATGAGGGTTACTTACGTAACCGAGACATTTATTTTTATTGTACAGTTATTTTCTTGTAGTTTAGTTAGATGTATTTTCCCCTTTTTAAACTATTTTCATTGGTGTAAAAAAAAGACTTAACTTGCACTCAAATCTCAACTGTCATATGATATTGCCAATTTACAGGAGTTTACACAATTTGCAAGTTTTAGTTAAATGACTCTGGATGCCGCTTTTAGTGTATTTGAGCCCCATTTACACCTGTATTTAGCACTGACCCTGCGTGATAAATGAGACACACTACCTCAATAACCATTTATTCACTTTTAAGACTATTTCTGTAACTCTCCCCATCACGATAATCACACAAACCCTGCATAGATTAATTGCCCCTTAATTGAAATCAAACTCATGTCACTTTTATATTCATTACGAAACCACATGACAACCTCACACATGTCAGGTCAAGTCAAGTCACCTTCATTTATACAGCACTTTTTACAATACGGATGGTTTCAAAGCACCTTTACAGTGATAATAGGAAATGAATGCAACAAAGATTGTTTTGGCTGTACAGCAGCTCTAGAAGAAAGTCATTGTCTAGCTTAAGTAGGTTTTTAATTGATTCATTCATATCATATCTAATATAATTATTTAAATATGCCCCTTATGCATGCTACATCATAGGCAAAAAATCTTGTCAGCCCCTTTATTTCTAATGGGACAAAACTGAGGCTGTTAAGGCAGCATGCGAATGGGAAGACGGATAAATAATTGATGTTGTGGCGCCTTGGTATTTCCGCCGAGCACTTCAGGGCGAGCCACCTCCCACACGAACGGGGAGGCTGTCAGGAGTAATTGGAGGAATCGCGACAGCGTCGAGTTAAGTGTTCGCCAGTCCTGAGGTGAAGAATGTCACACTGCGTGCTGCAGAACTCAAAAGCACAGATTTTTTTCATTTCTCTCCCTCTTCTTCAATTTTGTGCACTTTTCCTTATTGTTCCATTTTTTTCCCCCAAGCATAAATCCCTTTCAAAGCAGGTTTTGCCTAATGCTACAATTTGGCTGAGGTAGAATTCAAGTTCATGGCCATCAGGGGAATTCATAGGTAAGTCAATCACCAAATTTTGTGCTTTGCATGACAAAACCTCTCTTCTCATGAAAAGGTCACGGCAGACTTCTTACTAGGAGAATGCATCACTCTTAGTGATTTGGAAGTGTTTTGATCTTTCCAGTGTTCTTACGCGCTCTTTATTGTTTCATGTGTGTGCGTCTATTCCTGCAGATTGACTGAAAATAACCAAGACACGTTTTGACAATATTTATCTGAGGAAAAGACCTCGATGACCTGAAATCTCTCTTATATTCGCATCACAATCTCCAAGAGTCCTCACTGTGAGCTTGACTCATCCAACCCCACATCCACCACCCATACACTTCAGAGAAAGTGACGTTTTCAGAGGCCTCTGGTGGTTGTCAGGTCTGGTCGGGCCACTGATCAGACAGCTCAGCACTCACCCAAGACATTTCTCCAGAATGGAGGCCTTGTGGCCAGGTTTGAGAAGAAAAGGAGGAGGTGGCAGCTCAGAGACCATGGCTCAACATGTCAGCAACAGAAAAACAGGGCCTCTGACAGGGTGAGGCAGAAGTCTATATTTTGTTGTCTGAACTACCCTCGAACCATTTTAAAAGAAAGCACAACACTGGTCAGAGCATTACAGGCCATCTTCAACAAAGACTCTTTCAAAGCTGGCATCAGCTTTTGCAGAGCGGTTTGACTGCTCCGGGGCCGAGTTCATCGGTTCAGGTCAGCTTCAGCGGAGCATGAGAGACAGAATGGCAGATGTAATCAGATCCGAGGGTCACAGACTGCTGAAATGAGCAGCTACCCATCCAATAGCTAAGGGAGCATCCTCTGCAATCCATCCCTCTCAGATGGCCTATGCTCAGGGTTCAAATACTTCACTACAATACGTTTCTACTGTACATGTGAGTGGATTGTTTGCTAGAATTCTATTTATCGTGGTTTATGAAGGTTTGTGACCATGCATTGTGACCATGACCATGCATAAAACATTTATACACTTTCTACATTTTATACATTTATACACTATATATATATATATATATATATATATATATATATATATATATATATATATATTAGGGCTGTCAGTTTAACACGTTATTATCTGCGTTAACGCAAACCCATTTTAACGGCGGTAATTTTTTTATCGCGCGATTAACGGTCTTTTTTTTAACGGTCTTGTCCTAGCAAACTTTGTACTTTTTTCACATGCTTTTGCAACAGGACGGCATGCGTCCTGAATCCTGATCCATTTCGGCGTCTCGCGCTTGTCATCCACTCAAATCCGGCTCGCAAGCCCAAACGAGTGTGTGCGTCGTGCCTGTTGTTTTGTTATACGGTCTAGCTAGATCCGCTTGCGCTTTGGTCGAAGAAGCAACAAAACGTCCTCGCAAAACGCGGCGCAAGCAATTGAAATGAATGGGTTTCAAATCACAGCGCGAGGACGTTTTGTGCCGCACACACTCGTTTCGGCTTGCGAGCCGGCCAAATAGTAACGTTACGTTTTGAGTGGATGACGAGCGCGAGACGCCGGATCTGTGTGTTTTGTCGTTTTGAACTGAGCTATCATCATCGCAGCACGTCCAGTCTGAAACACCACTTGATGATGGCCAAGCAAACACACACACAGATGATGCGAATTCTCCACCCCCTCGCCAATATCAGGACCTCGTCAGTATTTCTTTCACCCCTTTTATTGATAGACAGTGTTACATTGTGTGAGAGATTATTGGTATGTTAGTGTGAAATTGAACACTATTCCAATGTTATTTTCAATAATTATAATAAAAAAAAACATTTGCATTAAACAAGCCAATCCACTTTCCCATGCTGATAAGAGCATTAAAATGAGAAAAAAATATGTAACAAAAAGAAATCAAAAGACATTTAGAAAATGTGCGATTAATCGCGAGTTAACTATGACATTAATGCGATTAATCACGATTAAATATTTTAATCGTTTGACAGCACTAATATATATATATTTATATATATATATATATATATATATATATATATATATATATATATATATATATATATATATATATATATATATATATATATTAGGGCCAGGAACTTGAATTAAAAAAATTTATTGATTAGAGGCTTTGTAATTAATTAATTCGCATTTTAGTCGCATAAATATTTGGACTAAGAACAGTGAGAAGATTTTTTCAAATGGATTTTTAGTATACATTGAATAGTGACTGGATACATAAGCTTAAGCAACAAAATATTGTTTATTTTTGTTCAAACAAGTCCAACAGACCAGAGCAATTGTATATGTTTTGCGGTGAAACTTGAGGATGTGATATGCGAATTCCTTGTTGCATCTTGCACACAACCATGCTCTTAATGACACTTCCATCCAGCGCTTGACCGTTAACTTTTTTGCTCACTAGCAAATGTGGCTAAAATTACTAGCCACACAGCACTTTTACTAGCCACATTTTAAATGGGGCTTAAAATGTGCTAAAATTATATCATTTTATCATTAGCTCTGATAAGGTTGTAAAGCTCATTTTTTGAAAACCTGTTGTCTATTAAGATAAACACATAGCTACAATATATTTTTATAATAAAAGTGCTGCATCTTTTTTTTACAGCAGTAAATACTGTAATACAGAGTAGAACAATTGTCTGCATTAGAAACAATGAGCAAAGAATACATTATTTTTTCTAAGTAAAAATCCACAATTAAGGCAACAGGATTACAACTTTATATAGGCCTATATTACATAGTTTTGGGGACTTTGGATTGTTTGTTTTGCATCAGCATTTCCTCAGAGAGAGACTTGATAATTATCATCATGAAGCTGTGAGTAACTGGAGATATGTCCACCTGAAACAAGTATAGGCCTACATCTTTATTGCCCAGATTATTCCCACAAATGCATCTCCTGCTTTCTTTCATGGCATGATTAATTTTATTAAAATATAGAATTAACTCTGTTAAGATAGTTGTGATATGACGTGTCATAAGGGCAGCCCTGCTAGTAGTTACACCGTGTCCCTTAATCATGACGATTATTTTTCTTTATATCGGCCACGCACACTCACGAGCTGACTGAACGCGGTGTTGATGTCGCGTGTGATGATCATTTGACAAAAGTCTGGAATGGATTTGTCATATTTGGCACGCGAACTCTCACGCAGCGGCACTGCAGGAGAGCGTCAGACGCGCCTATGTTCTGGATTCCCCTGCTATTAAAAAAGATCGCTATATCATCACATTAAGTTGATCAAGGGCAGACTAAAACAGCCCTCAGTCCGACGGCCAGCCCGCGAGTTTAATCTTCTCACTGTATCTAATGTCGTGCAATTCATTTGTTATGTCAGATGTCTTTTGACCAGACTAAAGTGGCCAGTGGGAGTGACTGCGTGAAATCCACCTGCATTTGGCGGGTGTTAATGTCAAACCCTGCATCCGTTCATTTTTATAACATAATTTCCTATCCACGGGACCAACCAAAGCGGTCTCGTCAGCTTCTTCGTTCGTGTTCACTGTGGTTTGTTGTTTAGTTGTCTGGAAAAAAAGTCATGAACGCTAGTTGGTGCTCCAGTATAATCAGTCCGCCGAAACCAATCCAGTGAGAACTGTTCCGCGGTGGAAAAATATGTGCGATTAAAATGCGTAAATTTCTTTGTGTAATTAATTAATGCGTTAAAGTCTGTAATTAATTAATCTTAATTATCGCGTTAAAGTCCCGGCCCTAATATATATATAAATATATAGAATCATTTCTGAATGAACATGTGACACTGAACACTGGAATATAATCCTGATAATTCAGCTTTGCCATCACAAGAAGAAATAGTTTATATATATATATATATATATATATATATATATATATATATATATATATATATATATATATATATATATATATATATATATATATTCAATTGTAATAATTAACATTTTACTGTATTTTGTAAAATCTTATCAACCCCAAAATGTCTCATGGTTGTGTACATATGTTAATGTGTAAAGTAATTAATTGATTCTCACATACTGTTTTCATTCCATGCCAGTAAACATGATTGATTAATACAGTATAAGCCATCTGCATTGTATGTTTATTAACACTCTGTAGTCTATCACTGCGTGTTCACATTAAAAACAAATATCATTATCATCATCATTAATGCAATTAACATTTTACAGATGAAATCCTGATGAGGGTGACACATCCATGCTCAAATTAAAACCACACCGCTGAATTAAGTTAACTAAACAGGATTATTTCTCTGCTGATTTTCCATGTCATCACTTGTGTTTTTTATTGTTTATTTTAATTAGAACGATGTTATTGCTTCTTGGTAGGACTTTTTTTTTTATTTATTCAAATTTCCCAAAATTGTTTGTTTCTTTTACATAGTGGAAATAATTACCCTGGATGCATGGGTAAAAAGAGAGATTTCAAAGGCATATTCCAACACAGACACCTCAAGATACAAGACAATTAACCTGATCTATGCAAATCAGTTGGTTAGCCTCATTATTAAGACGGAATGCAGTATTTTTCCTCTAATGGATAGATACCTGTCAACAAATGTGTCACCACCTATAAGATGTCTGGAAACAATACAATTAAGAGAAATCCCACAGTCTCTTTAAAAGCAACACAACAGTGGGATTGGAAAGGTCAACTCAATGGCAAATTGGTAAAAAATGATTCAACGACTTAAGTCAATAGTGCGCTTATTGAAATTGTGATATAAACAGACTCAAAACTTTGTAATAAAGCCCCGGTTCTTTCCTTTTTTTTCATCCATTTTCATCCAAGTATTTCTCCTCTAAAGGAACAAATACATTTGAATATATTATTCAATACTTTGAAGTTCCCCACACTTCTTCTAGGCAATTTATAATGAAGAAATCAGAATTTTTTTTGCTGTTAGCTGTGTTGGACATGAATTCCTTATTAAAAAATCTTGCTGCAAGAACATTAATGTCACCAATTTTATGTCCGAAAAATAACCGGATTGAAAATAAATGTGTGTTGACTGGGGCCTAATTGGCTTTTGACCAGCCACGCTCTCGATGTTATCGCTGTCTCAAGGGTGTTGAGGGAAGAATAGTTTTTTTTTTGTTTTTTTCTCAATGAGGGAGGGAGGTCATAGTGGCAGAAAGCAAAATGATTGGTTTTCTTTTAGTAGAAGCCTTTATGAAATGAGAGAGGAATTTCAAAGGTCTCCCTAATTGCAAGTTAATGTGCTGTGATTTATGTGGCTTCGATTCCGGCAGGAGGGATGATTGCAGGGACTCAGGAAGCACAATGGGCATGTGATTCTTACTGCCATATCGAACAAGCGGTTTAGAACGTGTGTGAATAATATTCTCTAAGATTTGCTGAAGGGAATAAAATCAGAATGCAAATGCAGCGCAGCAGCTTCAGAATTACGTGGCTATACTGTATCGAGGTGGCAAATATTCCATTAGAGCCCTCTAATTTTATGGTAATATTTTCAGCTGGAGGGGCTAAATGTCAGCTTACTGTACATGCAGAAAAAAAAAGAAAAAGAAAAAAAAAAACTCAGATTTTTCAAGTCATGGGTTCATTTTCAGGACTCAAAGCAACAGCAGAGTTTAAATGAAAGTGACCCAAGACCTAAATTAAGATGATGACCTGGAAAAAAATTATGTAATCCCACAGCTGGAACAAGATCATTTAGCCGGGTGTCTGACTGTGACTGCATTAAGCAGTTGGCTGTACTAATGCGTTGCATTTGAGTCATTAACTCACACACAAAAGGATTTATTTAATATTGATTGAACAAAACAACACATTTGGTGAAATATAAAGTAAAGTTGCGATGCAATGGACATAGAAAAATACTTTATTCTCTGTATTGAGACATATGTACAAGTGAAATAAATTATCAAAAAATGTAGAGTAGGAACTTGGTTCAGCATATCAGTTAAAAAAATTGTACCTTTAGGGGTACAGCAGATTGTCACTGGGGCAGTACCCTTAAAAGGTATATTAGAACCTTAGAGTAGTAATATGTAATCTTTAGCATAGCCGCAGGAACATATTTTTTTATCAGGGGGTGCTGGGGGCAGCTCTAGCTCCAGCTGGGGGCAACTCATGAAAGTATTTGCATATTGGAATGCTCAGGTAAGATGACGTAAAAGTACAACAGCCTTATGTCTGTGCCATCTCGACGACTTTGTTCATCACTTTCGCATTGATTCTTGTGCACTGACCCGCTCGCTAAACTGAACAGGGAAAGTTGTCCCTTCATAATGTAGTGACAAGCTATTGCAGCCCGAAAGCTAAAATGTTTGGACGTTTTGTGAGAGTGCAGTTGTTTGAATAAAGGTGGATCTGAATGTGAGTCAACAGTCAATTGTAAGAAAAGGATGGGGTTCAAGCAGAGAAATTGATTGGAGAGGTGATGTGACATGCATGCACGCTCCCTAGCCTCTCTCCTTTTTATGTACAGTCTATGCGACGGCACTGCAGCTGACGAAATGGAGTCTGATAACACCAAAAAACGACCTGTCTCCAGCACAACACAGCCTCCAACACAAACTCCACATAAATATAAAAAAAACAAAACAAAAATGTATCTGCTTAAGCTCGTCAGGCCAAACGTGAATAGGATCGACTTTGGTCGACTTTCAATATCGGACGAAAACGCAGATCAACGTTGGCAGAGTGTTTGAATTATGGAGAGACCTCTGCAATTTTATTGTGAATTTTAAGTTTTCAGAAATAATGGTAAACTGTAATGAAATAGCAAGGTAAACTACAACATATATGAGACAAGAAGTGAATACAAAAGACTGTTCCAGGATAACAAAAAGTATGTGCTTTAGGATGTAACTTTTATGTACTAGATCTAATGTCTAAAGTCTGAAAATGTCACTCATCCCATAAATATCATATTGTTTATAATACACATATACAGACACGTTCAGTACAGTAATGTTACTTCCTATGATCTTACTGTTACACTGAAATCGTTTTTGTTATCATATTATACATTCATCCATGTTGACATTGCTGATTGGGAAAGATACACGAATAGTTAGTGAAATGCCTTATGCTAGATAGCACCACAAATGTAACGTTATCATGGTATGAGTATGGAGCATTAGTTCAACGTCAAGCTGATAAAAGTAGCCTATAGAGAGAATGCGGGTGACGTCACCGTCCGGTCACGTGCCTGCAGTTTCTCACAGTGAGTGGCAAAAAGACTGAGTGGATGTATATGTTTTCAGCGTGAATGCCGCAAAAAACAAACACAACACATTTAAAGTGGGAAAGAGCTTTGCGATTGACAGTACAACTAGATTTGACAAAAAATCGGAGGTATATTTTTACAGACTGCTATAGAAAGAGGAGCAAATGGATCGCTGCAATTCACAGAAACAACTGGACTCCAGTCAGCAAAAGGTGGATCTGCAGTTATCATTTTGTGTCAATATGCTGAATTTAGCTGTAAAACCATACCCATATATTTTGTATTGTTATATATATTAACAACTCATCAATTAAATATTTATCATTGCATATTCTGCATTATTGGATGTTTCTTAATAAACACTGACCAAAGAAACCCCATAAAGTTTTATGGCTGGACGATATGATGATATATAGGCTATATATAACACTGATAAGTGATCACCCGGATTTAGACCTACCTATATTGTATTTATACAAAGTGTTCACAGGCAAATTTGTTTTATGTTTACCGTCTATATTGCTTTTATTTCCCCGGCGTCGAAATCAGGCAAACATAAATGTCAGGCAACATGATTCCTGGCTGCATGTCAATATCCATGGATCACTGGATCTTTACTAAGTTGTAAGGAACACTATATTGAGTCCAACATTTAGTTTAAATTGATAAAATTGTTCGTTTTAAGTCGCATTTACGCAGTTTCCCCTATTAAATCCAGTCACGCAGCAGATCTTTTGCCACTCAGTCAGGCTGAGGGGGGTTGTTCCGGCAGGAAAGTGACGTCAATGCATTCCCTCTATTATTGTAACGTTGCAGTGGGACTTTACATGAGTTTCCAGCATGTTGTGTGATGCTTTCTCCGGTGTGTTTAAAGTCTCAGTGTGGCCGTGTACCATGAGTGCTCTCTCTTGTGTTCAGGCACGCGGAAGAGCACAAGCGCTCTTGTAAAAAAATTGGTTGCAATCTGAATCATCACCGATAGAGGCTGCTAAAAAATCCGCAGCATTAAGCACCTTTAAAGGGGTGGTTGATTATGATTTTACTTTTCTAAATTTAGTTTATGTGTAATGTTGCTGTTTGAGCATAAACAACGCCTGCAACGTTATACCGCTCAAAGTTCAAAGCAAAGGGAGATATTTGCTTTTTAAGAATTGTTTTTGAAGGACTACAATAAACGGCTGGTAGGAACTTCACAAGCTTCCTCCTACAGTAGGTTATTGACGTCACTAATCTTAAAATTTAAATAAACACCACCCCCGGGAACATGCATTCCATGTTGAGAAGAGGAAGAGCTGTTGTAGTCACTGTGAGCATCACAAGCAATTTATAGATTATCCTGACAGAATATGCTAATTGAAGATTGTTAACTCCACCTCAGCATTATAAATTCATCAACTAACCATTCAGAGATCCTGTTGCATTCATGTTGTCACTTCTTCTTAGGCTGCGTCTCATTTCTCTGTCTTACCCCTTACTCTTACCCCTTCCCCTTGGTTTTGCGCATTCATGTGAGGGGAAGTGGTGTCCCAATTCTCATTTTGATTAAGGGCTAGGGCCAAGGCATAGGGCTACATAGCCCTTGAAACAAAGTTTGCGGAGGACAACACTTGAAAGAGAGGAGCAACAAAAGTGCCGGCATCAAGTTTTTTTATTATGGCTGAACGTCGAACTTTTAAGCAGTTCGCACAAATGTAAGAATTATGACACTTTTTATGATACTTTTAATAAAATGTTGAATAAAATGTTGTTCAAGCGGTTTTAATTGTAATATTTTTGTTTTGAATCGGTAGTAAACCGCTAGCAGCTATGCGCTATTTGTCAAGCTTAGCTTAGGTTGACTGCGATTTCACTTTTTTGATTTTAAATAGTGTGTAATGTTGCTGTTGGTGCATGAACAGTATCTGTAAAGTTGCAGCACTGAAAGTTCAGTGTAAGCAGAGATATTGTCTTTTAAAAATCAGGAAGTTTAATGCCTACAAAATGGCTCGATTGGGACTACAGCTAGGTTTTAGACGTCACTAACCCATACATTTGCATCAACCACTCCCTCCGGAATATGCAGGAAATTGCATGCGCATAGTTCTGTGCTCGTTGATTGTGTTGTGTTCACCCAGCTGTCAGGTCGTCTGTGTTCGAGCTTCCCTCGGACACTGTGGTTTGTCAACAATGGATACACTTTATGTTTGTCATCTGTCAGGTATTCTGTGTTTGAGCTTCCCACGGATGCTGTACTTTGTAGACAATGGATACAATTTATGTTTGATTATGTTCCTGAAAATGACGATTGTAATTTATCTGTCTGTGCTGCACATTTTACGGAAGACTAGCTTCCAGAATCTCTACGAATTCAATGCCAGATTCAACAAGAAACTGTTACTAAAACATGAAGCAGTTCAAACTTTCAAACAAGAGGCAGCAGTTGTTGGGCCACAACCTGTAAGTAGGCTAAGACTTAATCATTTTAAATGTATTTGCATGTATAATTCCAGACGTAGCCTTGTGTTTTAATTTTTTTTCAAATGCCAGCGCTGGCTTTATAGCCACTTGGCTACTAGTTATGCTATTTTGTGTCTACGACAAACGCATACAAACATTATGGACCTGAATTTTGTATAAGTACTAATGTTTTAAACGTATTTTTCATGTATATATGCTTTATGACGTTATTTTCGATTTGATCAAAGAACGTAAACTAATGCCAACGCTGGTTATAACGTTAGTAGCCAGTCAGTTGTTATTGTTGCCAATCAGATGCTATTGTGTAAAACAAACGTGTATAAAGTTAAAAAATGTAGCAAATTATCATTCAGAAACGTTTAGTGAGAGCAGTGTGTGGTGAGGTTCTGCTTGACTCTCTCCATCGCCGCTTTCTCGGTCTGATTCTGCCTCAAACTGATACTGCAGTATCGACCATAGTATCGTCAACTTTATTTACATGGTTGGACCTTTGGCATGCACGTTTCGCCCATAAAGGTAATGGGCGTTAACTTTCCAGACAATGTGAGCGACATTTTAGCCAATCACAACACACCGGCCCAAACTAACCAATCTAGCCCACTGCCTGTTTCTAAGGGAGTGTTTTCATAGAATCAGGAAGTCAACCACTTGTTCAGGGGACAGAGGAGAGCGTGGCTTACAATAAAGGTGAAATTTATGAAATATAGGACTTTTTAAAAAAGAAAAAACACGAAAACATGTTATATTGCACCCCATAAACACAATTATGCAAAGAAAAAAGTCAACCCCCCTTTAAATACAATGTAACATACGTACCATTTGACCCGTAAGCAGTTGTATGTGTCTGAGAAACAATTTTTTTTGGATGGCACCCAAGCGTGCAAAGAGAGAGCCCAGGCAATAAATAACGACGGCATCTTCGTTTGTTAACTGGTATGTCAACGCTTATCACTGTTGATGCCTGTTGACAGCTATAGCGTCAAGGGAAGATGACGCAAATGGTGATCGAGTGCTGTTTCATTTCTTAGAGGAACATTCTCACCCCTACCCCCTTTCACTCGGTTTCGAGGGGCAAGGGGAAAGCGCAGACAAAGGGGTAGGAGAAGGGGTAAGACTGGCCCTTAGTCTCTCCATCTTTATCTGACTCCGGTTTAAACAGTTTCTGACATTTTAGCATGTGTCTGCTAGGGTTGTAACGGTATACCGGTATGGCGGTTTATCGCGATATTGACATGTACGATTATCATATCGTGCACATTTACTTATCCGCGGTAAAAAAAAAAAAATTAAACCAGAATTCACCTGCACTGCCGCATGCAACTTCTTTCAGCTTGACTGCTTACACTCCATACCTGTACAGCGCTGAAAATGTCAGAGACAGAGGCTGCGAATCTCTATCTCCCGCCGAAAAAATAAATAAAATCTGCAGTATGGGAATATTTTGGATATCCGAAAAACGATCGTGGTGTTGTCCTTGAAGATGGATATCCAATTTGCAAGATATGTGGACGAAGAGTGGCTGCAAAAGCAGGAAACACGTCGAACATGTTCTCCCATATTCAGGAACACCATCCCTCCGTGAAGATAAAGGTTATTCATAACTTTTATAACTTAAGGCCATATTATTTCTGTCATGCTGAGGGAATCCCGGTCTGTCAAAAAGACGCACACCCGTCTTTCTGTGTTACAATACAGATATGCCACGTAAAATGCGCGATTTAAAAGATAGATGGATGAATAAATCAAAATATAGCTGCAGTAGCCTAAATCAAATCGCGATGTGCGTGTCTGTGAATATACAACGCAAAAAGACTCGTGTGCAAGCCCCTTCTATATTCAGCGCGTCTCTGTATGAATGAGCAGCGCCGTTTCGTAGATCTAGTAATTACACTCTCAAGTACGCATGACGCACATGGTTTTTAACACTAGAAGTGCCAGAATTCCAAAACTACTAGAACGGCCACAAGCGGTCATTTTGACCGTTAGATTCAAAACAGTGTTTATTTCGTTGTTAAATTATTAAATTATTTTCGTCAACCACATTTTTTCAAAGACGAAAACGAGACGATAATAATAATATTATAATGATAATGATAATAAATAGGCTAATAATAATAATAGGACTTGCAGAACTAGTGAACAGTCCATGCAGCAAAACAAACAGCGCAGGACAGGGCAGCGGAACTCGCAGGATCATCCAGACATGAACGGAACATCTGGATCGGCCGTGTCTGATGGAGGAGGAAATGTTAACTTGCACCCAGGAAACGTCGCTTTCACTTTCCACCTCCGATTGTTCCCCTGCATCCGAATCATCACTCGTCAAGTTCTGAAGCATATCCAGGGCATCCTGTAGTCCGGTTTTATTTCTGATCAACAACTAATGTAGAAATTATTATATAGCAAACACCGCTGTGACCGGACGGACCTCTGTTGACAGTTGAGAGAGACCACGATCAACCGCGGGATATTTAACAAAAAAATACAGCGAAATTCAGTGCGGTCAATATGACCGTCTATGGCCGAAATAGGTAAATATGTTCATTTTTTTGTTTTGCCTTACGTTTACGTAACTTAATTTATATGAAAAGCATTTTAAATGAAAATACAGACAATTTTAGGAAAAGTCAGGTACCAGCAGGATTTAATTATTTTTTTCAACAAAGTTATTGTAGATATAAAATTCAAAACAGTCAAAATGACCGTTATGGCCGTTCTAGTGTTAAAGCTGTCTCACCCACTATGTGAAGACGTGAACACATGAACATATACAGACAGAGAACACTTAATGTGCACTTTAAAATTGTTTTTTAAAAGAATAATCATCAAATACACTGACTGAAACTCATAGGTGTTCAGTACAACCTGTAAAAAAAAGTTTGGTTTAGTCTAGGACTAAAATAATGACTAAAATATATTACTATTGTGTATAATTTTTTTCTCCATGTTTTAATTTAGTAAACCTCTCTTGTGTAGACAAACTAAAGTTGTTACATTTTATCTGATTGCATTTTCAAAAATACATTTTGTATTCAATCACAGAATCCAGACCAGTTATTTCAGACAACCCAGAATTTCTGAGGAAATAAATATACATTTCATAACTCTATTAAAAAAAATGTGTTACAATAAACCATGTTCAACCAAAAAACATATCTTTTTTATTAATTTAAGGGCCATTGTAGCTGATGATGATTATAATAATGATAGTTTAATATCGTATACCGTGAAACCGTGAAACCGTGATATTTTCTGAGACGATTATCATACCGTGAAAATCTCATACCGTTACAACCCTAGTGTCTGCGTGAGGTAATCAGAGCTAGTCACACACACTTGAAGCTCCGCCCACTGTGTCGGGAGCTGCAGTTCATTTGCATTTAAAGGGCCAGACACAAAACGGTGCGTTTTTGTCAACCCTCAAAAAGTGACAACTTTAACATGCTATATAAAAGTATCTGTGAGGTATTTTGAGTGAAAACTTCACATACACACTTTGGGACATCAGAGATTCATTTTACATCTTGTGAAAAGGGCATTAAACTATAGCCTGGCTGCGCCCTCCTACGCACTTCCGCTCAATTTCATTTTACTTCAGTACTACGTCTGGAACCGCTCCATATCCTTAGGTTTCCAGAAATTAATTTTTTGTAGGACCAATCAGCGAATAGAGGGAGTGGCTGAGAACGATGAAGTCGATGTAGCGCGTCAGTTTGAGATCAGTAACGGCAGCGGAGAAAGACGTGAGAAAAGCTTGTCGGTCCGTTGTTGGAAAAGAAACTGCCGAAAATACAGAATTTAAGGCCGGATTGTTACTCGTCTCACCTCTTGTTGCACAACGGAGGACCACGTGAAGGAGGCAGAAAGATTGGAAGTTTGTGCTGGGCAGCTCGTGCACGAATGACCGTGACATTTTGGACGGACGGTTTAGCCTGGTGTTCGCAGTGTTCGGAAGCCCCGAGTCCTGGCTGCTAAACTGTTGTTGAAGATGCACTCAGGAGTCATGTCAGTAGCTCATATTCCCAACTGTAAATTTACGGATTCTTGTGATGAATAGAACATTTTGAGCCTCTTTGTGTACTCGTGCAGGAGGTTGGTGTGTCGGTTTTACATGTTGTAATGTTAAATCATACAAATTGGTTGTGATTTTTTAAAAATAATTGTCATAAATAAAAATGTGAAAACCCATACTTTGAAGATATTTGATTTTCAGTTTTAGATGGCAATGGTTAATTTGTTTTAATAAAAAAAAAAACAAAAAACGAAATTCCACATAAAAATGTACAAACACATACTTTGAAGACCATAATTACGGTAATTAAGAAACAATAAGACGTAATGTGAAAAATTGTTGTTTCTTACACATCTGCAGATAGAGACAGACTGATCATTCACTGTAACCGCTAGCTGCTACAGCGTTTGCGGCAGATCAGAAACCGACCACAGCGGCGTATTTGTCATGATTAGACACAGCTTCCACCGTTGAATGAATATATCACTGTCCTTCGTGTCAAATATACATTTCGAATTATAATAATTGTTCCTACATTAACAAAAACCTGCAGCTCTCGTTGACTGAAATACTATTGTAAACATTATCCTCTGATCATTTGGACTTGTTGTTTCCAACCATTTCGGCGCATGACATGCGTCACTCACGACCACACGTTAGTGATTGGCTATGGCAGATCCTGAGTGACTCTGGGCAGATCCAAAAGATTTGAACTTTAACAGTGAACCCGCCTACAAGGAAGAAAACGTTTCTCAATTGAGAGGGAATGTCAATTGCAAATTAAATGTACTAGAGTCTGGTTGAACCAGGCTAATTAAACTAAAGTATATTAAAAACACCACATAGACATATAAACAACATTAAAAGCTTGATTTTCACCACATGGAGACTTTAAGTAGCCTAATAAACCTATGAGTGGAATCTGAAGAAGTATTAGGAAGATTTAAACATTCTGTTGAAAGGGTGCTGTCTCAAAGATCACTTTTCTTGACCGTGAATCTCACCTTGCCTTTGCCAGATGCATTGTGGTTGCAACAGGGTTCCCATGGCTACAACTAGGTCACTTTAGGTTTAAAAGGCTCCCAAACTGGCAAATCAACTTTTCCGTGACCCTGTCAAGGGCACTTCGCTTCGATTCCTCTTCAGATGAAGCTGAAACAAATACTTCTCTGTCTGACAGAGAGGAGGTCATGATGTTTCACTTCTGCATGTAAGATTGAGTGTGCCGGGCTTGAGGGGAGGTCAGGAAGCACTTCCTTCAGCTAGACTTCTGCAGCTATGCACCGGCTATCTTTTTTGAGAGAAAAATGAAAATGCTGTAGTTGTGTTTGTCAGCGTTTTTGCTTTCTGGCATTGTGTACTGACGGAGATAAACAAGAGATAAATGAAATAGAGGAAAGGGAGAGTGAAGTATCAGCGATAGTTTTGATGTACCTATTGATTCTGGCAGTTGGACACAAACCTCCATCTCCCTCTTGTACTCGGATGTGCTCGATATCAGCACACTTCTTCGTCTTCTTTGTGATCTTTACCTTTGTCGATCTCAGCAACAGAAGGCCAGTATCTACTGTACCACTGTCGTTTTTTTTTGTGCGAAAAAAAGTTTCTCCAATCTATTTGAAACTCTGGATTCTGATTAAGGGCCATGGGACTAAGACCTGAGTGCAAAAATGGAGGCTCTAGACCCTTCCAGAGTTGAGATATTGAGATATTTATGAGATATTTATGACATACTGAGATATTGAGCCATTATAAATATCTCAATATCTCAGCTCTGGAAGGGTCTAGAGCCTCAATTTTTGCACTCAGGTCTAAGTCCCATGGCCCTCTATCAGAATCCAGAGTTTCAAGAAGATTGGAGAAACTTTTTTTTTGCACAAAAAAACATAAGGGGTACCACTGTCGTTTGTTTTTTTTGTGCGAAAAAAAAAAAAATTCTCCAATCTTCTTGAAACTCTGGATTCCGATTGAGGGCCATGGGACTGAGACCTGAGTGCAAAAATGGAGGCTCTAGACCCTTCCAGAGCTGAGATATTGAGATATTTATGAGATTTTTATGACATACTGAGATATTTAGCCATTATAAATATCTCAATATCTCAGCTCTGGAAAGGGTCCAGAGCCTCCATTTTTACACTCAGGTCTAAGTCCCATGGCCCTCTATCAGAATCCAGAGTTTCAAGAAGATTGGAGAAACTTTTTTTTTGCACAAAAAAAAAAACATAAGGGGTACCACTGTCGTTTTTTTTTGTGCGAAAAAAAAACAAAACTTTCTCCAATCTTCTTAAAACTCTGGATTCTGATTGAGGGCCATGGGACTAAGACCTGAGTGCAAAAATGGAGGCTCTAGACCCTTCCAGAGCTGAGATGTTGAGATATTTATGACATACTGAGATATTGAGCCATTATAATATCTCAATTCTCAGCTCTGGAAGGGTCTAGAGCCTCCATTTTTGCACTCAGGTCTAAGTCCCATGGCCCTCTATCAGAATCCAGAGTTATTGGAGAAACTTTTTTTTTGCACAAAAAAAAAAACATAAGGGGTACCACTGTCTTTTTTTTGAGCAAAAAAAAAGTTTCTTCAATAACTCTGGATTCTGATAGAGGGCCATGGGACTTAGACCTGAGTGCAAAAATGGAGGCTCTAGATCCTTCCAGAGCTGAGATATTGAGATATTTATGAGATATTTATGACATACTGAGATATTGAGCCATTATAAATATCTCAATATCTCAGCTCTGGAAGGGTCTAGAGCCTCCATTTTGCACTCAGGTCTAAGTCCCATGGCCTCTATCAGAATCCAGAGTTATTGGAGAAACTTTTTTTTGCACAAAAAAAAAAAAAACATAAGGGGTACCACTGTCGTTTTTTTTTTTTGTGCAAAAAAAAAAAGTTTCTCCAATAACTCTGGATTCTGATAGAGGGCCATGGGACTTAGACCTGAGTGCAAAAATGGAGGCTCTAGACCCTTCCAGAGCTGAGATATTGAGATATTTATGAGATATTTATGACATACTGAGATATTGAGCCATTATAAATATCTCAATATCTCAGCTCTGGAAGGGTCTAGAGCCTCCATTTTTGCACTCAGGTGTAAGTCCCATGGCCTTCTATCAGAATCCAGAGTTATTGGAGAAACTTTTTTTTTGCAAAAAAAAACAAAACAAAAAAAAAACATAAGGGGTACCACTGTCATTTTTTTTGTGCAAAAAAAAGTTTCTCCAATAACTCTGGATTCTGATAGAGGGCCATGGGACTTAGACCTGAGTGCAAAAATGGAGGCTCTAGACCCTCCCAGAGCTGAGATATTGAGATATTTATGACATACTGAGATATTCAGCCATTATAAATATCTCAATATCTCAGCTCTGGAAGGGTCTAGAGCCTCCATTTTGCACTCAGGTCTAAGTCCCATGGCCCTCTATCAGAATCCAGAGTTATTGGAGAAACTTTTTTTTGCACAAAAAAACAAAAACATAAGGGGTACCACTGTCGTTTTTTTTTTTTTTTTTGTTAAAAAAAAAGTTTCTCCAATAACTCTGGATTCTGATAGAGGGCCATGGGACTCAGACCTGAGTGCAAAAATGGAGGCTCTAGACCCTTCCAGAGCTGAGATATTGAGATATTTATGAGATATTTATGACATACTGAATATATTGAGCCATTATAAATATCTCAATATCTCAGCTCTGGAAGGGTCTAGAGCCTCCATTTTTGCACTCAGGTCTAAGTCCCATGGCCCTCTATCAGAATCCAGAGTTATTGAGAAACTTTTTTTTGCACAAAAAAAAAAAAACATAAGGGGTACCACTGTCGTTTTTTTTTTTTTTTTTGTGCAAAAAAAAAGTTTCTCCAATTACTCTGGATTCTGATAGAGGGCCATGGGACTTAGACCTGAGTGCAAAAATGGAGGCTCTAGACCCTTCCAGAGATGAGATATTGAGATATTTATAATGGCATACAGAGCTGAGATATTGAGATATTTACAATGGTATAAATGCTACGTGAAATCTCAATATCTCAGCTCTGGAAGGGTTAGAGCCTCCATTTTGCACTCAGATCTAAGTCCCATGGCCCTCTATTAGAATCCAGAGTTTCAAGAAATCAAAATTTTGACCCAAAAAAAAAACGTAAGGGGTACCACTGTCGTTTTTTTTTTTCGGGTCAAAATTTTGATTTTCTTGAAACTCTGGATTCTGATAGAGGGCCATGGGACTTAGATCTGAGTGCAAAAATGGAGGCTCTAGACCCTTCCAGAGCTGAGATATTTAGATATTTATAATGGCATACAGAGCTGAGATATTGAGATATTTACAATGGCATAAATGCTATGTGAAATCTCAATATCTCAGCTCTGGAAGGGTCTAGAGCCTCCATTTTTGCACTCAGATCTAAGTCACATGGCCCTCTATCAGAATCCAGAGTTTCAAGAAAATCAAAATTTTGACCTGAAAAAAAAAACGACAGTGGTACCCCTTACGTTTTTTTTTTTGGGTCAAAATTTTGATTTTCTTGAAACTCTGGATTCTGATAGAGGGCCATGGGACTTAGATCTGAGTGCAAAAATGGAGGCTCTAGACCCTTCCAGAGCTGAGATATTTAGATATTTATAATGGCATACAGAGCTGAGATATTGAGATATTTACAATGGCATAAATGCTACGTGAGATCTCAATATCTCAGCTCTGGAAGGGTCTAGAGCCTCCATTTTTGCACTCAGATCTAAGTCCCATGGCCCTCTATCAGAATCCAGAGTTTCAAGAAAATCAAAATTTTGACCCGAAAAAAAAAACGACAGTGGTACCCCTGTACGTTTTTTTTTTCGGGTCAAAATTTTGATTTTCTTGAAACTCTGGATTCTGATAGAGGGCCATGGGACTTAGATCTGAGTGCAAAAATGGAGGCTCTAGACCCTTCCAGAGCTGAGATATTTAGATATTTATAATGGCATACAGAGCTGAGATATTGAGATATTTACAATGGCATAAATGCTACGTGAAATCTCAATATCTCAGCTCTGGAAGGGTCTAGAGCCTCCATTTTTGCACTCAGATCTAAGTCACATGGCCCTCTATCAGAATCCAGAGTTTCAAGAAAATCAAAATTTTGACCCAAAAAAACGACAGTGGTATCCCTTACGTTTTTTTTTTTCGGGTCAAAATTTTGATTTTCTTGAAACTCTGGATTCTGATAGAGGGCCATGTGACTTAGATCTGAGTGCAAAAAATGGAGGCTCTAGACCCTTCCAGAGCTGAGATATTGAGATATTTACAATGGCATAAATGCCACGTGAAATCTCAATATCTCAGCTCTGGAAGGGTCTAGAGCCTCCATTTTGCACTCAGATCTAAGTCACATGGCCCTCTATCAGAATCCAGAGTTTCAAGAAAATCAAAATTTTGACCCGAAAAAAAACGTAAGGGGTACCACTGTCGTTTTTTTTTCGGGTCAAAATTTTGATTTTCTTGAAACTCTGGATTCTGATAGAGGGCCATGGGACTTAGATCTGAGTGCAAATGGAGGCTCTAGACCCTTCCAGAGCTGAGATATTTAGATATTTATAATGGCATACAGAGCTGAGATATTGAGATATTTACAATGGCATAAATGCTACGTGAAATCTCAATATCTCAGCTCTGGAAGGGTCTAGAGCCTCCATTTTTGCACTCAGATCTAAGTCACATGGCCCTCTATCAGAATCCAGAGTTTCAAGAAAATCAAAATTTTGACCCGAAAAAAAAACGTAAGGGGTACCACTGTCGTTTTTTTTTTCGGGTCAAAATTTTGATTTTCTTGAAACTCTGGATTCTGATAGAGGGCCATGGGACTTAGATCTGAGTGCAAAAATGGAGGCTCTAGACCCTTCCAGAGCTGAGATATTAAGATATTTATAATGGCATACAGAGCTGAGATATTGAGATATTTACAATGGCATAAATGCTACGTGAAATCTCAATATCTCAGCTCTGGAAGGGTCTAGAGCCTCCATTTTTGCACTCAGATCTAAGTCACATGATGTGTGATGTGGCTTCCGCAGCATCTCTCTCCCCTGGAAAGACACACTTTCCCAGTATCCTGTAATATAGTAAAGTTAGGACGTGTGCGTGATGGCGCCAGTGTGTTTGTCGGCTTGCCGTCAGCTCCGTCAACTTCTACTATGTTTGTTTGTGTTGTCACTTACGCTATGTCAGCACTGTTCTGTTGCTGCTACTGTTGCTGCTCTAAGGTCATACGATCAGAAAACTTTGTTGGATCTCAGAAACGCACTGGTGACCCCGGTTCTTCACGGATGGATGTCACCCTCCATTTATTTACCCCACCGCTGAGTGCGTCATTCGGCTACCGTGCTGCAACTCTAACCGGAGGAAGCGCCGGAGGCGCCGAGGGCGAGGCAAACGTGGAGGAGTCCGGGTGAAGATCAGGAGAGGAGCAAGTGTTTCCCCCGCAGAATTAGGACCCTGCCACCTCTCTACAGACATTCATTATGGTCGAGAAGATCTCTACCTGGTCTCGACGCTCGTGGGATCTGAGGTACTCTTGTCATGTATACATCACCCTGCATCGACCCCAAATGCCCGTTAGCCCTGCTACGACCGAGATTGCGTATCCGTAGCGGTGGGGTAAACCCGCTGAATATTCGGCCTTTGGCACACTCTGTTGCCCCGGGCTGCGGTTTACTCAAATGCAAAAGTGGCCCTGGTCAATAGCAGGTCAGCGTCTAACAAGACTTTTGTTTTGAATGACTTTTTTTCTCGTCATAATTTGGATTTCTTGTTTTTAACTGAGACATGGATTAGCGCTGGAGCTGGACAGTCTTCTATTTTTAGTGAACTTTGCCCAACTAATTGTTCATTTATTAGTACGCCGAGGTGCGTTGGAAGAGGTGGTGGTGTGGCTCTTGTTTTTAGGAACAGTTTTAAATTACGGTCATTGTCTGCAGGAAGTTTTTCCACTTTCGAATTGCAATGTGTAAATATATATATAAATATAGCTGCGAGCAGCGATTGCGGGCCCAAGCCGGTGGCACCGCAACCCCGGTGCCTAAAGGCACCGGGATGGCGGGACCGCCGGCTTTGGCCCTCCATCGCTGCTCGCAGCTATATTTATATATATATATATATATACACACACACACATATATATAAAGCCGGTGGCACCGCCACCTTGGTGCCTTTAGGGTTATTCTGCACGACGTGCAAAAACGTAACCCCTGTCTTTGGAATACATACTAGTATGTATTCCACAATTGGAATACATACTAACATACTAGTCAGAACTGAATAGTTGATATCTGAATGACAGATCACCATAGAAGTCACTGGAAAAAATGTGACTAGTAACAAAAGAATAGTTACTAGTCACCATTGAAAATAAGTACTAGTGTCTAATGAATAAGTACTAGTATCTATTTAATAGGTACTAGCATCTAATGAATAAGTACTAGTAACTAATTAATAAGCATTGGTATGTAATGAATAAGGACTAGCATCTAATGCAGGGGTCGGGAACCTTTTTACCATGAAGAGCCAAACAAACAAAACAAAATTGAGAAATTTTTAAAAAGAGCCAGAGCAAAGTTTACACTCGTATATTAGACAATTTGCAACAGTAATATATAATAACAACAGTAGTAATATACGACTTGCACTGGTAGCAGTTCTGGTAGTTATATAACGTTACAACAACACTGTTTTTTTTTTTTTTTTTTTTTTGTGTGTGGGGAGGGGGTGTTTGACTAGCTCTCGCGAGGCACATACGCGCGTGCATGACAGCTCTCTGCCATGCACGCGCCGTGTGCTATGTTATGCGCGCAGTATGTTCTATCCTGCTCTAGATTCCGGGAGATTTTAACAAATTTTCGGGCATCAGGGAGACGCTATCATCAATATGCGGGAATCTCCCGGAACTTCCGTGAGATTTTGTTCACTGACATGCTGGTTTCTAGCACACTGGACAAGAAGCGCAGCGCCTCATTTAAAATTCAAACACTTTATTCTCTAGGACTCCTAGATTAGGAGTGTACACCGGTGACCGGCGGCAGTGGCACATTCAGTCTCTGTCCGCGGCGCCCAGCAACGGCTCAGGACCTTGTTCAAAATCCTGCCTCGCCACAGAGCGCATTTACATAGTTTTATATACAGTTTTATACTTTTATTTGTGTCAAACGGTCGTTAATGTAAATACTGACTTCACCGTGTGCTGCAATAAGCTACTTTTACACTCATTTTCAGAAATCAGCTGCTTAAATGAAAATTGCTGAGGAAAATTGCTGAGGTAAAGTGTTCTGCAGACTTAGCAACGATTGTATTTAATTGTACAGTACAATTATAACATAGGACAGACATTATTTTAATTCCATAATGTCCTTAAACATAACAATATTGCCGGCCATAAACTGAGAAAGTGCGCGTCCGGTGCCTCTTTCCTAGACGCGGCGCGCGCTTCTCGTCCGGTGTGCGATACTTCTGTCCTAGACGCGGCGCGCGCTTCTCGTGCGGTGTGCGACCCTCTTATGACACCACACAAATTGAGAAACGGGCATCATAAACAAGTGATTAGCAAGTGCTGCATGGTGCATCTCAAATTGTCTCTTAATATTTTACTTTTTGAGAGCCTTTTTCAGTCAACATTTGAAAATTAGGAGAGCCATATAAAATACTGAAAAGAGCCATATATGGCTCGCGAGCCATAGGTTCCCAACCCCTGATCTAATGAATAAGTACTAGTATCTAATAAATAAGGACTAGTGTCTAATGAATAAGTACTAGTATCTTTAAAAAGGTACTAGTACCTAAAGAATAAACACTAGTATCTAAAGAAAAGGCACTAGTATCTAAAGAATAAGCACTAGTAGCTAATGAATAAGTACTAGTACTTAATGAGAATAGATACTAGTATCTAAAATAAGTACTAGTAGCATGAAAATAGAGACTAGTAGGTTAAAATGATTAAATGTTAAAACGGCTTGCCATACTCTATCTGTCGTTTCGACTAGTCACAATTACGTTACAGATATCTTAAATGATAATACAAACTATCCAAAATGTAATTACAACTAGAAAGACGTTGTTGATATCTACAATGTTAATTACGAATAGTCAAACTTAGCTTTTAAATGTTAAAAGGGCTTGCCATACAGAAGTGTAGGCTCAGAGAGACACTCAACATTTTCAAACCAAAATATCTGACTTTCTGTGGGTCCTCAGCTCATGAGTGTAAATTAGAAAGTTGTCCGGCTTGAGGAGAATATATGAATATATGAAACGATGATGATCAAACATGTGTACTGAGTTTCATATTATTACATGCAAGCGTGTTTGATTTATGGACCAAGTTTTTGGGACCCCGTTCCAGGGGGCGCTGTGTCTAGCCCCCTTGCCACACCCGGGTACCATCTTCCCGGCTCTGATGGCTGTGGGATCTGACCTGTGTGCAAAGTTTCAAGAGTTTTCAAACCCATTAAGGGCCCCAAAAGCCGCTAAGAGACTCAAAATCATCAAAAAAAGGAATGTTAAAGTTTGATGCGTTGCTATGGCAACATTATCTTAGATATTGAATAATGCTTTCACAGCTCTTCATCTGGCGTGTGTTTACATTATACAGATGAAGTTTGAAGCAAATCGGGTAAAAGTAAGAGTGTGATTTCAAAGCATTTTGCAAGTGAAACACTTTCTGCTGCCAGTTGGTGGCGCTATATATTTGACTCACAATAGTCACATCCATGTGATCGGCCTCTTACAACGAACACACTGCTGAAGTTTCATCAAGATCAGTTAATGTATGCAGAAGTTTTAACACACTTCCTTTTTGATTTATGGACCAAGTTAATTTAATTAATACACTAATTATATAAAACTATTGTCAATGCACTACAATTAAACAGGTTATATGTCTTTACTTATAAAAAAATAAAAACAAAAACTTATTTAAAAAATACCAGGCTTAAGAAATGTATTTACTTTAGCAGGCCAGACACACAGTGAAATTATTAAGCCCCCTCCCCCTACACACACACACAGAGACTGTGTGTCAAAAGACTCAATCACACACACACACAGACTGTGTGACAGGCCTAGGCTCAGAAAGAGCATGATCATATTCAAACTACAATATCTGACTTTCTGTGGGTTTGAGCTTATTATTGTTAATTAGAAAGTTGTTTGGCTTGAATAGAACAATATACACGGCAAGTTTTGTAACTGTCAGTAAAACTAACCAAGTTATAACACACTTTATGTGTCCTTTTTTAGTCAAAAAAATCCGCCACGGCCAAACCGTTCGAGATATCAAAAATCCGTCCGGAATATAGCATCCTCAATGTCTTGACTTCATGCACACCGAGTTTGGTGGTGATTGGTAACAGCATGGGTTGTAATTTGATGTTTTTCTAGGACAATTATTTAAAAAAAAAAAACATAATTCCCGACTTCCGTTTGAACTGTCGTAAAACTTAGAGCACGAAAGTTGTTTGGCCTGATGTGATCTATGAGTGTACCGAGTTTCATATTAATCCATGCACGTGTGTTTGATTTATGGACAAATGTTCGAATCCCTAAAAGAATGCATCCTAAAAGAATGGTAAAGTTTAATGCGTCGCCACGGCAACAGTTTCAAAGATATCAAGAATCCATTCATAGGTCTTCATCTGCCGTGTATGTACATTATACAGATGAAGTTTGAAGCAAATCGGGTAAAAATAAGAGGGTGATTTCAAAGCATTTTGAAAGTGACACACTTCCTGCTGCCAGTTGGTGGCGCTATAACTTTGACTCACAATAGTCACATCCATGTGATCGTCCTCTTACAGCGAACGCACTGCTGAAGTTTCATCCAGATCAGTTAATGTATGCTGAAGTTATGACACACTTCCTGTTTCACGTTTCTCGCCATAGTTTTCGTTTCCTCGCCACGGCCAAACCGTTCGAGATATCAAAAATCCCCACACAAACTTTCATCCTCAATGTCTTGACTTCTAGCTGACCGAGTTTCGTCGAATTTGGATCAGGAGCTCTAGGAGGAGTATTTAAAAGTTCATTGCGTGTGTTTTACAAAAAAACCTCAATAGCCGACTTCCTGTTGGGCTGGGGTAAAAAGCAAGAACGCGAGGTATAGATGAAATTCTGCTATCGACATGTGTACCGAGTTTCATATTATTACATGCAAGTGTGTTTGAGTTATGGACCAGGTGTTCGGACCCCATTCCAGGGGGCGCTGACGAGCCGCCCTGCCACGCCCGGGTACCAGCTTCAGCCCGGCTCTGATGGCCGCGGTTCTGACCCGTGTGCAAAGTTTCAAGAGTTTTCGAGCATGTTAAGGGCCCCAAAAGTGCCCGAATAGTCGCTAGAAAAAGAAAAAAAAAAAAAAAAAAAAAAAAAAAATATAATCGGAAGGAAAACAATAGGGCTCTGCGCCCTTTCAGGGCTTGGGCCCTAATTATTGAATCTGTTATGTCACCATTGGTTTGTGTACTGATCTATAGGCCCCCTAAGCCTGACAAAGACTTTATAACTGAATTCTCTGACCTACTTTCTCATTTTGTATCACTGTATGATCGTCTCCTTATACTAGGTGACTTCAATATTCATGTTTGTTGTCCGGATAGACCTATGGTCCGCGAATTCTGTGATGTAATAGATGCTTTTGGCCTTACGCAACATATGGAAAAAGCTACTCATAAACTGGGTCATACACTTGATCTAATTTTATCTTATGGTTTTATTGTTGATAATATTGTGATTGAAGAGGCCACTTTCTCTGACCATAAGCCCATTTTATTTGAAGTCACCCTTTTCAGTCCTCTGCAAAATGTCAGAATTCAGGATCATTATTCTCGTCAGATACATTCTCTTACTGCTGCTAGTTTTTCTGAAAGTTTTTTGAGTGAAAATGTTGCATCTACTATTGCAACAGCTGTATCGTTCTCCTCTAGTCCGGATGAATTAGTTACCCTATTTCACTCTTCTTGTTCTTCCATACTTGACTCTGTAGCACCTTTCAGATACACCCGCCCCAAATTAAAATCCCATTACTGGCTAGATGAGGATACACGCTCTCTTAGGCAGGCCTGCCGTAAAGACTGAAAGGAAATGGAAAAAGGATCATCTCAATGTTTCCTTTCAAATTTTTAAATCTGCATTAGCTTCTTTTCAGGCAGCAGCAAGATTAGCCAGAGCAAAGCACCTCTCTGATTTGATCAGTAAACACTCAAATAGACCAAAAATTTTATTTAGCACAATAAACTCTGTTATTAATCCCTCAAATTGCCCAGTTGTTGATGTATCCACTGATACCTGCGAGAAATTTCTTAAGTTTTTTACTAATAAAATTGAGAACTTTAGATCAGTGTTTACCCCCACCTCACCTGTTAATACGTCTGGTTGCTCAGATGTACTAGCTACTTTCTGCCAATTTCAGCCAATCTCGCTCACTGAATTGAGGAATTTCTTATCACATATGAAACCTACTACTTCATCATATGATTCCATCCCCTCCTCTATTTTAAAGGATGTCTTTGATGTAGTTGGCCCCTCCATTCAGGTCATTTTAAACTCATGTCTTGCTTCCGGGATTGTCCCTATGTGTTTTAAGCATGCGGTTGTCCAACCCCTGCTCAAAAAACATAATTCCGATGTTAAATGTCTAACTAATTACCGTCCGATTTCTAAGCTTCCTTTTATTTCAAAAGTTATGGAAAAAGCTGTTCTGTCACAGCTGCTTCCCTTCTTAACCACCCACAATATACTAGAACATTTTCAATCAGGTTTTAGATCACTTCATAGTACTGAAACAGCCCTGCTCAAAGTAACCAATGATCTTCTTCTCACACTAGATTCAGGTGATAATGCCATCTTGATATTATTGGATCTTAGTGCCGCCTTCGACACTATTGATCACAACATCCTCCTTGCTCGTCTTGATCAGCAGGTGGGCATTAGGGAGACAGCATTACTTTGGTTCCGCTCCTATCTCACTGATAGGACTTTCTCAGTATCTATTGGAAATTTCTCCTCATCTTCTGCTTCTGTTTCATATGGGGTCCCTCAGGGGTCCATTCTGGGTCCTATGCTCTTTAGTCTGTATATGCTCCCTCTGGGTAACCTCATAAGGAAGCATAACATCTCTTTTCACTTCTATGCGGATGACTCACAGCTCTATTTGCCATTAAAATCTAGGGACTCCATACAGTCTCTTCTGGTCTGTCTCGAAGACATTAAAACGTGGATGGCTAATAACTTTCTCCATTTAAATAGTGACAAGACAGAAGTCATTATTTTTGGTTCACCCAAGGCAAGATGCACGATGGTGCAAAATTTAGGTCACCTCACCCCATTTATCAAACCTCATGCCAGAAACTTGGGTGTCATTCTTGACTCAGAACTCTGCCTTGACAAACAGATTAGTTCTGTTGTCAAGAATAGTTTTTACCAGCTAAGAATGATTGCCCGTCTGAAGTCATTCCTATCTCGTGATGATCTTGAAAAAGTTATCCATGCCTTTATTACATCACGGCTGGATTATTGTAATTCACTCTACCTTGGCCTCCCACAATCATCACTTCGACGTTTGCAGTTGGTACAAAACGCAGCAGCACGTCTTTTAACTGGCACCAGGAGGCGTGAGCACATCACCCC
>JAQIUQ010003198.1:180000-431032 GCA_030378365.1 Hybognathus amarus | reverse complement strand
TTTGATCTCTTGGTTCAGTTACATATTGCTTGTGAAATGAAAGATGAGATGAGTGGTGATGAGTGGTAATGAGTGAGTGAGTGATAATGAGTGGTGAGAAAGTAATAAACGTAGATTGAATGTGAGTAGATGAGAATGAGTAATAAGATGATGTATAATTGGGAGATGAGTGAGTAATATTGAGAAGTAAATGAGAGTGGTGTTGAGTGAGAAGTGAGAATGAGAGTGTGAGTGAGTGAGTATGAGTGTGTGTAGTAAAATGTGAGAGTGGGAAAATAATGAGTGAGATAAAGTAGAAAATGAGTGAGAGTGGGAGAGTGAGTGAGAGTAAGTGAGAATAATAATAGAGTAAGTGTGAGTGCGAGAGTGAGTGCGAGAGACAAGAAAATGCAGGGAGAAATAAGAATATTGTTACACTGAATAATTGGTAATTGGTATAAAGGGACAGAACCGGAGAGATACTAGTCAAAAAAGCTACACAATACACATGATGTTTGTCCAGCAACACCCTGCCCTAAAGGACAAATGGAACTTTTCCCATGACATTTACGTTTGATAAGCTTTAGCAGCTGAGTTGTTGTGATACTACTGTGCTAAAGTCTTAACAAAAAACTAATGCAGCACAATGTTGTCTACAGCTGTTTAAACACATGCTATCGGATTTTAATATGCCAAAATAAATTCAAAAATGGTGAATGTTGCTTTGAGCAAACATACATATGGCTTTAGTACTGTATAACAGGAACATCCCAGAAAAACAAATTCATCACTTATTTTTAGCTGTAGGTTCCTTAAATTCTTTTGCCTCGTTTTTTCCCAGACTCCCAGCACTTTGAATGTGTCTGTCGGGAAAAGCTTGTTTCTTGAAGAACACAAACGCAACCTAAATGCTACAGTACTCTGCGAGTTAGAGCATCCTTTGTCCTTGTTTTCAGAATAGCATGAGAAGGCACTAGGCAGTGGCTGACATGATTATACAAACTATGGTTGAATTCTGAAATAGCATACTTGCATACTACTTGTATTATTTTCCCCATATCCTACATAAACAATATAAGTATAGTATGCTATTCCGCTCTCATCATTTCACACTACCTCTTTTCTCAGGCTCTTCTGACTAGTCATGGCTGACCGGAGTCTGCTGGGGAACTTTCTTGAGGGGGAGTCCAGGAACATTCGACCTCGAGTGGGAAAGAGTGTGGCTTCACCATTCTTCATCATCTTCCGGATCCTGGGTCCTGGGAACTGCTGCCGAGTCTCCTCGTGGGGCGACGGCAGGAAGACTTCACCTGCGACACGGAGCAGCCCGGGTGTGAGAACGTCTTGCTCACGACCGAGCGCTTCCCATCGCGCATGTACGGCCACTGGGTGCTCCAGACAGCGTCGTGTACCACGCCGTCTCTCATCTACATGGGACACGCCATGCACAGCGCGTCCGCAGCGAGGAAAGAGGAGCGGAAAGAGCAGGAAGATGGAGATGGAGATCAGTGCTCAGGAAAGAGACAAGGACTGTGGGAAGGAGGATGAAGGTGGAGGCGGGAAGGTGCGATCGAAGGGAGCTTTGCTACGAAGAAGCTTACGTACTTAGTATCCTCACATCCGCTTCGGGATGGAGGTGGTCGTCATCGTAGTCCAGTACTCTGATCTACAGGAGTCTTCCTCAACGCCGTTCTCTACGTCTGTAAAGGCTCCTCCGTGTCCACATGCGGTCAACTGCTACATCTCAAGACCTACGGAGAAGAACGTGTTCATTGTGTTCATGCTGGCGGTCACGCCGCCGTGTCTCTGTCTGCAGTGTCGTGGAACCCCATCATTTGGCGTGGAAGCAATGCAAGAGGTGGCTACACGATTATAAGACTTCCAGTTCGACGACCGGTCAGCGGCGTCCACACTGGCTGGCTGCAGTCTCACCAAACCCGCCCACTCCGGGAACCAGCCCCTGCACTCCACCTCCCGACTTCAACCAGTGCCTGACATCGCCACCGTCTTCCCCTACTATACAGGACACACGCACACTCGCTTATACATCCAACCTGTCCGCCGTTCACGACCGACTGGTGCACCAGCAGAACTCGGCAAACATGGTTACCGACGCCACCGAGGTCAGACTACCTAGGGGTCAACTTCTTGAGCTTCTCGCAAGCACCCACAGAGACGCCCGACTCATGCACCTCGCCCTCATTTCTCAGCAGGGAATTTGATGAGGACAAGCGAAGGTTTAGCAGGAGCAGTGGGACTAGCAGCCGCATGAGGCCGGATGACCTTGCAGTATAGCAATGACCAATCACATCTAGAAAACGGTCGTCTACTCTACTGCGACTAGTCATAAACATGCTATACTTCGGCACTTGCACTGAGGCTTGTCTATGTCATTGCTGTCTGAAGAGACAGAGACAGAATATCAGTTCACATAATGTGCATAATGAGAGTGATGCATGGAAGAGAACCATCAACTTTTCGAAAAGTCAACATGAAGTCAATATGGAAATATGGCTGCAAGCCGCATTACCGGGGCCAAGCACAAAAGACGTTTTTTTACCTCATTTTGCCACTCAGGTGGCGCTGTCTCGAACCTTCTCAAGCTTCTTCAGGGACATTCTGGTGCTGATGTAGCCCAGTACCGAGTTTCGTAACAATTCGATTCATGCATTCAAAAGATACAGCATTTTAGCACATAATTCAGGAAAATAGCAGAAACAGCCAAAATGGCTGTATCTGGGAACCTGTGGATATCAGTCGACTCGGCATGGACAAACAATTCAGAAGTTATGAGCAAAAGGAACCATTTTTCAGTATCTCTGGACCAGTAGGTGGCGCTGTGCCAAAAAGTCACCGTGTAGTCCTTCAGGTCCATGCTTTGTGATGACATGTACCAAGTTTTGGTCTAAATACCGATTAAGTGTTACAGAGATGCATCCTTACATGTGTTTTTGCTGCGATAGAATTAGATTGCGCGTTTCTCGAGTTTACGCAGAATCAATTTTGAATTCCATAACTTTTTGTCACAGCACTGCCTGGAGATGATCTGGTGCAATTTTGGTGAAAATCTGACAAACCATCTCAGGGACGAGTTCGCAAAAGTAGTTTTTTCAGTAGTTTTTACACTTTTTTTCAAAATGGTGGCCATTTCTGGTATGACGAAAAATACGTCAGTAGGGTGCAAATCCAATCGGCATGAGCTCAGGAACAAGAGGGAAAAGGAAATTTGTTCGTATAGGGCTTACTGAAAAAAGCTATTAGCATTATAAAAAAGTGAAACTTTTGGACTGGTGGTGGTGCTGCTAGAGGAAATGAGTTAGAGACACCAAAATTGGTGTAATTAATGTTAAGACTGTCCTCTATCAGAATGTCAAACCAAAATAACTTCCCGACAAACGGGGTCTATGGGCTGCCATTCGCGCCCAGTCGGAAGAATAATAAGAACCGGAACAGATACAATAGGTGCCTACCGACCTTCGGTGCTTGGCCCCTGAATTTGCTTAAACATGTTCACGGATTCTACTTGCGAAAACAATGTGACTTTGTCGACTGCATTTTGACTTATGCATCGGAAATTTTGAATTTGCCTACTTTTTTCCTCTTTGAATTTGTTGACTACACCACAATTTCACTTTGAAGTTAACCAATAATGCACTAGAACAGTAATGCACTATTGAGATGTTTTCACTAATTTTGGATTTTTTTTACTGGCAAATGAGATGTTATAGGTGATGTATTGATGTTTATGATATCTTGATTATGTATTTGCTTATCTGAGCAGCATGTAAACATTCTGGACTGCCAATAAGAGAAGGAACGTGACATATCTTGTCAAAAGGCAGTTCTAAAATGGAAAATAGATGTAAAAGTAACAGTCTGACAGACATTTTGCATTTTTGAACACTCACTGTGACTGCACAAACCCTTTTGATTGTGTGAAACTATTGTGACATGCAATAGTACTGATAAAAGGAAACATTACTGTGAATACTGTCATAAGAGGCCAGCTCTGCAGAAACATTTCCATCTAATTCGACAAAATCCAATAACTCCAACAGCGAAAGAGTGATGTAAATTGTGAAAAAGATCTTCAACTAAACCCAACTGTACATATTATGCCTGAAAATATGAAATTTATACATTAACTTGTGTTCGCATTTGTTATCCTATATTTCTAGATTGTTTAATGTTATTACTGAAGCCTACAATGAGGAAAAGATAGATGTGAAATCTAAAATTGCAAGCATACAATGAATTTGGTTTAACAAGCATGGGTGATTTCTTTTTTTTTAATAAAGTTTTTGAAATGAAATCCATCCGAAAAATGCATCCATATAGTAAAAAATTTAATAAAAACACGTGGACCTTATTTAGAGCAGCGCCATGACAGGAATTAAAGCGAGGCTGTGAGGAATACTTACCGTGTTTTCAACAGCATCCACTGTAAAATGTGCTCTACGTAACTGAGAGTTTTCCACTGTTTATGATGTCTGCTGTTTTTTTAAAATGAAATTTCTTGAAAATAAGTTTTTACAGTTTTTCGTCGGCAGGACCAGACAAAAACACATTAAATAACAGTACAACTCAATGAGCCTATGCCTTACAACCTAAGGTTAATTCCTATTAAAATACGGCGCGGCATTCACGTGACTTTCCCACCGGAACAACCCCCTCTCAGCCTGACCGAGTGGCAAAAGATCTGCTGCGTGACTGGATTTAATAGGGGAAACTGCGAAAATACGACTAAAACGAACAATTTTATCAAATTTAAATTAAATGTTGAACTTAGATATAGTGTTCCTTACAACTTACTAAAGATCGTGATCCATGGATATATATCTGCACATGCAGCCAGGAAATCGTGTTGCCTGACATTTATGTTTGCCTGATTTGAACACCTGGGGAAATAGAAGCAATATAGACCTAAACATAAAGCAAATTTGCCTGTGAAAATGTTTTATATAAATACAATATAGGTTTAAATCTAGGTGATTACTTATATCAGTGTTATATATAGCCTATATATATCATCATATCGTCCAGCCCTAAAACTTTATAGTTTTTTTTAGTCAGTGTTTATTAAAAAAACATCCAATAATGCAGAATATGGAATGATACATATTTAATTGATGAGTTGTTAATATATATATATAACAATACAAAATATATGGGTATGGATTTACAGCTAAATTCAGCATATTGACTACAAAATGATAACTGCAAATCCACCTTTCGCTGACTGGAGTCCAGTTGTTTCTGTGAATTGCAGTGATCCATTTGCTCCTCTTTCTATCGCAGTCTGTAAAAATATACCTCCGATTTTTTGTCAAATCTAGTTGTACAGTCAATCGCAAAGCTCTTTCCACTTTATATGTGTTGTGTTTGTTTTCAGGGGCATTCACGCTGAAAACATCTACAGCCGCTCAGTCTTTTTGCCACTCACTGTGAGAAACTGCAGCACTCCGGCCGGAGGCGACGTCACGCGCATTCCCTCTATAAGGTCTATCATGTCAAACAACACCAAATAAACCATGCCATCTGCTACCACAAGATAGCGCAATAACTCTTCACTACAATATCATGCTAGTCAGTGGTGTTGAGCAAGACTCGCCCTCATCAGAGTGTTTGGTGTAAGCTAATAGGTCATGTGCAGACATCCTGACACTGAAGTGCTTCACATTTTTGTGCTCAGATAAATGGGGACCAAACAAGTGAGCTAGTACTTGCAGCAGCTGTTAAACAATCTGGCTAAAATTACCCGCAGTGGAAGACACTCATGTGTTGGCTCATAGCACCACAGCAAGCATGTGTTTAGAAGGAACTTGGGAAAAAGCAACTGAAGATAAAATAGGACTGATCCACTTCCAGCACAGGGTCAAGCCAAACTTACCCATTTTTCTCCAATATAGTCGCATCAGTTGCTGGACACACGCACCCGAAGTAATGGGCAGCCATTTATTGCAGCACCCAGGGATTGATTGGGGGTTAGGTTCATTGCTCAAGGGCAGCTCATTTATGCATATTGAGGGTTGAAGACTGTTCATTCACTTCCCCAGCTACATTTTCCTGCCGCTTTTGAGAATCAAACGGGCAAACTTAAGTCTGACTCCTACCATCAGGCCACGACTGACCTCTCTCCAAAGCTGGCCATATATAATCTGTTAAATGTTAAAATTCACCAAACATTTACATTGTAAAATAAATTGATTATTTTTTTAAATTATATTTTAAAAAATGAAAAAAGAAAAGTGTAGTTTGCAAGGTTACCATATAAAAACATTGCTTTGAATTACACAGATTTGTCAAAACAAATCTCTGAAATTGTAAATTCAGCTGGGAACCTGCTGTACATGAGCAATCACAAATTCATTATTTACCTGATGGATTTATCCAAAGCAACCTGAAGTATGCTTATTACATGTTAAATGCATTACTCAAAAAAGGTGAAATTTACATTTTAGTACCAGAGCTGAGATCATAAACTTGCTACACACGCTCTCTAAAATGGGTTAGAGGTTATATACTAGCTCAATCCTAAAGGAAACATGATTAAATACAAACCATAACAGATCACCAAAATCATTATCGTTATTGTTTTTGTGCAACTGGTAGTCAAATTGTAATAATCTATATTCCCAATAGGGGCAGAGGAAGACCATAAAGAGCCATGAGATATACACAAAGGCATTGAGACTCTTTATACCAAACAATATATTTTATTTGTGTAGTCCAACACCACAGCCCAGTCTGTAGGAAGTGGTTCAGTACCAAATTCAATGGAGTTACACATGACGAGCATTCAACACAGGAGGGGCAGGGACAAGAGGACAACCTATTAGCTTTTTTTCTGTTTTTGTTTTAATAATCATTTGTTTTCTACAAAAAAAGAACAAAAAAGAAAAAGCCCACCTTTCCAGTAGCTCTGATGTTGTCAGCGCTGCACTGTATAGCTGTACACAGCCAAGCAATTTAAAAAAAGAAATCTTTTCAATGTATTCCGCAGTGGTGGCAAACAGCGACAGTCCTTGTCGAAACAGACATGGATATGCAGACAGTAGCCTGAGCGTCACTGCAGAACTGAGTGCTGGTTTACGGGGTTCAAAAACACCCCTCCAGAGTCACCCTCACCTGTACCCAGACCAGCTTACAGAAGTTTCTCTAAAACAGGAACGAGAACCACACTGCATAAATCTGATTACTGCTCCTACTTACCCGGTCAAAGTGTTTTTCTCTACAATTAAAAGAAGAGAAGAACACTTTATTCTTTACAGTTAATTCTTGTTTGTGCTTTTCTTAATAATACTATGATCTGTATTAGGTCTTATTTTGGTTTTATCATACACTGGAGTAGCAAAGAAAATTAAATTTAAAATATTCTGTACGCACCACAGTACACAGTATTTCGTAGCGTGTTGTTGTGTGCACCTACTGTCCACAGACAACCACCTCAATCCCCCCTTTACAAATGAAGATGGAAAAAAAACTATAGAAATCACTGGTAGAATCCCTTAACAACACAAGTACAGTACACACATATAAAGAGCATTTCCTGTTTGGAGGGAAGTGATGTCGAATGAGAATGTAAACATATAGCCAAGACGGTGCACCTTGTGACAAAATGTTCCTTGACTTTTCCATTTTCATGTCTGTTCTTTCAGTTCTTGGACTTTTTTTTTTCAACAATCTTTCTTGGTTTCCACCCATGTATAAAAGTACAATGAAGCCCCTAAACGTCCTTACTTGGTTTGCGGTAGACTTATATGTGGCATCATGCCACAATGTCAAGCAAATATCCTTGACACGAGTCAGTCTTGTAAATTCCATATACATTCCCAAGTTAGAGAAAAGGTACCTTCCAAATGGTGCCGGACATAAGCCCAACTTTGAGGAAAGCACAATTAGCTTCACACTTCCACCTGTTAAATGACTTTACCATTGGAGAGATTCCCTGTGAACACATCCATGTGTTTGTGATGGATACCCATTGCCGTGTAAGCTCTGAAGAACCTTGTTTCTAACCAGGTCAGGGTGTGTATGTGCACAACAAAAATGTCCTGGTTTCCATACATATCTGCTTAAGAACGCAGTTTCTTTTTTGTATTTCATTATGAAGGTTGCTATTTCACAGGTTAAAACAGTTTCTCGATTGTTAATAACTGTAATGGAGGTTCAAAACGTCTGAATTCCCAGGGTTCCCTGGTCCAGGGTTGAGTCCCATGCCCATATCTGCTGCCATTCCTCGAGGCCTCATCTGAGAGGCATCATCATAGTCTGCTGAGAGACCGCTCATCCCTTGTAGTGACATCATCATGTTCAGGAGAGCCTACAGGGCCAGGGTGGTTGTACATCGGGCCTATCCTTTCCCTGCATCATTCCAGGGCCTCCCATCATTCCTGGCTGCTGGCCAGGAGACAACATCCTGTGCTGAGGCCCCATCATACCCTGACCCAGTGAAACCTGGGGGTCTCATCGGGTTGTGGCCTGGATTACCCATGGGGCATGTCCTGTGGTCCACATGTGTCCAGGGCCAGGAGAGGACCGCCCCATACCCCTGCATGGGGAGGCCCATCCTTGGGTTGCCCTCACCCATCATCCCCTGCATTTGGGGAAAGCCAGGTGGGCCAGACGGGTGTGAGTGGCTTCCCACCAGGGGCATGCCCACCCCACGAGGGAAGTCGAAAGAGTCTGGCTGGGCTTCTCTGAAGGGATAATTACGAGAAGGTCAAACTCCGGGATACCTGACGCACCTGGTCGCATGACCTCGTGTAAGATCTGAATCATTGAAGACACCCCGCATGCTCTTAAACTCCTGGCCTCCTGGAGTATTACGTTTACACATTAACTGGCTCACCACCAGGTCCATGAGGCATATTGCTCGCTCCTGCTCGGTGGGCCCCTTTCGCCCTGGGAGCCGCAGCCCATGAGGAAAGCCACCCTGGTGTCCAGGACCATTGTGAGGAAAGGGGATCTGTTGTGGAGAGTGATTGTCCAGGGGGGAAGCCCTGTCCTCGGTGAGAGAAGAACCCATGCACGTCCCTGTGACATCATCTGGTTGTTGACCATGCCAGGATCTTGTGGAGACTGGGTTCATCATAATACCAGTGAGGCATCATGCCTGGACCCATTGGCCCAGAGTGAGGAGGCATATTAGGGCCCATGTAGGGATTGAGGCGAGGGCATCTGGTTTGGCATGCCATGGGAAAGAGGCTGGGAGCCCATAGTGTTCATCCCCATTGGGCTAAGGGAAGGCATGGGCCAGAAGAGTTAGGTGTCATCATTCAAAGAGATGACCTGGGTAATGGTTCACACCCATACCTATAAATGAGAACAAAAATATTGTGATTTAATGGGAAAGCCCTCCAGGAAATAATACACCAGTAATACCAGACACCAATAATACTACTGCATATTCATTAACTCATATGGACATTACCGGGCATGCTGTTGTTCATTGATGGCAGGTTGGCAGACCAGCAGCGGCGAGTCGTCATCAGAGCTGGCCACGGTTTTGATTGCATCATGGTAGAGAGGTGTAGAACTAGGCATGGCAAACTTGGACATGCGGGACATCATGATGGAAAGAGGATTTTGGGATAGCGTTGGTTCTGGGGGCATGGAGTCAGGGCTGCTGGATGGAAGACTTCCTTGCACATTCATACCACCTGGTTGACTGGAGGAACTACTGGATGGAGGAGCCGAGGGAGGAGGATTCCCGCTCAGAGAACAGGAGAAGAGGGCAGAAGAGGATAAGAGGGAGAGAAAAGGAAGTATGAAGAGCTTTTAACGATGACCTTTTATTTGACATCTCTTAGTGGCTACAAACACATTACTAAAAACAGTCCTGCTGTAACAGTATTATTAGCAGATATAATTGGGACCACAAGAAACAGAAAGAGCCTTCAAAGTTCCTGCATACACACAAAAATATGGCACATGAACATATACT
Source organism: Hybognathus amarus (assembly GCA_030378365.1). Classification (NCBI taxonomy): domain Eukaryota; kingdom Metazoa; phylum Chordata; class Actinopteri; order Cypriniformes; family Leuciscidae; genus Hybognathus; species Hybognathus amarus. Next base: position 421,107 of record JAQIUQ010003198.1, on the reverse strand, counting down.
CAAAAGTAGACTTATACAATTTGCATAATGGTCAATAAAGGAGGCAGAAAATTTTATTTTACCTTGCTCTACACCACCCATCATATTTGGTGACGTCATGCTAAGGGGTGGTTTGTTGTTCTGCAGGGATTCCTGGGCTTTGCATGGGTGGCTTGGGTGATGACGTCCAGCCAGGGGAGGGAGCAGGGAGCGAGGGTGAGCTTCATATGGACGGGTGATGCCCCTGCTGAGCCCATCCGTAGGAGGAGATTTAATGGCTGCCGCTGCTGCTACTGCTGCAGCTGAAGGCCCACTAAGCATACCAGCCAGCTGGGACGGTGTCTGTGGAGACTTGAGGTTACCTGATGGTGAGCCCAGCATTGGAGACTGGACCTGCCGCAGTGTTGGTGACTTTAGCGGGTTGACATTGGGCGAGTTAGCGGGGCCAGACTGGACATTCAGGTCTGAGGGCTTGCGACTCATATTCCTCTGGCCGGGCGGAAGCCCTGAGCTGTTGGGAGCCTGGTTTGGTGGTAAAGGAGGCATATGACTAAGACGTCCATTTCCACCCACATTACCTCTTTGGTCAGGTAGAAAGGGAGGCTCGCCTCTGGGACCTCTGGGATTTCCAGGGCCTTGGGGACCCATGCCAGGGTACTCTCGGTTGGGTCCCATGTTAAGGTCTCCTGGATGGGGCTGGTCAGAGAAAGGAGGCCCCTGCATCATTCTCTGTGAAGGAATAACATTATCTGGCATTGGACCTCCACCTTTGCCTCATCTTCATAATTTCCTCTGGACTAAGATTCATTGGTGGATCTCTCATCTTAGGGGGCATCATCTGAGGGCTAGGGCCCATGTTTACATTGAGGTTACCAGGCCCCATGCCAAATTCACCCATGTCTCAACCAAGACCTTTCACAAACTCCATTCTTGAGGAGGGGCTCATTGGACCATCAACTGGCATTCTGGGAAACATCATGCCACCTCCATTCCAGGCTCCATGGGTCTTTGATTACCCATCATACGATTCATCTCCATCATCATGCCAGGTGTAAGACCCATGCCTTGCTTATCACCCATACCTTGATGGAACATAGCTTCCTGTACAGACTGAGGATTGGGGAATCTTTCCACCCTTCCACCCGGACCTCCAAACATGCCTTGGCCAGGAGGGAATCCCCTCCATCGCCCATTTTGGGCATATCATCAGGCCAGGTCATTCCAGGTCTGGGCATAGCATTGGGTCCTCCATCCATATCAGGGTTCATCGTACCTGGGAAACCAGCATCCTCTGCATGTGTGGATGCATCCCTCTGGGGCCCAAGTTCATCTGGTCAGGGAATGGTTCAGGGCCACCAGGGCCCCACACCTCTCCAGGATTCATCTGGTAGGGTGGTGGTGGGCCTCGCATCATTCCTCTAGGTCCACCCTGATGGAGCATCATGTCTCCCATTGGTCTGTGCTGCATTTGTTCCTGCTTGCGCTTCTTCTCCTCATAGAACTCTTGCTGCAGTTTTAGCCAGGCTATCTGCTCTGGAGTCATATGGTCTCCATGCTCTCCACCAGGACCTGGATGTGAGTTCATAGGTCCTGGACCTGGTGGTGGGGGTCCAAGATCATCTGGAGAAAAGGGCATGTCCCTAGGACCAGGTGGACCAAAGGGAGGCCCATCAGGACGTGGTCCTCCTGGACCACCTGGCTTCCCAAGGCTTTGTGACTGAGCCATCATGGCTTGGAGAGGCCCTTGTTCTGGTTTCTTGGGCCCTCCTTCCATCATTGCAGAATTGGGTGGAGGTCCAACCATGTTTCCTTGGCCCATGGAAGCCATGTCCTTGTCGTCTGGGAAGAGCATTCGCTGTATATCACGTAAAGTCTGTAAGGAACGTTCCCGGTGTTCAAGTTGCTCTTGGGAAAGCCCCTCAGAGTTGTCCCCCATGCTAGACATGATTTCATGAGCCAGCTGCTGGTGGTGTTGCGCTGTGAGCTTAGCATCTGCCCCTTTAGGTAGATCCAGGGATGGGAAGCTCTGTTGAGGACCAGCATTGGGAGGCTGGTTGGAGGCCTGGCTACCAGGTGTCCCTGCAGAGTTGCTACCATCATGGGATCCAGCACCATCTTGTGGGCTACTGCTGGGGAGGCTCTTAGAGTCCATACCAGCTGAAGGTGCATTGTCTGGAGGGAGGCTATTTGGTTTTGCCCCCTGGGTTGGCTGCTGAGGTTGGGTGGGTTGCGACTTAGAGGTTGTTGCTGCTGGCCTGACTGCGCTACTTTAGAGGCTGCTTGGTGGTTCTGATCACTGGAGATAGATGAGGACTGTTGCTGGGACGGAACACCCTGTTGTTTAGTGTCACTTCTGAGGGGCCCAATCTGATTGTTCTAAAAACAGACATGAAAAAAATAAAACATTTACAATGCGTCTGTGAAAATCATGACATTTAGAGCAAAAACAATTCAGTGATGTCCTTTCTTACCAGGGGGAGCTGGGGCTTTCCACCCTTGCCGTTAGAGATATATTATTCATGTGGTAAGTGATGATGTTTTCTACATGCCCCGTTATGACTGCATCTGCTGCCCTGAGATGGGAAGAAAACCGTCATAGTTAAAGGCTTTGCATAACTGCACTAATGAAAAATAAGTGTCTTCTCTGAGGAACCTACTAATATCAAATATTTTTAAAAGTAATTTTTGTTAAAATCACCAATACCAGTTTAATGTGTAAAAACAACTAAATTTGTTTGTTGATTTTCTTGAAAATTAAGCATTCTTAATCTGTGGTGCTATCATATAATTGATCTGTTTAAGCATCCCAAATAGTCACACACAGCAACATTGGCTCAACCAATTTGAGTATTTTTTGCTATTCTGTTCGGTGATGACAGTGTTACAGATATTACACAACTGAGCTTTATTATTTAGAACACTCTCACCAAATAAACTAATAATAGGTACTGTTAATGTACATGCAGCAGATCCTATCCACATTCACAACAACAGGTCTAGAAGATGTACAAACAGTTAGAAGAATTTCACACTGGGCTCAGTCCCATCTAGAGTGATGTCAGAGCAGTAATGGCACTGCTCTGTGGGAGACTCTTCTTATGATCACAGAATGTCTGAAAGCTCCAGTCACCTAATATCTGGCATTCTAATATCTGCCATCTGAGGGTCTAGTTTAAGCAAACATGCTGCTGTCAGTGCTCGAACACTTTCATCTTTTACCACTACTACTTTAAGACATTTCTTAGCTCAGCAAAATGGAAATGTGAAAGAGAGATAGTGATAGTGGGATTTGCTTCTTTGAACTGACAAAACCTTGACACTATGATTTAACTAAACAACTGCATTTTTTAGTAGTGCACCTGAGGGCATCCTGTTTTTTTGCACACATTTCACAATTATAATAAGACAACTAACATTATTAAAAAATGAACAAACAATAAAATTTACTTGTTGGCCATCTCTGTGGTGAAGACGTAGACAACCTTTGACCCTGGTTTCTGCCCACTGCCCAGTTCAGACGTTATGCTTTGTCCTCCAACTGTATTGTGGGTAGGCGTAGAGGCAGAAAGTGCACCTGGATCTGGCTTTATGTCAGTGGAGTTACAGTCTGTGCAAAACATAATAAATGTTATGGTTCTCATCAAATAGCAATAGCCAAAATAAGATACATTTTGCCAATCATTCTGTTTCATGATGCGCATGCACAGAAAGAATCTGCAGACTTTTTGCATTTTTACATTTTTGGGAAAAACAACAGAATGAATTTGGAAAAATCTGTTAGAACACATCTGAAAGTACTACACTCTCACTACTCACTAAAATCAATGGAACTAAAATGACAGGCTTGATAGTCATGAATGCTTGTATGGTATGTACACAACTTTGAATTTGTAGATTTTTGTGTGAGCCTGATGATACACCAAGCATGGCAAAACGTTGACATTAACATTTGACTGCAGTAACAGCAATACATTTAAATGTCATTAGTTTAGAAATTGCATTAATAATCATGCAAAGTTCTTCAATAGAATACTGCAAGTTATTATAAATGCTTGATCCGATATTGCATATTAAATCTATGCCACCAAGTGACAACAATAACCACCCCAAGTTTCAAACCTACACTTGTAAGGTAAAAAATATTTATGTATACTTACATGCACTTTATAACAAATACAATAAACAAATAAATAAATGAAATACTGCAAGTACGTACTGAAGAATCCTGGGTCATCTTCATCGCTCTCTCCCCTGAACACCAATCTGCACCACTGTAGGCAACCGCCGCTCTCCAACACATAACCTTTTTGCTCTACTACCTATTTCTTTAGAGAGACAGAAGAGCATGATTACCATAATGTTCATAAAATAGCCATGAGATTTCTACTGCCATGAAGTACATTGCTACTTTGTTTCTCAAACACCAAGAGGATAGAAAATACAACAAAATCACCAATGATAGTGTAGTGCAGTACCAGACAGGTCTTATGGCTCGTTTCCACTGAGCGGTACGGTACGCAAATTAGTTTCCACTGTCAAAAGTTGTGAATGGTACCAAAATGCCGAACCGTAACACTATTTCAATACCTTTAAGAGTTTTCAGTCGAGAACGTAGTTATTTTAAGATCAAATCTGTGGTTTATTGATAAAGACTTATGAAAATTTGATCAGGTTGTGAGATCCATTCCAAGCGATCACCGGGCACTTATGTAACCCACCTGGAACAGTTTTTCTTTGGCTAGTCATTCTGACGTTCGCCGCGACTCTGACGTCTCTGTATTGGTTAAACATGAGATATAATTCGTTCTTGTGTAGACCCAACGACAATTAATACAGACAGTCTCCGGAGGGGTGTGGTTGACTAGTCGTTTGCAAAATTTCAGTTTAAACTAATCAAATTAGTCGTTGCCCACCCACATCCCTTAAAACTTTGGATGACTTAGCCAAAAACACACACATTGCTCTTTCCAGAAAAAATAAATTCTAGGCCATGTAGAAAGTTCTTAGTCACCATTAACCACAGGCCAGTTCACAACAAATTTTGGAGCACTGTAGTGGCCCAGTCACTTATATAACATAACCATAATCAAAGCACATTAATACAAATACAGAATGACTTTAAATATCAAGAGACAAAAACAAGCCACTACTCCAAATTATTGAATGAAATATTCCACCAATCATTACATTAAAACGGTTTCAGAATCTCTCAGTGATGCACACAGCAGTTTACAGATGCATGAAATAAAATGCACAAACACTAATTGTAAATTTAATGCACAAACATACACTGTAAAACAATAATCTACAGCCAAATGCATAAACTAGGGCTGTCAAACAATTAATCGTATCCAAAATAAAAGTTTGTGTTTACATATTATATGTGGGTCCACTGTGTATAATTATTTTTGTATAAATACACACATGCTTGTATATATTTAAGAAATATTTTCATGTATATACTGTATACATGCATGTGTGTGTATTTATATATATATATATATATATATATATATATATATATATACAAATAATATAGGTGCACCCACACATATGTAAACAAACTTTTATTTTAGATGCGATTACTCAGCGATTAATCGTTTGACAGCCCTAGCATAAACAGATGCATTAGGTTGTGATATTAGCTTTTGCATTTACTTTCAAGACTAAGTTCATCACATCATGTTTTACCCACTACAATGTTCATTTTTAATAGCAAGAACTTACTGAAAAACAAATTACAATCTTATTTTTACTGACAATACTTTTCATGTAGTTTTGTTAATCTATGGCCAGTTGTGCAGCGCACCTAAAACGTAATGACATTCAGATAATAGGAACACCTACAACAATCAACAATACAGCAGACCGCCAGTGAGGAGAAGAGAGAAAAAAAATCACTGTCAGTGTGAACAAGGTTTTAGAAAGAGAATAAAATAGCACTATTGTTAGTTTCTATTCCACTGGTTAGTTCACAGACCACAACATCTCACTGAAACTGGGACACGGTCAGGTCAGAAGGGAGATATAAGACTTCCTGTGTACAGACAACACACACGGCTCAAACAAACGTCAAGAGCAAACTCTCGACAGCTTGAACAAACACAAACATGCACACCAAACTGCCTTACAAGCTGTCTCCCTGTGAGCACACAAGCACATCAGTACACAAAGAAAACCAAACAGGTTGCTTCTGGACTAGCAATTTCTGACTTAAACATCAACAGCAGCATTTAAAACACTCGCATGTAGCCTAAACATGCTTTATGTGATGCACCTCAAGCACAAAATAATTAACCAACCATATTTATTTTCTTAAGATTCTCAAACAAAAACAAAATAAAATTGCCTGAGCTTCATAATGAAATATGATTATGCAGAGGCATTAACAACCAGCAGGGGTCCTTCAGACTGTCAAGCACACAAACCAAAAAAAAAAGGGTGAAAAGAGGGTGTCTCCCTCTCACTCAGCAAACCAAATGGTACATTCCCTGGCGTTCCCAAACCAGGGCTATCTTGTGATGCTGCCACTAGGAAACATACAGGGTTGTGGATGTCTTCATGCATCACTGAGTCCTCAGTGCAACCCAGAGGAGGCGGGCAAACATGCACATTAAACGCATATGTGAGAGAAAAACCAGCAAAAATGTGTGACCCTTGGGATATTTGCATTTGCATCTTAATCATCTTGAATCATTAAAAGGTCATTCCCAATGGAACACTGCCATAGTCTATCATGACACAAGGATACAGAACTGGGACCAGAACCACATAAAAATGATACAACGCACGACAAAAAAGCATAAAAAGGCCCTTACCAAAAAAGCAAAACAAACAGAGCATTAATGGCTGAATCTCAGGACACCATACAAAAAGTCTAAAATAAATAAGATTATTGTCATCCATGTGATTGTTGGACAATGAAACAAAGCTTTTTTTACAATCTTTCAGTATTTGAACTTGTATTTGCCTTGTCAAGCTAGAAATATAAAAATCATCATGGTTTATTAATATTTACTCTGTGATCTAATTTTATCCAATTATTAAAAGGCAGCAAAACAACAACCAGATACTACCAAACTTTCCTCAGTTATATATTTAAATTGTAAGCAAATTAATTCCCCACCGTGAAAGGACTGAATAATGTAGCACTTAAGGTTTCAGCGATTATAAATAACTACTCGTACTTTGCGAGGCTGTCACTACATATTTAACTTTGGCGGTAGTAGATTTAAAAAAAGTATTTTGGTTGACCTTGACCACTAATCTTAATCCTGGGGAGTCATCTCGCTATGGGGGTTATAGTGCATAGGCCTGAAGTGGGAAAAATATAGTTTCTTGGAAGATCAGCAGTCACATTTTCAAATGAAATAAAACAAAGGATTTTCTTAGACTTCTTATACTACTTGATTTTCTGAGAATGGGCCTAATGCTTGATCTGGAAAAAGAAAATAATGTCCATTCAATGTCAGAACAAGGTGGTAACAGTATCATTCTGTGCCAATGGACGATCATAATATTCAGCAATACAAAAATAACTGCACATCATGACACCGCTCAATACAATTACCTGACCAAGATAGTAAGGCTTGATACTAGAGTTGTTTTAAACCATACTATAGACCATTTAAAACCACAGTGGATAAATGATCCATTTATTGAATGACACAGTATGAATGCCAGAGCTCTGAATCAGCTTCATAAATTCAACTTGTAGTGCTCAGGAAAAATAGTTTTTTTTACCTTTCTGGTCCCCTTCATTGCTTGGCGTTCCTGTATCCCTTTGTTCGAATGACTCCACTGAAGTGCTTCTCTCCCTCTTAATCTTTCCTTTTGCACCATTGCCTGAACTCAGGCCTTGTCCATTTTGAGTCCCATACTCCCTATGGGGCCTTGGGGAGCCTTTGGGTGTGTGGCTTCCACTCAGCGACTTGGGGTCACAAGGGAGACGACTGTGATTGGCTGCCAGCGCCCCCTGCTTTCCCTGGTTGGGCAGTTTGGTGTCCATCTGTGCAGCGCTGGAGGGGGACATCACGGGGTGGCGACCTCACCATGGCCTCCTGCTTGGATTTCGGACTGCTGAGAAAAGCGAGAGAAAGAAAATTCTGTGAAAATGGCCCAGGGCACACGTAGATGGTCAAGATCTCTGATTTCAGAACTAATAAAACATTGGTACTGCTAAACAAAAAATCTGTTTTTCTCAACTCTAGTCCTAGGGACCCACTTCCAAGAACGTTGTCTCACTAATTAAAACACCTGATTCAACTCATCAGTTTTTTGTGATGGTTCTCACAGCAGAAGATGAAATCCATGGAGAGGAGTCAGATCCAAACCTACCCAACTCCACCCCTTGATCCCTAAACCCACCCTTAATCCCTAAACCCAACCCTAATCCTACCCATCTCCACCCTTGGATCCCGATCCAACTCCTCCCCGTGGATCTCATGTAGTGCATTGAGGTGCTACTGAGTTTTTTAGTGTGTTGAATAGGGAAACATCTAAAACATCCTGGGTGGATGGTCTCAAGTTGAGAAAGACATAATATTGTGAAATATTGTTACAATTTACATTTTTTGTAATGTATAAAGGGAATGCGCTATTATTAAAATCTATTTTGGAGCAGCCCTAATAAATGATTTTGTAACTGGCATAGATTGTAACTCATTCACATTTACTTGCAACAAGACAACAAAATGATTCAAATGAGTGGTTTTACACGTTGTAATATCAGGAACACCAAACACTACGTTAAAAATCAGATCACTAAACGTTTTTGGAGTTTAAACTTTTGTATGTGGAAAACGAGCAGCAACCTGCCTGTCTCTGCAACTGCAATTCATCGACTGGCCACTAGAGACTGGATTCAAAGAGAGTCAATCCCTGTCCGTTAGCCGTCATGTCACTGAGTCTTTCACCACTTTCGGTTATCCGAGATTGACGCGCTGCTAAGATTTCAGGTCTTTGGGCTTCAAAAATGCTCTTCAGAAACCTCACGGGTGCACGTCACGGACACTACATCTATATTTGGAATCCTAAGTCATAACTCATTACCTTCCCTCATTTTGGTAAAGAACCCACCAAAACACAGGCCTGAGACTGCGAGAGTCATATCTTAGCAGCTGACCGGGTGCAGCCACCACACCCTGAAACACGCCATTCAATAATAGGAAAATCTTGACGTGTACCGAGTGACAATTACAGGACTCTCAGTGACCTTATGTCCTAGACCTGTTCTTTGTTGACAGAGTGCCAGGTTAATATTTAATCAAAACTCGTCAGACCAGATCTCCCACAAGCTAGCCTTCATCCATACCCAAAGTATTGGGTCCACAGTGTCCGGTTACAAGCCAACTGTAAGAAACCAGGGGAAACGATTTACACACCATCAGTAAGGACTGGTCATTTTTGGACAACTTTGAGTTGCGATGGTGGCAATGGACATTACTGTCGGTAACACTCATATTCCTTGTCCACTGCCACCATTTTGTATCTTAAATGTGTGCCTGAAAGCTCAAACCACTTTCCAAATGTAAGGTACCCGTTTCAGAGCTCTGCACACTACAAAATCCAAAATATTTTCCAACATTCAAGAGAAAAACCTAACGCCTTGGACAGCAGCTACAAACATATACAAAATGGGGAGCGATTAGGCTATGCGCCATAGTGTTCACTGAAGGACTCCCAGGAGCCCCTCTGCAGACGCTTTAACCAGCTCCAGATCTGTGAATCAGCAAGAACAGCCATTTTGGAACCAACGTCCAGCAGGGCGGGATGTATAAGCTCTGGTTGAGCTGAAGTGGGTCAGTTTCTCATGCTCAATGAGGTTCTGGAAGCTTTCCAGGTCCAGCTCTGCCTTTAGGCCACAGTTTCCCCTGCACTTCTGCTGCAGTTACTTCAGCTTGCACTGGTTTCCTGTCCACAAGAGACAGCTCAATGGCCATGAGCAGAGTGGGAATTGCAAGCAAGTGGGCAGCAAATAATTCGCTGGAGTGGTGCATCTCCATTAAAAAGAAATTAAAACAACAACTCCTCATTCACTTAAGAACAGTTTAATAAGATCCCAGTGAATTCATTATATCTAGATTTGCCCTACTGCATTTAAACGGTTTATTAACATTTATCCAGGCAATGCTATAAAACTGTAGATGAAACAAAAAAAATATTTTGATACTTTATTAAAGCGGCAGTCTGTAGTTTTCCCTTTGTTGCATTTCAGTTTGCAATCTGCAATTGCAGTCATTCACAGAATTATCAACTTTACGTGGGTTGTGCCTCGGCATGGCACAGCGTGGATGAATCCAATGTTTTGAGGAAAATGTGCGAACTGTCAGTCGACGTGCGGTGTGAATACTGTCATTCGGAATTACAGATTCTACTTTTTGGAAGTATGACCAATATAGTAATTTTCACCAAAATGTAATCTGAACAAGTAACATCCACTTTTGTTCTGACCAACTAAGGGAAAAAAAGCATTGCATTAAATTAAATGATTGTGCTGATTAAATCGCTTATATCACGTTAAACCATGCAAATTATACTTTGTTTTCAAATCGTTAAATGTTAAAAATAACAGCATTGCGTGACTGACATTTAATGCCCTTCCCAATATTGCCCTGGTTTTCGACATGCTCTCTTCACTTCTAAACATTTTTGCATGCCACACACCACAAAAAACGACTTTTATTAATTACAGAATTGTATTACATTTTAGCATTTTGTTGTATTACTATAAGCATTCCCATTCAAAAGATTGTGGTTAGATTTTAAAAATCATTTTGAAAGAAGTGTCTGCAAAAGATGAAAAATCATTTCAAAATTAAAAACTATTGATTTTGTGGAGCATGTTTTAAAAATTTTCTTCCCTCGGTCTATAAATCATTATAGGAATGAAATAGTAAATCGAGAGAATTAATTAGTCAGTCAAGGGAATGAATTAGTAAATTGTGAGCACGATTTAGCCTACTATTTTTTCCTGCACGTCATGTGAGGGGCTCCATAAATAACAGGTTTCTATTTGAATATATTTTAATATGCAATTTATTCGTGTGATGGCAAAGCTGAATTTTCAGCATCATTACTCCAGTCTTGAGTGTCACATGATCCTTCAGAAATCATTTTATGCTGATTTGTTGTTCATTGTTGGTCTGCTTAATTATTTTTAGGGAAACCATGATACTTTTTATTTCAGGTTTTCTTTGATGAATAGAAATATACTTTTAAAACACTAGATTTGTCTTTACGGTCACTTCTGATTAATTTAATGCATCCTTGCTGAATACAAGTATTCTTATGATTTAAAAAATAAAAACATACCTACTTCAAACTTTTGATCTGTAGTGCATATATACAAGTATAAAAGTTTAGTTTCAAGGAACAGTTCATATACTCCCATGTAAGGTTCTCTCACCTCTGAGTGTTAGCCGATGGAGAGTTCCTCACTTTGGGGTTGCTGGAATGCATTGACGTCAGTCCCAGTGCGACAGAGGCAGGAGCAGTAGAGTGCTGGTGGGGACTGTGGGTGTGTGTATGTGTGTGGGAGTGCGTATGTGTATGTGTAGTGGTGGGCGTAGCTTTGGCCCGGTGCTCGGGGCCCGGTATTGGGGGTTGCGACAGGGCTGCTGCAGTCCTGGCCCTCTTCTTGCCGTTCTTTGGCTCTCTCCTTCCTGCCCGAAGCGTTTCCTGTGGTTCCGGTAGCTGTGGTGGTAGCCGTGGCTGCTGCTGCTGGTCTCTCCTCCTGCACCTCCAGCATTCTCTGTGTGGGCTTGTCTGGCAGTCTCCCGAGGAGCCCTCACAGCCCCTGGCCACACTAAACACAAACAAACAAGTAAAGAACAGCAGCATTAAGACCATGAGAGCAAGCAAACATTTTCCTTGAACTGCACTTCAATAAATTCAATATAAAAAAAAAGAATATTGAGAAAAGAAAAAAGTACATTAAGTACAGACTACATCCATTGAAAAAAAAAAAAAGACTGGCAAACTTTCAGAAAATCTAAATGCAATAATCAAAATGTTTAACATTAAGATAAAAACTAAAATGTCCAACAAAACACAAAAATTTTAATTATATATATATATATTAAATTACAAGACACCAAACATTAGTGCAATTTTGTATCGGTTTACGTTTAAATAGATAAAAACAAGAAAACATCAAAATACATGAGTAGCCAATGACTCAATGAAAATGTGTAGGCTACCCAACCGATTTTGACCAAAAGTTTGGGGTTTAAAATACAATTTAAATAACTTCTCTTTTAATGCATTTTAAAATGCAATTTATTCCTGTGATGCAAAGCTGAATTTTTAGCATCATTACTCAATGTTTCCTCAATGCCACATGATCATTCAGAAATCATTCTGATATGCTTTCATGATAGTCAAGAAAAGAAAGTTTAAATAAAACGCATTTATTTGAAATAGCAACAACATTCATAATGTTGCAAAAAATCTTTAACTTGATCAATTTAACGTCCTTCCTCAAAAAAAAAGAAAAAAATAAATCAAAAAATGTTTTTACTAATCCCCAAATTTGGAATGGCAGTGTATATTTTAGATCTACTTCTCTCCTTGCATTGCCACACCTAAAGTAACTCTAAAGTAACCAACTTCGTACACCTGTGCAGACATGCTCTGAATAAGTGTCTATGAACATCCACAACAAACTACTACACCATGAAATCCACAGACCATTCCAAATAACATCAAAGACAAAAGTTCTCAAAAAATATCAGTCATTCAAGAATATAAGAACATTTAAAACACTGCATATTTGCCAAAACACTGAAATATAAGGTGAGAAAATGTGGAACTGTGTAATCTGCCAGGCAGTGGCCATCATCCAAAATTGACTGAAGAGTCAGACCGAAGGCCACCAAAATACCGATTTGTTGAAAACAAGAAGTCATGTAACATCTCACATAGACTGAAAACAGTTTGCAGTGGATCTTGTAGTCAGCACCAGAACATCACTGAGAACACATTTACAGTAAGAGAACCATCATGTTTTAAGAGCAAGTCTCAGTAACAGGACTGATAAACTTAAAAGTCCAAACAAAATGGATGGAACCAAGGATGGAAAATTGGAGGATTCAAATAACCAACTGGACAATCCTTTGAAACATTCAGCAAAAACCAGCCTCAAACGAAATCCTCAGATGCACTACGATTTTGAAGAGTTTGATTTGTTAATCTTGATTTAAGTTTGGGGTCAGTATTTTCTAAAGAAAATGAATACTTCTATTCAGCAATTTGATACAAAGCAATACAACGACTTAAAAATGTATGTTTCAATAAAATGCTGTTCTTTTAAACTTTCTATTTATAAAATTCTTAAGTGACACTGAAGACTGGAGTAATGGCTGCTGAAAAGTTAGCTTTGCCATCCCAAGAATAAATGACATTTTAAAATATTTTAGAAACCCAATAGAAAGCAGGTATTTTGGACAGGTAAGTTGTAATATTTGATCCCAATACAGATTACAGTGAATAAAGAGACCGAGAGAGAGAATGTGAGAAGCATGTAATATGTACCACCTTAAAAACTCAACAGATAACTGACTAGTACAAATCTTTTAACTCTGCAATAACGTAAAAAATCACAGGAGTGAGAATGATCGAGTTTGTCTTTCAGGTTGTGCTAGTGCTCCTGTGTGTGAATGAGATTGTGTTAACATGTAGTGAATGTAGTCCTTCTGCAGTTACGCAAACGCTAGCTTTATAAGATATGAGAACCCTCTCTAAAAGCTGCAGTGTCAGACTGCGTTGTCATCATGGAAATATTCAGGACCGCTTCCAAAACACTCAAATGATGCAAGCATCTCGCATATTCCCTCCCAGTTTAACAGTGGCAAGACAGCACTAACTCAACCCAAAACTTAATGCTTTTATGAAGCTTCTCAGAAAAAAGGCCAAATGTTTAGTTATTTATTTTAATGTATAATGCACTTATTAAAATTCCGATAAATTCCAAACAAAACATTCCTAGTCGTAGTTTACCATCGAAACCCAAATCGCAATCCAGCTTAACATTCTTTGATGATTAAAACTTAAAATCATCAGAATAAAAACTCACTTCATTTAATGTTGCAAACGGCTGCTTTTCATTCCTTTACATCATGTAAAGAGAAAGCTTTCTCAACAGAGAAAGCAAGTATACGTATACGTTGATGGGTTAATGCTTGTTATCGACTAATTAAAATGATTATAAAAAAAGTCAAGACTGCAGGACTGCAAAGTCTTGACTGCTAGAATTTAAAAAGGTAAACTACCATAATATGTTTGCAGATATTTAGGACACATGCAAAATTCACATAGGCTACTTGTTGCTCTGAAAAACAATGAAATGTGTGTTTGTGTTGGAATGTGTGTTTTTGTTTTAGTCTGTGATATGCACACTGAAACTGGTTGCCAGTTGGTGGAAAGCACAGCATATTGCAGCCATAAATGCCAGCTAACAAAGTCAAACTGGGTGAGAGATCGCAGCTGCGTGTCCTCAATCTCCCACCCCGCATGAGCACCAAAGTCTAAAGAGGGGGCGAGGGAAAAACAACAATATTTAGCAAGTATTTGGACGGCAGTACCCATTCCAACCACTAGCTGTCGATATTACATATTGCACCTTTAAGAAACATTTCTTACGAATATTTGTGTTTAAAGTCAGTGTGGTTTTTTTCCTTCTGCGGGTTGATTCCTCTCCCCCAAATTAGATGACAAAGGCCCCAGATGTTGAAAATCGCTGCACGCTATTTTTGATTGGCCATTGCCATTGGGATCGTTTTTTTGCGCTGACCTGGCAACCGTGATAGTGATATATTTTCAGGAGTTTTTCATGACAAATTCAAAAAAACAGCAAACAGAATTTTTCGTAGCATTATAAAATATCTATAGTGTCACTTTTGATCAATTTAATGCATTCTTGCGGGATTAATTTCTGTAACAAAAACAAGCGTAGAGCTCTGTTTAATGTCGAAAAGTAGAAAGGAAACACAGTAAGAGAAAAGAACACGTCAATTGAGGCGGCCATATCAATTTTTTGTCATTTAAAGCGTGGTTTCCTTGCATGGCCCCTCTCTCTCCTCCTGAACCCACACTTGCATGCTGACATTCTCAGATTTCACCGTTTGCAGTGCGAGAGGCCGGTGTGCTGCTCTAATGGCGTACAGCGGCAGCAGCATGGCCATCAAGCGCTCTCAAGCCCGCCACAGACATTTCTCTTCATGCACTCACACCCACCAATACCGTTGCCAGGGTAACCCCAACCGACAGGCCCTGGATCTACAGCAGCCTCAAAAACACACGCGCACCCACCAATCTGCTTGAAGAATAACACGTGTGCACTTAAAGGTACAGACAGATACTTGCACACAGTTTTACTAGATTTCAAAATGCAAAATTATTTGATAATTATTATTAATATTAAATAATTAATTAATTATTATTTGCTAAACCTGTTAAACTAAATGCCCATTGTGAGTCTAAGGAGCCTGGGGTGAGGTTTGAACTTGAGGCAAGAAACGGGTGAAGGGAATGCATGTTGTGCATTCAAGCTCAGACTTTTCCACTTCCTTCTCAGAAATGGACAAACATTCCAGTATGCGCTTACACTTCCTGTCCAGCCTTGAGTGAGTGGGAACAAGAAAGAGGTGAAAACAGTGGCCAGTGAGATGAGATATCTAGTTAAATTTGGAATGGCGTGGTGAACTTAATCTGAATAAAGACAAGAGAGGTCAAAACCACCAGGGTTTCCGTTGTCCACTAAATAACTAATTACCGGACATTGGCAGAAAAAAAGTGTCAAATTAAATCTCTCTGGTCAAATTGTCCGATTAAAATGGCCTAATAATAGGGGTGTAACGATACAAGTATTCGTATTGAACCGTTCAGTACGAGGCTTTTGGTTCGGTTTTGGTACGTCATTTTTGAACCAAACGGTTCAGTCCGGTTCATTTTTCCTGCCAACCAACATTTCGTTATTTCAAATGTATGCGTGTGGCAAGCGCGTTCATAATGTAATAGACCGCTGGTCGTGACCACAACATTGCCCAACATCGAATGGCAAATGTAATGAAAACGGTTGTAATGTTATTAACGGATCAAACAGCGCTGACGTGGAAACCAGGAAGAAACATTGTGCCATGAATGAACTATCCAGTGTCCGCAGATCAGCAACATCATCATGGATTTACTGTTTAAACACTACTATCTGTAAGTTTGGCAGGAATAGTAGGCTATAATGCTTTCAAGTAACATCACGTCTGTTGTATTTTGACATTATCAATACAATTGCTGCCCTCAAATGTTAATCTAAACTAAAATAAACCTTTGTTTATAACTACAATAGTACATTTTATTTTGTCCAAGGAGCTGTTTTATTTTATATGCTCTTAAGAAACGTCAAGTATAGTTCCATCATTGCTCAAAGTAAAAAAAAAAAAAAAAATCATACTTTATGATGTTAGTTTTAATAAAACTATAATAAAAAAAATTAAATCAAGGAAATTTCTCTGCCATTTCTTTCTTTTTTGCTGTGTATCGTAAAATTAATCCATCCGGCTCCAGGGTGATAAGCGAAGGCCTTCTGAGGGTAATCCGTGCGGTATTGTCGTAAAAATATACATATTTAAAACTTTATAAATGAAAATATCTGACTTTTGGCAGCAATTCGTCGCAACGGTTCTGACGTTCACGGGTGATGAAGTTGGCGTACAAGGTAGGACGTAGCGTGAGGAAGCCGTCGGGTTCCACGCTACGTACGCGCCTACTTCCATCACCCGTGGAACGAACGCTAATCGTTTTTTATGACAACACCGCACGGATTACCCTCAGAAGGCCTTCGTTTATCCCACTGGAGCAGGATGGATGACTTTTGTGAAGGATTTATGCACATTTTTGGGACTTGAAGGAACTGGACCCCATTTCTTCACATTATATCCACTGAAGGGTCTAAGACATTTTCTAAAATAACTGAAAATGTGTTCGTCTGAAACAAGATTGACATATGCATCTCGAACGGCTTGAGGGTGAGTAATGCATGGGTTAAATATCATTTTTGGCCGAACACTTTGTTACTGAAGCTTGCTGGTTGATGCGAGATGCATTCTGGGATACCTGGCAGTCTCAAGACCACAAAAGTTACCTATCGACTGCATTCCTTCGGTAAAGGGCGATCAAGAACACATCCGGGGATTTGTCCTGGACTTGGATAGATGTGAACATTGAATTGGAACAGTACTTGTGCAGCGACTGATGACGTTTCACAAGAACAGAAAAGAAAACATCGAAAACGGCCAGAAAGAAAGAAGGATAGATTCAACTGTATTGTGCAGTGCTTCGCAAGTAGATCAAGCCAGTTCACTGTATATTTGCACAATCCATTATCACAAAACTAGCACAGCAGATATCAAGGCTACACGGCAAGGCGCTCGCATGCCGGCCGGCCAGCGGTTTCTGCTACAGGGCATCATCAGGAACGCAAACAGGCAAATAGGAAAATAGCAGGAGGTGCTCACAGACAGCAGAGCTGGACGCCACAGAGCCGTGAGGCTTAAATGACTATATGAACTGTGTAATGGGCTGTTTACGGCAGAGGTCCTGCCACCCTTATTCAGTTAAAGCAAAGCTTCCTAAACTGCATTTCCATTTTGCATGGCTCAAGGGCTGTATACTCCCACTTATGAAATCATAAAGAGACTGTGCATGTGTGTTAGGAGACGTGTGGGCCCGACCACTCACGCGTGCGGCATCATGGTGAAAAGGATTTTTTTATATTTCTCCTCGCACAGACAAAAAGAGCTGCTATAACCTTGAAATCCTTTGCCTTTGGGTGGAAAAAAAATAAACAAACACATGCACACACTTAAGTTGTCGTTTAATGCTAGCTGTGGTTTTCCGTACCTAAATCCTAGTCTTTACCAATATAGACGCAGTATGAAACTGGTATTATATTGCTATTAGACAGAGCTTCTGTTAATATAATAAAGACAGCTAAAGAGACAGCTAGCATGATTTAAGGCTAGATATAGCAGCCAGAACAAACAGTCCACATAAAATCCATCAATTTGAACTTTTCAGTGTTGGATGGTTACGAAGAAAGGTTTTCATTCCCTATAAAAATGGCCAGACATATGCAAATCCCATTTATACTGTACAAATGATTGAGTCTAAACCGTCATTGAAGGCAGTAAAGCCAAGGCAGACGGTCAAAGGCACAAACAAGCAGATCTGCCTGTCAGTTGTAGATTATTGACAAACTGCAGGGTCGTCGCAGACTGAGCCATCCAGACATTCATGCGTCGACTGACACTTTTACACAAAACAACTAGCCGCGCATTCAAACTACACATTGTATAACGTAGGGATGCAAATTCTCGATTAATTCATTAATCATTAATTGATTGACCTTATCGATTCGATTAACGAATTAACTGATAAGCGGAGATTTTCCTGAGAATGTCCATTTCTCACTGTATCAATAGAGTCTTTAACATAAGAAGCAAAAATAGCTTATATACTGAATAAAAGTGCATGTTATATTGCTCAAATGGTGTTTTATTGTAACAGTTGGGATATGGTACAGAGTGGCATTTATGTAGTTTAACAAAATAAATTATGCACAGAAAATGTACATAAAAATACATTAAAAATATTTGTGCACTGGCTCACTTGTTGCAAACATTAAGCAAGATAAAATAAATGTTAATAAAAATTCATATGGGTATGCTTAGCCTTAATATATTAAGTCTACATATAATAATTTATCTGGTAAACTACTTGGATGAAAAAAAAAATTAAACATTAGTAGCAGCACTTATAGAGGGCGGAGTATGACCAACAGCTGGACAGGGTCTCTGCAAATACTGCTCAACATGCTATTTTCCTCACCAAATTAAGAGAATTGTTTTTAATCTAAATAAAGGGCTAAAAAATAAAGGGCTTTAATCTAAAAAAAGATTGTAAAATGTTTCAATATCATAGATAATTAAATTATGCAATAATCAAATATTACGACTCAACGTGTCACCTCACCAACGTGACGTGCTTGTCAGAATATGTTGTGGACGCGCACTGCAAACAGCAACCAAACCCAATGAATTCACAACGATTTAATAAAATAGTGTTCTGATGTTATCTAAGCTGACAGTCACAAATTAATCATCGTTATTATTAGTAACGTTAGTGCATTGCTGGTTGAGCTGCGCGCGCTGAATGAATAACCGCTGAGCACTTTCATTATTTAAATCAAAGAAACACAATCGATATGAGATTAGTCAGATATACAAAATGAACATAATATTACAAATAATATCTTCACAAAATGACGTGAATGCACAAGTGAACTTGAACCAAGTTACGTGCCATTCAGACTGACTGAATGTTGTGCACGCGCCTTTTTGGAACAACTGACAGGCAACTAAACCCAAATTATTCACCACGTTTTATTGCAATATTGTTCTCTCTATATGTTATGTAATGTAATGTATGACACTCCCAATAGTCATTATTAGTCGTAGCATTGCCGTTTGAGCTGCGCACTAGTAAAGATCACGCTTAAATTTTTAACATAATGCATCCAATATGAGATAAATCAGATATAGACGTACACATAATAAACTATTAACTTACAACTTACATTTGCATAAAACAAAAGGCTGCGAATACACACGCAAACGTCAGTCATGATGAAGTCCAAACATAACTCCGGCTTGCTCGCTTACATGTTTTGCGGTTGAGCAGCAGGCACGCGCATAGACCTGATTAATCGATAATGGATAAGTTTGATCGATTAATGTATTATTGAACAATTAATCCGATAATCGATTGAATCGTTGACATCCCTGCATATAACGTGAATCGAACTTGAAGACGTTCGCGCTGCTAGCTCAAGGATCAAGCTACAATGTTTCAGTAACTACGTTTACATGTGTACCACCAATAATGCAATATTTTACAATAATCAGATAATCGCAGCAGAATGTTTACATGATACGAGCACTTTCGTTATTACGCTTATTCGCTAAGAGGTGTGGTTATTTACAAACACTTTTCACAAACTCCAATGCATAGCACAAATAATGAACTCACAGTAGGTGTTTTAATCCACTTACATCAAATGAAAAACATTGGATATTATTTGAACACGATGATGAACAAGGCAATGCCAATGTACCGCTTCTCAGCGTGCAGACTTCCAGCTGCAGAGATTTACAGAAACACGTCCACCAAACACAGCAGCACACTGATGAACTGAAAAGTGACTTCATGTAATTAAGTCTATTTAGCCAGTCCTGCACCTGCAGATCTTACTTCCAGCAGAGATTGCTGAAACACACCTGACTGTAATTTATGAGTGATAAAGTGAACCAAAGACCCTGATTAGCTCTTTCAGGTGCGCATTTAATTACAGGCGTAGCTCAAGTCTGCAGGAAGGCAGGTCTTCAGCAGGAGGACAGAGCACCTCTGATCTGTTTAAGGAATTTTAAAGATCTAGCAATAGTAAATAAAACACAAAATTAAAATGAAATGCAAAATTAGGGATGTCAACAGTTCTGGTTGTAGAACTAACAAGTTCTACAAAACCTGTAGTAGTAAAATAAATAGATCTCTTAGTCAAACCAATCAGCATTTAACTAATCCTTACAATATGATTTACATTCAATACATTGAGTGTTATATCCAAATTGACTAGGAAGAGACACTTATGCATGGGATAATTATTGATTTTGGGAGTCATATAAAGAGACTCTGAACTTTTTCTAAGTAGGACCCATTGTATTTACAGCATCCACCAAAGTTCATTTAGTGCCCAGATCCTTCTGAGGAATGCTATACACTCCGACAGATTATACTGGAAAAAGGCCCCAATGTACAAATGCCTAAACAGTCTAATGCCCTGACCAATACAGGTCCATCTATTTGTTAGAAAAAGTCCACCTTT
This sequence comes from Hybognathus amarus, assembly GCA_030378365.1. Lineage (NCBI taxonomy): Eukaryota > Metazoa > Chordata > Actinopteri > Cypriniformes > Leuciscidae > Hybognathus > Hybognathus amarus. The sequence continues at coordinate 400,193 of JAQIUQ010003198.1, read as the reverse complement.
GTGAATGAAGGTCATGAACAATGGCTGTAATGATCACCACATATCATGAACCAGTTGAGGATGTGTGGTTCAAAAATATCCCAACAAACTCCAAACCATCACTGGACATCAATTGTCCAGAACTGTTGCCAGTTGTAACATGAATAGGGTCAGTCAATTTTTTTATAATAATAATAATAGTTAACACTTTACAATAAGGTTCATTGGTTAACTAAATTAGTAAGCATGAACTAACAATAAACTGCACTTACACAGCATGTATTAATCTTTGTTAATTTCAACATTTACTAATACTTTATTAAAATTTTGTTAACATTAATGCACTGAGCAATGCAATATTTATTATCTAACGCTAACAACAATTAACAAATACAGTAACAAAAGTATTGCTCGTGGTTAGTTCATGTTAATACATTAACCTTATTGTAAAGTGTTACCAAATAATTGTATTCAACAAGGATGCATTAATTTGATCAAAAGTGAAAGTAAATACTAAGGATGCACCTAAATGAAAATTCTGGGTAAAAAACGAATTTTCAAAAGAAAAAAAATTCAGGATGCACCAACAATAATCAATTAATAATCAATGAATTACTTAATGAATTGATTAAACATCACTCAAATAGCTTAAACATTTAAAATTGCACATGAGGAAGTTTATAGATTCAACAGGTTTCTTCTCAACATCTGTGTTTGGTCACTGATTTAACCCAAAAACTGAAAATAGCTGTAGCCAAAATTTCATTGCATGATCCATTTTATAGGCCCCTATTTGTTGTTCTTTTGAACTTTCTATTCACCAAAGATCTTACATTTTTTTACAAATTATTATCATAGAAATGTAAAGCAGCAACACTATTAACATCGATAATAAATATTTACTGAGCACCAAACAAACATAAGAATGATTTCTGAACATTTAATGAAAATTCTAATTTGCTATCACAGAAATAAATTACACTTCAAGAAATATTAAAATAGAAAACGTATTTCACAATACTACTGTTGTTACTATATTTCTGATCAAATAAATGCAGCCTTGGAGAGCATAAGAGACTTCTTTAAAGACCATAAATCGTACAGACCCAAACTCTTGAACATGTATGAAACCCATAAATACATCACAGCTGTTGTTTGACATGGATGTGTTAACACAGGCATGAAAATAAGATATGTAAGCTGCACTCACCATGTCCCTCTTTGTCACGATATAGCTGTGGCCATGACTGCACTGACTTGCAACAGAACACCACCAACCGCACAACGATCTAGAAGAGAGAGAGACAGAAAATACAGATTTATTAAACGCACTCAGAGGGCCAATGTAACACCACTGAGGAAATGCTTTAAGAGGGAAGAGTAGTGTGTTAAAGCCAAATCTGCAGAATGGACTGAGGTAATGGCTTTATTAATAATAGATGGTCGAACCAGATTTTGATTGAATGACACTTGTTTGAAATGTGTATCATTATGAAGAACCTTCAGAATCGTCAAGCTTGTCAAACCCTCTTCAACACTCACACTATGCTGTAATATACCATTATGAAGCCTGTGAAAGAAATACATCAATCAAATCACCATCTACTCACCCATGCCATTTAATACCTGTATGATTCCTTGTCTTAAATATGCAAAAGCAAGAATGACATTTGAAAGTGGATACCAAGAATTAATATGCTTTTTCCGTCATAAGCCACTGCTCACACGTAGCCTGGATGCCAGCCGATATTAGTCCCGCCCACAACACATGATGACGTCAATCCAGCTCAAATGTATGATCAGTAAGATTTTCTTGTTTTTAAAGGGGTGATGAACTGAGAAATCAAATTTTCCTCAAGCTTTTGACATCTAAGAGGTCATCATATTATAAGAACATCCTGTAAGTTTCAGAACTGAAAACGTCCTTGTTAGTCCAATAAAAGCTTTTATTGACACCAGGCTCAGCAAACGAATCGACAAGTCAGGAACTATGACGTCAAAGAGGATAAAACCGCACCCCCGCAGAGGAAGATCAACGCCTACTTCAACACGGCCGGTTTAGCCCCGCCCACCGACTCACGCATAGCTAAATAACATAAGCCTACCTTCGTACCTCGTGATGACAAACCGGATCCAGCTACCGAGCAATAAACGCCGTTTACTGAATGCCGTTTACAAAATATTGTGCAGTGCCTGGTTGTGGAAGAAGACCGTCGCTGCATAAGCGAGTGAGTTGAAACTCATTATAATATGCAAAACAGTTATCCACTCACAGCAGTGGGCGTTTACTTCCAAGCCTTCAAAGGAAGACGCCCATAAAAACAGAGCGTTTTTGAGCTAGGCTCAAAACTAGGGTAGAAAAAAGCCTTTTAATTATTCATTTTGATGTTTTTGAATGTAAAAACCAAGCGAACTTCATAAGTTGACCTCAGACAACAATATAAAAAAAGTAAAAAGCCAGTTCATGACCCCTTTAAAAGTAATAATTTGATTACATTTTAAAATAGTGTTGTCACGATATATGTCTTATAGATCAGTAATGTGCGTCAGTAATGTTGAATGATTCAAATTATGAGCAATACAAGCACTAGTTCAACCGGAGCGAATGAAGCGAAGTGAGTGAAAGGAGGCAGGTGTGTGTCAATTCGGCTTTAAAAGATGATGGAGCGAGAACACGCAGCTGTAGCAATACTGCAGAAAAGGAGTATTGGAACCATTTCAGATATTTCAGCGTATCAAAATTCAGGGATGCACCGAAACAAATTCTGGATGCACTTGGCTGAAACCGAAAAATTACCTTTTTTAATAATTACTAATTTATTTAAAATATGTTTTTTGATGCCTTTGATGGCAAGCATAAATTTGACGCTTTATTTTAGATAGAGAAAAAAAAACTAACATGTAAAGTTAGTATAAGAACAAGCACAAATACAGCAAAGTAGACAGATTTAAATGCATTGACCAGGTGAGGGGCTCTTCTATTCCAAGCGTGATGAAGTCTGCAAGCTTGTACCTTGCAGTTCAAGAGTAAGTGAATGAATAAAAGCAAAAGAGAAAATGTGAATCTGTGTGGGTGTCCCCAAATATAATAAACTTAGAAAAAAGACATGAAAAGCACTGGTAAAAACAGTCGCCCATAAACTAAGCTTCAAAGCCCACAATCAGACAAATACATCGGTGTGAAGAAATGACGTATTGTTTTGTTTTGATTTAGACACTCTAAATCCCATCAGAGGCATCCTCATATAATGAGGTCACTTCCTACTCCAAACAGGAGCTGATCTACATCCAGTTTCCTCTTTCCCCAAAGTCGTTAAAAGAATCTTCCTAGCTCATTGTCATTGCCAAGTTCGTGCTGTCACTCTAATGTTATTGGTAGACGCGAAGCGGAGGGTGGTTGCCTAAGCGTCGTGCATTAAAATTCTTTAATGCATGGCTATCCGTGGATTATCCCGCTTATACCTCGGTTATTTGCCAAGTTAAAAAGAAGTTAAAGTGTTCATATGTGTCTCTCACTCTGTTTGCAAGCGTAACTGTTACTATGGTTACCAATGTTTTTTTTTTACAGTCTATGGTTTATAGTAGCGGATTCATTTCAAACTGTAATCAAACTGACTGGAACTACCTGTGCATTAAAGGTTTTACTGCACACCTTCCAGCCAATCAGAATCGAAGTATTTAAACAGCCCGTGGTATAAAACTATATACATTTTAATTTGACTTGGAATAAATGACTTGTAACTGATTTCACAGATAATTTGTTTCATACTAAAAGTTAATTTTTCATCCATTTTGTTCGGTTAGCTCTGTTGGTTAATGTCGTTGAACAGAAAAAATGTTGTGACAGTTGGTCAGTGTTGTTTAGTCCCGCCTCTCCCAAACTGTGATTGGACGGGTGGGTAAAAAGTGATCAACTCTCAGCAACCAGTATAAAATGTTGGGCGCTCTGCGAAAAAAAGCTCAGCGCCTCGTTACGATCGTGGCGTTTAAAACGCGCCGCTCCCATTGAAAACATACACCAGGCGCATGGAAAACCGCTTTGGTGGGCACACAGCCCAAGGGTAACTGTTGCTTGTGTCGCCAGCGCTCCATTGAAATGAATGGGATCATGTTGCTTTGTCGCTGGCGATGTGAATGGGGCTTAAGTTGATTATGATGACATTTTATTATTTATATACTACTTTTAACTGGATAGTGGTAAAGGTGGGTGGTATTGTGAACCAAAGTTTCCTGCACACCATTTGTTGAAGCATGTGCATGATTCAACAGGCATGGTATTTTGGTTTAATAAATATGAGCATTAATTTTAAAAAGGCATTTAGTTGGGTCAGCAGAATATTACACCGAATCAAACCAGAAGAAACTGTGCATCTCCACATGAGAAGCATTCATGTGCTGTTTCTAACAGCCAAATTATTTCTTCTAATGTGACATCAATTGGCCATATCATCAGAGGAAGTCACATTCAGCACAAGCTCCAGTTTGATTCGAGCCACTACCAGAGACCGAACGACTGCAGAATCCAGATTATTCCATGGTCACCAGCACAGCTCAGTGTGACTTGAATGTGTTTAAGGACAGTGAGAGTGAGAAATAGATGTTGACAATGTGACTGCAAAGCAGATTCTGTGTTTAAGAAACATATTAACACAATGTTTTAATTTCTCCTACACATACAAACATTTTCCAACATCCATGTGTCCCGACATAGGAAAAGTAATTTGGAGATTGCATGGATAGAAACAAACAAAAAAAAATCTAAAATGTCCAAAATCTAATAAAATAGGTATATAACTGTATAGTGCAAACTGTCTAAACACAGCAAGCTGTCAGCATGTAAAGTACTCCTGTTAGTAAAACTTATATAAAAGTCAATTATCCACTAATAGAATAGTAAGTTTGGTAAGACTAGCCTAGTTGTCCGATTGCGATCCCATTCCATTCACACCCACTATTATCAGTCTTCTGACGCTATACAATCGAAATCCAACAGACTAAAAGTTTAACATTTCCGCTTCAGCATTTACTACATCACGAGAGCGAGTTATTAATGGAAGTTTTCATTATGGGGTGATTGTTCCTTTAAATCCACTATGAAAGCATAAACAACCCTTATAACTTTTTAACAATCTCACAAAACATTAACGACTTTCCTCGCCTTCCCTTGTTTCCCGTCAATCACATCAAGGCTTTTCTCATTCAGCATCTAAAAACATCCTTCAACCTGCCCGTGTCTACGCCCAGGCTTATGTAATAGTCAATCTTTATAACAGTTTTATAGTTATGCATTAATTAAAGGCTTACAAAATTTGTATCCGCACCGAGCTAGGTGATGCCAGACAAGCACATCGAGGTGCTAACAAAAGCATTACGTGCATGAGATGCTCCTCAAATGGGAGTCGTCATGAGTCTGTCAGATAATGTTGCCTCAAATTAGAAGTTCCTTTGTGTGCGAAAACACAAACATAGACACACACCCTTGCATTCAATCAGAGGACAGTGACACAAGCAGACATGGTGGTATGACTTAACCTTTTGCTGCACTTTCACAATAGAATTCCACACATGCTCCAACAAACCAGTTTATGTGTTCAGGGAAGACTGGTGCAGAAACCTCTAGGTTTCCCTGCCACTGGAAGGCAATGACTTCCGTCTCTGTCCAGAACTATGGAACAAAAATAACTTGGAATCACACTAAACGAATCTTCCTGCAATCAGTGTTTGGGATTGACAACGAGATTTCACTGATTTGTTAGGACTGGAGCAAATACTACAAAAAATAAAAATACTAAGACTTATTTTTTGCTGAAATTGATTCAGAGGGTACGCTAGTGAGTTGGTAAGATTGTTTAATGTTTTGGCTTAAAGGGATAGTTCACTTTGAAATTAATTTTTGGTATGTTTTATCTTATCTCAAGGGCATCCAAGATGTAGGTGTCTTTGTTTCCACAGTAGTTTCAATTTTGATATTTTAGGTCAAACCGTTCTTGTCTATCAGTCATATAATGGAGGTCTATGGTCACCACCTCAAAGAGCATGCACACAGAAGTCCAAATTAAACATGATTTAATGACTCGTAAATGTAAGTACACATTGACGGCCTAAGACACAAAACGAACAGTTTGTGTGAGAAAACGAACAGTATTTGTATCGTTTTCACCTCTTGTAACCACAGCCACGTCCAAGTGATCTGAGGGCGCGGGCGCTTTGTGGCTGTGGTAACAAGAGGTACTTTACTGTTCATTTTCTCACACAAACTGTTCGTTTTCAGTGTCTTAGTGTGTACTTACATTTACGAGTCATTAAATCACGTATAATTTGGACTTGCTCTTTGAGGTGGTGACCATAGACCTCCATTATATGACTGACAGACTGTTTGACCTAAAAATATTAAAACTGAAACTACTGCGGAAACAAAGACACCTACATTTTTGATGCCCTTGATGTAAGCTACACACACCAAACATTAATTTCAAAGTGAACTATCCCTTTAACTTATTAGATCAAGAATACAGTAAAAACTGTAATATTGTTAAAAAGTATTCCTGTAATGCAATTTATTCCTGTGATGTTAAATCTGAATTTCCGTGTCACATGATCCTTCAGAAATCATTCTGACATGTTGATTTGCTGCTCAAGAAACATTTCTGATTATCATCAATGACACAGTTGGGCTAGTGTTGGGATATCCTATCGATCAGCCTGTGAGATCGCCGATACACAATATTATCACACGTGGGGGATGCAATAGTCTACTAATCTGATTTAATTTACTAATTTACTCACATAATTATTTACTTCAGGCCTTTTATTATCATAATTTTGCAAGCAAAGATGGAGTTGAAGAAAAATGTCAAGTCATAAATATTTCACCCAAAAGGAGAGTCCCTGGATCACCACACAAACATTTTGCAAGCTTTGCATCGGAGTTATGCCAGTGAGGGACGAATTGACTGTATTCTACCATTCTGATTTTTATTTTCAATTTAACTCAAAAAGACCCAGCCAGAAAACACTGTTCTGCAAAACACCCACATGCTGTTTGGGTGTTCAAATGGCCATTTCTATCAGGCGTGTGTCTGTTTCCTCCACAGCACCTGAACATATTCCAAACGCATTCAGCCATAAACTGTGCAGGCCTGGGCTGAACCCAGCGAACTTAAACAGTAGACAAATGTTCAGTGCCTCTATCCCTTCTCCTCCTCATTCTCTCTAAATGCAGCGCTGCACTCTTGGCCGTGTACGTTCCTTTGTTCAGTGGAGTGTCTGTGTCTGTCTAGTGAAGTGAGCTCTCCTGATCTGAGACCACCGCTGGCATGGATAACACTCGCTCCTGTGTGTATGTGTGTGTCTGTGGTAGAAGGCTCTCCTGCTTGGCTACCAGAGTTGGCATGGCGTTCCCGCTCCCTAAATGCAAGACTAAACTTCTCTGTGTGCGTGTGTGTGTGTGTGTGTTGTTGGCATGGTGCTGCAGGCTTCTACAGGCCGCCAAAGGCCTGGCGCCATGGTGACATGATGTCAGACGACCAGCTGGTGAGAAGGGTGATGTGCACTGGCACGTAAGCGGTGTGCACGTGCATGCATGCATTCACACACAACAAGAGAAAACGAGCATGCTTACACACACAATACAATATTTCATGTACACAATGCACAGATGGCCACTACAAATTTTAAAAATCAATTCAGTGCTTGAAAGACTAGTTAACTAATCGTCTTAAGAAAGCCCTGAATAGATATGATTTTCATTTAGTATTCCATTCCAAAAAAACTGAAATAAATGTAAAAATAAACAACAAAAAAAGCATAAAATGTTACCAAAACAGACATAATAATAAAACGTAATTCAAAATATTAATAAAAAAATGATAGCGGTGGTATCTCAGTGATATTTAAAACTGGCACTTAGGGCTGGGCGATAAAACGATAATTATTACGATACATGTTTTCTTGATAAAACAATGTCAAGAGTTTGGTAAATGTCTAGTCTATCATCTATAGGCTAATAATATGACATGACACTAAAAACAAAACAAAAAAACAAATAAAATAAAATGAACTATGCCTAACTTAATTTAGGCATTGCATCATTACAATGTGCAGTTAAGAAAATTATTTGTACTATGCGATATCACCAAAGCTATTTCCTTTGGCAAGAACAGGGTAAAAATTGGCTAAATAAAATAAAGATGCAGGATAGACAAAAAAAAATCATTTTACATAGAGAAAGATAACTTTCTGGAAAGTTTCAGGATGATATTACAATATGTAGCATAAAATATGATTTCAATAAATGTGGTTTTTGGACCCCAATTATTTTTCTTTATACAGACAAAAAAAAAAAAAAAAAAAAAAAAACAACAACCCAAAAAATTGGAACTGATTAATTCTGAGATCGCAGAAAAAAAAAATTCATTTATGGGAAAACTATCCTTTTAACTATTTGATCACCATGACCCATGCTTAGAATTACTTCACATTAACTGGCAAAAAAACAACAACAAAAAACACGTGTCATTTGCAAATCCGTTTCATATAAATTCCAGATTTTCAGGACACATACAAAAACAGACAAACATCCAACAAAATTACACTGTCAAAATCATGTCCATTTAGCAGGCTGGCACACAGACCCCCCACATTCACTTATGAACTGGCACACAGATGCTCAGGCCCAAACTGCTCTTGGCTTGTTGGGTGTAAACTGGCACAGCTGGACCTCTCAATATCCCACAGAGGCTGAAACTATGAACACATACACCATAAATGACACAGCTTTAGGTCAGCAGTGGCCAATAATTGGCAAAGGCAAATTAGAAGCCTTATATTAACACCTTTCCAATGTCAGACTCAAGTACGGCCAATATGGCATGCATGGCATCATACAATGATGCCGCGGATGGCAAATGCTGAAGACACTGAAAACCGGTTCAGCATTCAAAAAATAAAAATGTACAAAGTCAGAGATTTATGGCATCTGCAATTCAAATATGTTAAAACTAGTTCAATTCTTAAACTCTTTCACACTGTTTTTGCAGAAGGCTTGCTGCGGTAGTCAGTGTTGTGGTGTTTTTTTATAGAAATAAAAACCATTTAGTGAACAGTTGGACAACAGACGCTCAGTCACGCTACAATAATAAACTGAAAGGGCCTGCTCTGCTTCATACAGTGCAGCAGGAGTTAAAGGGATAGTTCACCGAAAAATGAAAATTCTGTCAGTATTTACTCACCCTCAAGTTGTTCCAACACCGTAAGACCTCGTTCATCTTCAGAACACGAATTAAGATATTTTTGATGAAATCTGAGAGATGGATCACTCCTCTATACTAGTCCATAGGCTTCTTGAGGGATTGAAATTGCCGATCGAATTACGATTATTGAACGATTTTTTTTTTCTTTCTCATGTCACTGGCAAGGCTTATTCTGTAAATATGTATGTATTTTTTAGTGCATAATCTTTGAGATTCTAAAATAAGGAAACACACAGATAGCTTTTAATGCTTATTAAATATTTTAAAATAATAAAAAATGTAGAAAATAGTTATTTTTGTAAATAAAATAAATTATTGTAAATATTGCCATCTAAAAAGTAAAATATAACTTTTATAAAACTAAAAAACTAATCCTTTTCATATTGTATGGCATCTGTAAATGTCTGTGTTATCGTGAGCTGCTTTGTGGAGTGGAGGCACTTGTTGCTGGGCGTTTGTCTGTCTCTCTCTCTCTCTCTCTCTCTCTCTTTTGCGTGTTTCTTTGGTAAAAGCAGCTCCTGTTGCTGAGATTGACTCAGTATTCTCAGGAATCAGAGAGTGCGTTCTTTCGAAAAACCACGCTTGCGCATTTGTTTTTCTCTGATTCGATAATAAACTAGCGCATTACGTACCGTTTCACGCTGGCGAACGATCCCGGCTTAACGGCATCATTAGGCTGCAGCGCGACATTGATTACATTACGGCTTTTGTTCACACAGCGCGCGCTCCGTGACTGAACCATGGACTGAACACAGCAATTGTTACTCTGAGCCCCAACCTGGCGGCACCAATCCCGGGCCGTGTTTGCGCTCACATAGGTGTTTGTTCTGGCAATTTCCCGGGATGAACGCACTGTGTGAAAGGGGCTCATGTTGTTTCAATGTTGCTGACTGGACGGGGTGGAGTGACGTGACTACTATGTTTAAGGGGAAAGTACATTAACACACAGTGGGCGGATATATTAATAGTATTCAAAAACAGAAATAACCGACATGGTAAAATCACGTGAATTGTAGGCTATAGAATTTCGGTTTCGAATTATTTTCGGTTAATCGTCCAGCCCTACTATATATGTCAGAGGTTGCATGCCTCTGGACTGGAACAACTGGGGTTAAGTGTCTTGCTCAGGGACACATTGGTGTCTTGCAGTGGATTCGAACCCGGGTCTCCCAAAACCAAATGCTTGTGTCTTATCCACTGCGCCATTACCACCCATTTCTGAATGAATCTCTTGAATAAATGATTCAATGACCTCAATGACTCCTACTAAACAAATGAAAAACTTTGTCTACATGAATCAATGTTACTTCATAGTCCGACTGCATATTAGCATGAATGAAATGCAAACAACAACAGCATGAATTTCACATAGCATCTGTGCAGAAGGTAAAGGAGCATCCTTGATCTTAATACCAAATTCCTAAATTAAGCTTGGCAAAATAGTATGCGGACCAAGATTACCAAAGCAGTATCGAATTCACGCAAAGATTGAAAGAGCCTTTTTCGTTAAAGCTGCTCTGGATGACAGCTGTGAGGGTGGACAGATGGTGCGCTGGCCTGTAGGGAGAAGCCAGCGAGACTGTCAGGACAGGGTTACTTGGTCACCAGTGAGAAACCATGAGACTAAAAAGCTTATAGCGGCAAGGCAGCACCCAGCGGCCATGATTAGCATTTAATGACACTTGCATACTGAAAACAGCACTCTCGGAGACAAATGTGGTTACATACAAAAGAGCCCTAAAAAGTCTCGAGTTACAACTACCATTTGTTAAGAAATAAAACATTTTGTTTTAAGTCAAAGAAAGGTCAAAGAATAAATCTCAGGACTATTTTGATCATTTTTCTCATACCTTTTTCTGGTACACAACGCTTAAATCAAACTGGGAAGGGTCATAGCATTTGCATTTTGTTGTGATCATGAGCTGCCTTAAGATTCTCATCCCTGCTGTACAATGATTTCTTGCTTGTCTTTGTCGACTCAAACAAAAAAATAAAATAAAAAAATTCACAATTAGAGGAGTATAGTATCCTAATGAGGAGTATTGTTATTCAACAAGTGCAAAAGGTGGAGGGTTAAATAGGTCTAGGATGTTTTGAAGAAAAAATCAATTAGCCTATACAGATATAAAAGGTTCTCAGTTAAAATTCTTAAGATTTGATCGTATGTGTGCATTTTACCACTGTATAAATGTAGTTAGCAGGAGTCTGAAGCTCTTGCTCTCTTCATTCGCTTGAGGCTACAATTTGGCTAACAGACTTGGTGAGCTGCAGGTCGATTTAATGCTGCTAGATTCTCTCTGAAAACAGACAATGATTACACTATTACACAACACTTCACTTCTAATCTACAAATTTAAACTACAAATTAAATTTCAGGGCATTTTCTGAACCGTTTAATAGATTTACTCCCCAACACCTTACCAGCAAACCAACTACAATAAGATAAAAGGAAAAGACTAAAGAAAATTCCTTACATTCCTAACGTACTACAGCAGGACCGTATCAGATATTACTTTAATTTACACTATAGTAGTGACTGATTACCATAGTCATGCACATTTTAATTTGCATCCCTTCTGGGGAAAGAAAAAACACCATCTAAAATACGTGTCAGCTGGTTTGGCAGGCTGGTTTTAGAAAGGTTTTGACCACTTTTATAAAGCTGATCTGAAACCAGCCAAGACAAGTAAAGCTAAACAGCGTTAGAAGGTTTTTCCTGCAGCAGGGCAAATGGAATCAATTTTAAAAAAGCAAAAGTGCAATGGTAATACTACACAATTTGGCACTAAGAGGTAAATAAACAATGCAAGCCAATACAGGCTTCTGCTTTATCTAACATAAACTGAATAAGATTTAATGAGTTCAATCTACACCAGTCTACAACTTCAGTCTCTGGTGATCCAATTCGAATTGCAAGTGGTCAGACCTGCTCAGTGTCCAAAGTGTTTTGTGATCCCAACTATAATGTACACTAATGGCGCAGCCAAGAAAACAGCACAGAACAGGATAGCCCACTCATCCGTCAATCAACTATTGTACTAAAACAATGATTTTAGAATTTCCCATTAACAAGGAAATAATCCTCCAATTGGAGAACTATGAAAGACCATACATGTAGGCTATATGCACAAGACTTCACTGAAACTCTCCAGTTTGCCTTATGTCACCATTCATCATGTGAAGCACACACATATCTAAAGTTTAGCTTATATAGAAATTCAGGTGTATACACTAAAAATGCTGGGTTATTTCAACCCAAATTTGGGATAAATACTGACAAACCCAGTTATTGGGTAAACATTTTTAAATGACATTTTTAACCCAAAGTTTGGGTTTGTCCATATTTGACCCAATATTGGGTTAAAACAACCCAGCATTTAAGAAGTGTATAGAAGTTGAACAACAAGAACTGTCAAACAATTAAAAACCAGAGACCCCATTTGTGAGAAAATTCAATCCCACGGGGTCACAGACGACACTTTGGGACATATGCTACTACCAGGGTCTTCATTTTCAATCAGGAACGGCATCTTACATTGTGTAATAACCAGTCACGCGATACAATAAGATTCCAGCGACAAGCAATTTGTCGGTCCACACCAGATGTGACAAAATCAATCAAAAACCACAACCAATCAGAACAAATAAAGCACATAAACATTCTGAGATTATCATTGCCATACTTTGTGTTGTTATTTCAGCATTGACATTGCAAAAAAATATAGAAACAGTTTTTCTAAAGTGCATATTTATTACCAAAGTGTAAAGGATTTAGCCTACATTAGACATAATTCGATAGTTGGACATTTATAGACAAATAAGGCCATGTGGAGCATAAAACATGAAAATTCTACCTTTTTTTCTAAACATTATTAAACTGTTTGTGACGTGTATTCATTTTCATCCCTACTTTTCTTTTTTCTTTAGATTTTTAATCAAATGTCATAAGTCAATCTTCTATTGAAATGACAGACTCTTTGGTGATGTATGCCAGACTTCTCCAATCACTTAGTTGGCTTAAACCCCACTCCTTTTATAAACCATCTGAAAGCTAGCATTCAGATCCGCCTCCATCCAATCAACACCTGACAGAACCAAGTCCCACCTCACTAAACTGTTCCATGTGGATGTAATTCACAATACAAAAAAGAAGATGTCCCGCTACTTTAAATATGACCACATCTAAAAAAAAAAATTAAAAAAAAAATAAAAAAAAAAGATTTTTCTGCCCAGCCATAATTGAGAAAGGGCAACAAATTTCTGGATTTCTTGGTTATAAGAACATTCAGTTCTCCCAGTTAAATAAACATTGTTTTAACGTTCTTGCTTGGCTTTAAGAACATCATTCAAACGTCATTCAGAACGTTCAATTCTCCCGATGTATAAACGCTGTATTTTAACGTTATTTCCATGTTATAAGAATGTTATTAGAATGTTAATAAATAACAATTTTATTAAATGTTTGAATGCCTATTATGCATAAAATAAAAGTGTTATTTAAAAAAAAAACGGTATTAAAAAAATAAAAAATAAAAACACCCAGCACTAAGTTGCCTTGTGCATCATCACCATAAGGGACAGATTCAAATGAGTAATGCTTCATATTCTCAAAAGGTAAATACCTCTCTGTGAAAAGCAAAAACAGAGTCTGAACATTTACACATGCAAATCCTACTTTCCAGGAGAAACCAGCTCTTTTATGACAAGCAACCTGCTTGTTTGCTTCCAATTTATGCAAAACAAGCATTTGGGTTTTTGGTCAAAACTATTCCTAATTTCCTATGAACTAAATGATACATCACATTCAGCTACAGGTTAAACTGCGACTATTATAAACTTAAAAAAAAAAAACACGTGTTTAGAAGTTTGTCAGTGATAAATTACACACACACAGGTAACCCAGGCAACAAGACAACCAATAAATAAAAAGTATGACCAGCTCCGGTTAAAGGGCAGGATTTCCGCTGTGGCCAGTGGGGTTTATAAAATCCTCCTGCACATTTATCAAAATCACCTTTAATTATGAATTGGAAAGGAAATGCAAACCACAAACTAACATACACAGACCTGAAAGAGAGGATAGTACTAACTAGGCTATATCAAAGAGCAAGCAAACGGGCAAGACATCGGAAAAAATTCACAGAAACCCCATTCACAAACAAGCACTATAAACTTTTCACACCATAGGCTAGACATACAGAGAGACCATCCAGCTCAAAACAAATTAAAGACCATTACATCTGCCCAAAGACTGTAGCAATGAGGTTGCATTCTGCATGTAGGTGTCCCAACTCACTTGTACACAAACTTTAATACAGTTCCTTACCTTCAAAAGAACACAACACTAGGTTTAACACTGCCAGACAACACTGATTTATACAATGGTCAGTCTGAATACATGATTCTGATAGGTTGGAAGATGTGCAATAAAACCTTTTAATGCACAGGTAAGTTCCAAGTCAGTTTAATCATTGAAGCACACACACGCATCACTAGCACACATAGAGCGGAGATCGCAACTTTAGTAATAAAATAGCTCTGAAACATTTCTCAGCAACATTGCTATTTTTATGTAATTAAACTTAAAATAGAGATCATTCTTAGAGACACTGAACAGACGCATGTAAGAATCTCTCTCTTGATCAATACTCATTCAAATAATCGTACACACTACTTTATCTCGGTGAAAAAAATCAAATATAATCGATTTACTTTGCATTTTCCATTCAATTAATAACAATAGAAAAGCAAACGCTATAATAGTTTTTCGTATAGTGTTACATTTATTTCAAACCGTCAAATAATTGTAGACAGAACTGTTCAAACAAACTAACTGATAAACAGAGATAATAAACTAATGAGGAAAGTGCAATCTCTTTCTTTGCATTAACTGAAAATTTTAGTTTCAATGAACTCGATTTAAGCAACCAGGTTACTTTAAGTTAAACCAACAATATCTTTTGTTCAGTGTACGACTGTCAAAATTAATGTCCAGCTTCCAACATCACGGCCAATGGCCATAATTGAAAAAAATAAATAAATAAATGTTAACAGGAAAAATATGCTTTGGCAGATTTCACGAATTTCAAAACCAACATGAGAATAATTCGTTTATTAGTGTGTCGCCAACACAATTCCAAGTTGTAAATGCCTACAGTTATCTTTGATCAAAAGACATTAGGTTGCTAGTGTCAGTCACCCTGGGCATACCACAACTACAGCCAAGCCTGTGATACAGAATACGAAGAACATCTGCCAAATACGAGAATGGGGCAGACATTGAAAACGAAAGAAGGATCAGAAGAAAATAAATCAAATAATTGTTTCCCATTAACTCTCTCACAAACTCACTTACACTAAAATTGACAAATGTAGCAATTAAATTCCACTCATGCTATGTAACATCTATACTGTGAAAATAATCATCGCTAAAAGCAAATGTCTTATCACGAAAAATGAGTGATGCTTGCCTATGCAAAACTTGACGCCACAATGGTCAGGTGTGTATTAACATGTATTAGCAAAGTGGTTCCTTCCTACAACAGTGTCTAGTCTCCATAATATTCTGCTTCCTAAATACAGTTTGAGTCGTTTATTCAATGTGGACAAGATTTTTATGCATTTTATCCACCAGGAGAAAATCTACAAGACTGCTTCCAATGAAAATGGTCATTATTTACTCACTAGTGTCATACTAAACCCATGCAACAATAAGGGAATTTTTAACTACATGCCTAAAGTTTTCTTCAATGCAATTACAGTTAATGGGGACCTTTAAGCTTCATAAAGAATGCAAATGCGCTAAATGTGCAATACATCACAAATCTCTTGAGGCCATTAAACAACAATATTCTTTAAGCAAATATTTAGCATGAATTGGCTGAGCTGGTTTACAAAATCAAGCTATTCATTCACAAAATAGTCTCCTCAAGTTCTCAAATTAAACTCAATTACTCAATGGAATTATCAGTGAATAACAATTTAAATTTTGGCTTGTTGCACATACAAAAATTTAATACGAATTGGAACATAGCATGAGTACTTTGCCTCGATTAATTGTAACAAACAGCCAGAACAAGCTAAAATTTCTCCAGAAGAAAGTAAGTTTGGAATATTTGTGTGTACCATTCCTTTAAAGCAATAGCAAACCTCTCCTCAAGTTCAACACAGACAATTGAATGTATCAGTCATGTCGGTAAAACAAATTCAAATCTCATTCTCAAGCACAGGGAATCGATAATGCATCCTTTAGCAAATTCAACTATATTCAATCAACCAATTCCATTCAAATCAATCTATTTGGCTGTCTTACTCCTCAAATAGATTTCCAGGTCCCCATTTCATAATAGGAGGATCTTGTAAAAGCACAATTGATTTTAAGCACAACAATATTGCGATTCATTCTTCGAATCACAAATCACAAAAGGTCTTAAATACTTAAGCCTAACCTACATTTCATAGCTGTGTAAAACAAGATGGTATGTGCATTGCACAACAGTTGTCTTTACCTTGAACGCCCCACAGGTTTCAGAGTCTCCTGTTCTCCCTCATCTGAAGAGCGTGCAAATAATTTCCACTGTAAATAGTGTTTGAATTTGTGTCCGGCTCTTCTCCCGTAGATTAAACCAGTGAGCTCAGGAGATCACAGACTCTATCCGAACACCTGTGGAGAAAAAAGAAGCCAGAGTCAGACCACAAACCTACACATAACCACAGAAGATCAGAAGATAGTGGTAGATGTTCATTGTCGGAAGAGGTTGTTGTGCGATTTACTTATTTAAACATTTATTCTTAGGTGTCAGGTGGAACTGGTTGCACTGAGATTATGTATAGCTCATAAAAACGAGAATGAGATTTCATGGAAGGTGAGGGAATAAAGGCAAAACCAGGAAGTTTACATTTATCTGATGCTTTTATCCAAAGCGACTTACAATTGCTATATATGAGGTAGCACGCCTAGCAACTAGGGGTTAAGTGGTCTTGCTCAGGGACACATTGGTGTCTCACAGTGGATTCGAACCTGGGTCTCTCACACCAATGGCATGCGTCTTATCCACTGCGCCATCATCACCCCCAGTTATTTTTGTAAGCAAGATTCCAAATAATGGCAATGCAGTTCTGCATTACTCGGCAGCAAGAAACCAAGATTCAATAAAGAAAAACCAAGCTGTTCTCAAATATCACAGTATGCAATATTTCAGAAACCCTAAACAAGTTTAGAGCTGGGCTTCACTTGCTGCACAGTGACCTGGGACAAATACCAGGCATTATTGCTGAATGCTGTGATGAGGCGAAGCCAAAACAGAATAGAAAGCTTGCCAGAATAAACCCAAGAAACACAAGAACTTCCCCCCTTTCCAATCATTCTAACGAACTTCACCACATGCTAATTCTTGACAAAACCGAACCTACAGCAGCAATTACATGACTCACTTTGTGGATAGGTACAACAAGGATTTCATTCTCTAAACACACACACTGACTAGTTCAAGAAACAGGGGAAGATTTACCTGACGTTTGGGTTAGTCTACACAACTGGCAAAGTCAAGGTTACAGATTATAGGAAAACAAACATTGCATTATCACACTGTTATAGTTCTATAGTTTCAGGTAAAAAAATTACACTTAAGTTGTAAAATTGTGGTCTTATGCCAAGTTCAATCACAACACTGAGTAGGAAGACAAGACTTCAATGTCAGTTTAGTTCAAACCATGGTTACCAGAGGTTGTAAAACCAATAAATAAGGAATTATGTAGATTAATTAATAAGAATAAAGAATTGAAGGTTGTATATTCATGTTTGGCAAACCACACCCAGCAAACAAGGGCTTTCCTTTTGAATAATGTCACAAATATGCAGAGTATGAGAGTTCCTCAACTGTGACAACCTTATCAAGCACGAAACCAAAACTTCCTGAGGTCATATACACTTTGACAATCTTCTGAAAAAGATGTAGTCCCAAAACACCGTGGTTGTTTATGTGTTTGTCCATTTGATATACACCCTGTTGAGTGCAGGCCTGGGCAGAGTTAACTAGCCTCTCTCGAGTAACCCAACACAGATACCTGCACACAGAGGAAGCTAATAGACAACAAAACACCGTTTATATCAGCAGTCGAGTGGTGTATCACGTTCAGCTGGATATACGGTTACAAAACGAGGGGTTTAGCAACATTGTAAGAAAAGTAAATGGGGTTTGGTGTAACAATGGGGAGCTGTAAAAACACGCAGCGGCGGCCTCACGAACTTCCTTGTAACGTTAACCTGGTGGATTCTCTGAAGAGGACAAAAAGACCGAGGAAAGTTGGAAGAAGCAAAGGAGTTTACAGGAGAAAACGAGTGCTGTTAACGAATAATAGACTGTGCATAAGGAAATACATGACTTAGAATC
This sequence comes from Hybognathus amarus, assembly GCA_030378365.1. Taxonomy (NCBI): domain Eukaryota; kingdom Metazoa; phylum Chordata; class Actinopteri; order Cypriniformes; family Leuciscidae; genus Hybognathus; species Hybognathus amarus. The sequence continues at coordinate 381,571 of JAQIUQ010003198.1, read as the reverse complement.
ACTTGTTGAGATTTGTTGCGATTAAACGTAGGTATGAGAGTGGGACAAACCGCGGGGTGGGAAAAACAAGCTTCCTTTAGCATCTCCAGCCATAATGGTATTTGCAAGAAAGTTATACGTGTCTAACTATGAATGCATATTGGTAAAGGAAGATACATATAAACACAATCAAGTTAAACGAATAGCGCTTAATCTATTTAAATATGATGTTTTAAAGCCTATAATCATAAATAAGGCATTCTTTGGGGTTTCCCCAAGCATATTTCAATGGGAGCAAGGCCAATCGAGCATGGAAGGAAAGTAGGAACGAAAGCAAAACAAATCTTACCCATGTTGAGCAAATATTCCACACAAAGCACTTTCCCATAGCATTTGCAAGTGATAAAAAAAAATCAGGGCTCCGCGAATTCCATTTTCCCACTGAAAAAAAAGTGAAGTTATTCCACAAGCGAGCGCGTTCCCCTCATTATAATCCTAGAGGTATCCCATTTTCCAAAGAAAAATTCAAGAGCACGGATGCCCGAGCCTTCTCGCAAACAAAGGGCTCCGGCCATCCAAGGTAAAACCCAAAGAATCGGTGAAGGAAAAAAAATCTCAGCTCCAGACTACAAATGGCCAAACGGCTGATCCAAGACGTCCCAAACTTGTGCAGCCCTCTTTCTCTCTCAAAGAAGTTGTTCCTGTTTCGCCAAAGCTTGGGGGAGGGGAGCTGTTTTATCAAGCTCCTGGCCAAAGAGAGCGAGAGAGAGAGAGCTTAAAATCCTGCTGGCTGACTCTTGTATGCTAGAGATCCACTACAATAGACGGTTTAACGTTAAATCAAGTCTGCTGTGTGTTTGTTGCGCGAGCGATATCCGTTAAAAATAGCAGTGGTTTAAATAATAACCGCAGCTGGCTGCACTAAACACAAATATATTATATGAGAATCAACGTCAGTCCTTATAGACAAAATATCGGACCGCTTATTAGGGCTATGCTTTCCTTGTTAATCGACATTAAGTGTATTAGATGCAAAAAGGATACTCTGTTTCCTTTATCCTTTGGATTGCTCTCCTTTTACAGTCAGTGGTTGGGAAAAGCCGCTATATTTTAATGGTGAAAAGTGTGCGGTTGGAAAAACACAGAGGGGTGTCCGATTCCGCGCGACGGGGCTTCACAAGCGATTCGCTCTCCCCAAAACGTGCTAGTCACAGCCTTTCCTTGTGAAACAGAAGTGATTAAAATAGCTCACGGCACTAACATGGCTTCCCCATCAGAAATCAGCGAGTGCCGCTGATGTGCGCTCGCCTCCCCCGCTATGATCCGGCCAGATGGTTTAGTCCATATTGTAATAAGTAGCAATTCTAGGTCAGGTTGACTTGCTATTGAACGTAGTGACTGACGGCGGACTTCAATTCGAGTGACTGTGCTCCGACTCAACCGCTATGAATTTTCGTTCAGATATCAGGTAGGAAGGTAATGGTCAAACAAAGCAAGGAAGAGCTCACTCAGGACTCGGTGAATCGTGGTGTAGGCTACTGCTGTTTTATTGAGAGTGAGACATGAGAGAAGGTGTCAAAACATGACATTATTGTCACATTTCCAGTCATTTAATTGACTTATGATAGATATGGGCTGAATCTAATAAAAAAGGCTGCATTGTCAGTATGTAGTATATATATATATATATATATATATATATATATATATATATATATATATATATATATATATATATATATATATATAGGGCTGTCAAACGATTAATCACATCCAAAATAAAAGTTTACACAATATATGTGGGTGCACTGTATGATTATTTTATATATACACACACACATGCTTGTATATATTTAAGAAATATTTGTGTGTATATACTGTATATAGATTTATATATAATTTATATTATATATAAATATTTTTATATATAAGTAATATTTTTTCTTAAATATACATGCATGTGTGTGTTATTATATATACAAAATAATTATACACAGTGCACCCGCATATATTATGTAAACACAAACTTTTATTTTGGATGCGATTAATCGCGATTAATCGCTTGACAGCCCTTATATATATAGTGAAGAGCAGGGCACAACGTAATGCTTCTTGACTTTCTATGTTTGTGTAAATCTACTTAGGGTTAAGAGTATTTATTTTTTCCCACATTCATTTCCAAAATGTCTAGTACAATTATGTGGTTTTGTTTTATTAATAATAGTGAAATGTGACAACATGCCCCATTGGTGGGGTACAATGTAACATCACCACATGACAGCTTAAAATGCTATCTGATCTAATCAAAAGTATATATACAAGTCTTGTATATATTTATACAAATAAATATAAGTTTTCTTAATAAAATACAATATTTACTTTAATATTATAAGTTAATATTATAAGTTAATATTAACTTTTTCATATAAAATAATGGCATCTTTGAGTTTGACAACAAACACACCGGAAAACACAGTTACACAGCATGGTTCCAACACAAAATAATAATGAATAATTTCTAAACATTGACTCTCAGTCTTTATTTACATGTTTCTCATGTTTTCTCAATAGAATTCATAAAAATATAGAATATAATAGCATATTTCTGTTGTAACAGAGTGTTCTGGGGTTTAAACCCTGCTAGTGTCTTCTGCTAGTTAGCAAAGCATTAAAGAACTATATCAACTGTTAAACAACAGATTGCAGATTACAATAATGTCAGATTTGTCTAATTTTAAATAAACACAAAAAATAGAGATGAAAATTAACTTGAGTAAGAAATGTACTTGAAATGGCAACTAGTAAATACACCAAGTTTCGTCATGCTAGCATGTGTGGAAGTATTTAAAACAAGTGTGTTACAACTAGCCCAAGTTACGTTGAACCCCACACTCCCCTATAGAGAGAGACAACATTTAGCAAAGAAAAGAACCAATTACATATGGACTGGTCTGAAACCGTGTATATGAGTAGAGTAAAGTGTTCTATAATCACACAGTTTTAGATTTACTTCCGGATTTACATTTCTTGCCAAACACACATTAGAGAGAGAAAATTGCTCTTGAGTCGATCATTAAACATCAAAAACCACCAGATGAGATGAGATCACACAACTTCCATGTGTTTACTGTAATATAATAACAAAACTTATCCTGCCTGGACAGTATCCTCACATCTCAATATGCATACTTCCCTAATATTTCAAATGCGTATGATGAGAACATTCATAACAATATAGGCAAACATTTCTGGATGAAGTGCATCTATGTGTTGAAAGTACAGCATAAATGAAATCCATACACCCACTTGAATAAGTCAATTATTGTATAATTATTTTATTATTTTCCTTTTATATATATATATTTTTTATTTTGGGGTATGACAACACACATAGACACAAATGGTAATTTAGTATTACGAAAATCAGCATTGTTCAACAGAAAAAAATATATATATCTATCATTTTAAGGGCACATAGTTCATGTGAAACACATTTGCACTAGAATATTCACAGGTCCAACAATCTTTCCCAAAATCTTTTGCTGATCCTCTGTTTAAATGTCATTTGGAGAGACATAATCCTAAAATCACCCCGTTCCACTGAGACACTCCGAACAACAAACTCTTATAGTTGCAAAACAAGAGAGCGGCAATACAAAAGGATTTCATAAGTATAAGCTGAGTGCAATAGCAGAAATATATTAACTTATTTAAACAACAAGAAATTGCTATTTATTCAAGCCTGAAATAGAGAGCGGAGAAGGCCAAAAATGCATTTCTCTTAATTTTGACAACAACAAAACAACTAGTGCGAGTGAGAGCTCAGAGTTGGCAGAATCTGTTGTTCACACTACAGAATATTAAATGCAGAGGAAGAGGTGAGACTCATGGGATTAAATGCATTTGCTGGCAATCTAAATCCTGAAGCGTCACTACCACCAACAAACCCAAGCGATTACACCGCCCCGTTCAGGGGTCGGCTGAAGACAACAGCACCAGATTCTCCTTCATCCTGGGGTGTGCTCAATTCCCCGTGATGTTAGCAATTGCTTTCTCACTTTTTACCCACTGCTGAGTCCCAAACTGGGTCCCCCCAGGTAACAAAGGAGAGGAAACACTGATGATCTGTTGCCTTTTCCTCCAGCAGTGATACGTACAAACAGTGCTTCCCTGCTGATCGAAAGGAAATGTATTAACTCTCTTCCAGGAGAGAAAAAACATGAAAGTGGAGTGTGAAGCTTTTACCTTGCTGCTCTATGAAGGAGAGAACAGGGACAGATGACACTGTTTACATACTTTAATGTGCTCGACTGAGCTTTCCTGTTTTGGTATCATTGATTTACTATATCTGTTGAACACAAAAGAAGATATTTTGAAGAATGTTGGCAACCTATGGAGCCCCCTAGGTCCCACTTTGGCAAAAAAAATAGTATAACTACTCTTGAGGTCACGAGTTACTATATTGAGGTCACGAGTTACTATCTTGAGGCCACGAGTTACTATCTTGGGGTCACAAGTTTGTCTATCTTGAGGTAAAAAGTTACTATCTTGAGGCCACGAGTTACTATCTTGAGGTCACGAGTTACTATCTTGAGGCCACGAGATAGAATCTTGAGGCCACGAGTTCCTGATCTTGAAGCCACAAGTTACTATCTTGAGGTAACAAGTTACTAGCTTGAGGCCACGAGATAGTATCTTGAGGCCACGAGATAGTATTTTGAGGCCATGAGATACTATCTTGCGGCCATGAGCTACTGTCTTGAGGCCACGAGTTACTATCTTGAGGCCACGAGTTACTATCTTGAGGTCACGAGTTACTACTCTTGAGGCCACGAGTTAGTATCTTGAGGCCACGAGTTACTATCTTGAGGTAATAAGTTACTATCTTGAGGCCACGAGTTACTATCTTGAGGCCACGAGTTACTATCTTGAGGCCACGAGATAGAATCTGAGGCCACGAGTTCCTATACTTGAAGCCACAAGTTACTATCTTGAGGTCACAAGTTACTATCTTGAGGTCACAAGTTACTGATCTTGAGGCCACGGATGAGTATTTTGAGGCCATGAGATACTATCTTGCGGCCATGAGTTACTATCTGAGGCCACGGTTACTATCTTGAGGCCACAAGTTACTATCTTGAAGCCACAAGTTACTCTGTTGAGGTCACGAGTTACTATATTAGAGGTCACAGTTACTATCTTGAGGCCACGAGAGTAGTACTTTTTGAGGCCATGAAATTACTATCTGCGGCCATGAGTTACTATGTTGAGGTCACAGAGTTATCTATCTTCGAGGCCACGAGATAGTATTTTGAGGCCATGATCATTATCTTGCGGCCATGAGTTACTATTCTTGAGGCCACGAGTTCTGATCTTGAGGCCACGAGATTCACTATCTTGAAGCCACAAGTTACTATCTTGAGGTCACAAGTTACTATCTTGAGGTCACAAGTTACTATCTTGAGGCCACGAGATAGTATTTTGAGGCCATGAGATGCTATCTTGCGGCCATGAGTTACTATCTTGAGGCCACGAGTTACTATGCTTGAGGCCACAAGTTACTATACTTGAGGTCACGAGATAATTATAATACATTTTTTTGGCCAAAGTGGGACTAGGGGGCTCCGTAGCAACCAGACAGTTGATGGTCAGCTATTGACTTCCATTGTATTTTTTTTCAGCCCGTTCTCATCCCAATACATCATATACTGGTACTTTTGACAATGCGTATACATACAACGCACATGTCATCCAGATTTGGGGCAGAAGGCCCCTCCTAGTGGTCTAACCCTATCCCTACCCCAGACCTAAACCTACCCATAATCAAAGCGTGTTATATTGACGCTAAAGGGTGCCATGTGCGTTGGATGTTTACACACTGACAAAAGCGTCACTATATGGACGCCCTCAGGGATGAGAATGCGTTGTTTTTTCTAACAATAATATGGAAGTCAATGGGGTCCATTAACTGGTTCTTTAAATTCTTCAAAACATCTCATATGGGTTAAGACAACATAACGGCGAATAAATTATGCACTGTAAAAAATAAACATGATTATAACGGTAAAAGACTGTAAAAATGCTACAGTGCAAAACTGTTAATTGGTTAACAGAAAGTTTTCGTATTATATACGGTAAATAACTGTGATATAATTCTACTGTAAAATACCATTAAATTTGCAGTTTTGAAAGTGAAAAAGAACTCATTGTATAATTTACAGTGAAAAAAAAACGTAAATTGACATTCCCACAAATTCCTGTGTGACACTTCAGATTTTATGAATTTTTGTTGAAATAACTATGGTTCCTCACAGTTTTCTTGTTGATTTTTTTCTAGATGCTCTAATAGTGACGACGATTGGGATGAAGATGTGTTGGAAACATCAGCCCTTGAAGCCATATGTCACAGGTGTGTTTAACCATCAAGTGTTACCAGGTGACATCTGGTTGAATGAAAGAGCACAAACATCACCAGATCGCTGTCTTGATCCAACTGTCAAATATTTAACTCTGTAAAGCCTGGTATATGAAATAACAATTAATATATTTTTAAATGGAACAGTTTATTGAACCTTTAGTTAAAATCGGAAACATATTTTAACATGGTTTTTCTATAAGATAAATAAAATGCATAAATAGTCAACTAAACCAAAGTTGCAAAGTGTTCATACTTGAAATAGTACAAACAATACAAAAGTTATTTGTACATTTACTTTATAAAAATAAGGTAAAAAAACAAAACAGTAAAAAGACGTAAACATCAATCTGTTGGTGGATGTTTTAAAATGATACTAAAAGGCCTTTACTTTCTAAAAATATATTAGATTTTATATTATATTCTTATATTAGATATCTATTTTAAAAATATTAACTTGCAATCAGACAACAGAAGTCATATAAGATTTGTGTATAAGATTTGAACAGTAGGCTTTATAGGTAGGGTTACATTTTTTTTATTCGAGAGAGTGATGTTAGAGAAATAATCCACAAGGAAAAATGAGGCATAAACGATTTATGAAACAGTAATAATATATAAAGGTAACAATGTGAAAAAATGTCAAAAACTACGACAACTTGCCCCTATAATTATTTTTTTCTACACTATTTTGTTTTCCCTCAGGGTCAAATATCAACTACAACTGCTTTCAGTCGCATTAAAATGCACAAATGTGTTTTGAAAAGAATAATTAACGGCATAGACAGTGCCACTTAATACCAAACAGTTTAATCAAGCACCATAATTTATTCGAAAGTAATAGCATATCAAAGCTCTGCATTAAAACGAGAGTTATCAAAATGAATTTCTGTCTAATTGTTGTTCACAAAATTAAATAATACATTTACTTAACTTGGGCATGTTTTTTTAACTGTATATTAATTAGAGAAGAAGTGAAATGCTTGAGTGATCATGTGTGTGCAATGCTTGATTTTTTTTCCGGTGCTGCCAGTGTAAGAGAGCTATGATCTCTCTTCAACTTTTGGCTGAAGTTTGAAAGGAAAGATTTTTTTGGCCGCAGTCATATCCGCCTCGACAGGACAGAAGGATCTTTCGACTCTGCACAAACGTCACAGCAAAACAAACTTCCTTTTGCTGAGCCTGCACTCCTCCTTTTAATTTATTTCTATGATTTTGGCAGCAAGCATAGCTTCAGTTGCACCATCCCATAGTTGCCTTTCCCTCTCTCTCGCTCTCTCTCTCTCTCTCTGTTCCTCTAATGTTTATTTCCTTCTTGCCACTCTACCCTCCTTCTCCATTCAACCTCTGTCTCATTCGTCTCTGTGTTGCATTCTCTGTCACTGTAATAGAAAACATTTCTCTATATCCGTGGTAAACAGCTTCAGTTTCGCCTCGCATGCTCGGGATGTATCATAAAGGTATATATATATATATATAAATATAATAGGTTGGAGCCATGGTGCAAGGTTCGCAACAGGTAAAGTCAGTGCTCAGTTGCTGCAGGTTCAGAGTCTGACAAGTTCGAATTTACTCGGCTGCCATCTTGGCAACGTCTCCAAGACAGTTAGTTTTATGAGAAAAATAGTCATTCAAATATATCTTCTACTTGATTCGGGAAAGACCAAAGTCTTCAAATACACTCAGTATCCTACAATTTGTGGTTAGTAAGATTTAATGTTTTAGAAAGAAGTCTCACCAAGCTGCATTTATTTAATCAGAATTACTGTAAAACATATGATTTTTAAATATTATTACAATTTAAAATAACTGCTTTCTTTTTTTAAGTATCATTTATTCATATGACAGGAAAGCTGATTTAGCGCTTCGTATTATCAACGATAAAAACGTTTGTTCTGCTTAATCTTTGTGGAAACTGTGATACATTTTTTCCCAGAATTCTTCGATATGCTGATCCAAAATAGAAAATAGACACTTTACTGTCACTTTTGATCAATTTAATGCATAATTGATAAAAGAAAAAAAGCTAAATAAACACCCTTAAAAAAGACTGACCCCACCCACTTTTGAACAGTAATCTATGTTTTACCAAGATATTTTAAATACATATATTTTTTTTCGTATCTTCAATAGAATTATGCTTAAAGGGATACTTCAGGATTTAGCATTAAGCTTTGTATTAGTAGAAAACCTGTAGTATTTTCCAATTACCATGCTTTCCACCCTCATATTCCCCTGAGACGAGAAATGTATCCCTTTTAAAAGAATTATGCTTTTTTAAGGCTGGTCCAAGTAATGTACATGTATAGGCCATGTTTACACCTGGTATTAAGATGCATTTTGGTCGATCAGGCCACAGTGGACGACCCTAGGTGTGTTAAGCGTTTTGAGACGTGTCCAGAACGCGCATTCGAGCCGGATTGCTTCGTAGTTGTCACGGGGGTGGTTGCTGGCAAACAGCGAACAAGTGGAAGGTATTCCAACACAGACGTTTTAATAACAATGAGCAAACTCAAAGCAACAACATTTGACATTCCAACAATGAACAGAACACAGGCAGGAGCTTGAATACACAGAGAAGATTAACTAGAACGATGAACAGCTGTGGTGACTTGTTAATGTCTATGGTGACAGATGAGTCGATAAGATAAGATCAAATACGAACAGAAATGACAACAAACTAGAAAGTCCTACAATTGAACATAATCCTGATGTGGTCGAATGCGTTCGAACAGCCACAAAGGCTGTCTCATGCTGCGTTCCAGGCAACTCTGTAACTCCGTGTTTTCCCAACCTTATACCCGTGAAAGTGCACTGAAACAGCAGGTAGAGCCCGTGACTCCCCACCCGTGAACTCAGTACTAGATCGATGTACTCCAGTTACGAGTTCTGATGTCAGCATAGCCCAGCGAACCCAATACAAAACTACAAGTGACAGCCCCTCACGGATGCAGTGTTTCTGCAGGGACAGTGTGATGTTAACTAGTTTCAGTCTATTGAGTGTGTAACTGGAGGCTGCAGTCTTTTAGCCTCCTTGTTAGAGTGCCCGACTCTCATGCCGGAGACCTGGGTTCCAGGAGGCCCAGCGCTGTGAGTCTCGAGTTGGACCCGGGTTGAGGGGTTACATACGGTGCCGTGACCCGGATGAGAGTGAGGTTTGGGGGTTGAGTGTGACGGAGGCCAGCTCGTAGTTGCTGTGCAGAGTCAAACCTCAGCTCCCCGATCTCAATAGGCGCTCTAGCTACAGATGCTAGAGGCTGCAGTCTTTAGCCTCCTCTGTTCAGCACCCGACTCTCATGCCGGGAGACCCGGGTTCGAGGCCCACTCGGAGACGGGGTTCAAGTGGGACCCGGGTGTGGGGTTACAAGTGCAAGGGTATTATAATATCAAATACATTTCCAAATATACAAATAAAGTAACATAAAAGGTATAACAGCTTATCTTGCCTCATGCGCTATATTTTTTTTTTTTTAGAAATTATTACAAATGCGCGTGAGCCCGTACGGTCCGCCATGCTGGTGTGTTTACATCTAGGTAGTTTGGCATGTATGATCTACAAAGTCATAAGTTGTGGTTTGAAGTCGTGATTTCACGTGCTCAAAAACCTTCCTGGAACGCAGCATAATATCCTCCTACTGTGCTTAACTAATTAAGCGAAACATTTTGCCGCGTTAGCTAGATGGATTTAAATTTTGTCGGCTGAAGACCCAAATTTAGTTTAAAGACAAAACACACTGTTCTCTCACCATTCCTGACTTCTAAAACACTCACAGCGTTGAGCATCTTCTTGTGGCTGTCAGAGCAGAAATGAAACTGATGCTCTCCGTATGTTTTCTGTCGTCTCCTCAGCGTGTTCATATGTAAATTGGGCAAGCTTATTTTGTCCATTAATCGAGAAGATCTAAAAAACACATTAATTTACATGCCCATAGATCCTCCACTTGGAAGAAAATCAGGACAGAAGTGGGTTAAAAGTACACTAAGGAAATGGGTTAAAACACCAGGTGTCAACGGGTACTTGTGATTCGATAGAGCAAGACGGCATCTTAATGTGTTAACAGGGCCTTGGAGTAAAAGAGCATACAATCTTACAGCCACAATATCGTGCAGATGCCACCATGATTTCGTTTCTTTTGCGTTTTTCACTTAAACATTCTCTGTGGAAGATGTGTCCTTGTCCCATTCATTTTTCTTAAGTAATGCAGTTTTTCCTACCGAGGCAGAATTCCCCACAAAGTTCCACATAAACTATACATTAGTTAAATGGTTTCATAGGGAATTCATGTTAATCAATGGCCCTGCACCAAATGATGCCCTCAGCAATATCATCCAAGCCATTTGAACGTCTTGTTTTATATAGCATAGTTGTACTTCTGTAGTTCTAGTGAATATCCAAACAGCCATTGTATTTCAACACCCACACAAGTCTCTCTTGGGCTTTGCCTGAGCCATGAGATGTTATCTTCAACAGAAATGGAATGTGCTTGTCCCCACTAGAAGGTGAGGACTCGGACCACCAAGGCTGTGTTGATGGGGGGTTTACACATGTCATCTGCTCATGCAGGTATCCAGTCATTATGAGGCTGTAGTTTGCACGCCAACCCCTATGCTACATTTCAGATGCAGGTGTCCCTGTTTTCTGCCATCTAGAGATACAAATACCTCAACACGTGACACTCAAGAATTTCTATGGACACAAATAAACATCTAAGCACAATAAACATTTACACAAACTGCATCTTTTTCGCTTCCCTCTCACGGTCTCTCATTGTGTGCCTCAGAGGGTGTTTACTGTTATGAAGCTGTAGCGGTTTGTGGTTTGTCAGGGTGGCTGAGGAGGCCATTGTGGCGTTTGCTAAACTTAGACTGAGGTTTTCTTCACTCAACAACACATTTATTTCCACATCTTTCTCTCAGTCAGCAACATGAGATCCGTTTAAAGAGCTTTCAGTGTTTTTACTCAGGAGTCTCTTGATGTTCCCATGAATCTAATACTGCTCCTAATCACTTGGATTTGTTAAATGGTAACCACACACTAGAGTGCCTACTAGTGCATATCCACCAATGAGCCAAAACATTTGAACCACCTGCCTAACATGCTGTTGGTCCCACTGCGTGCTGTCAGAACAATCACCGACACCACTGAGACATGGACTCTATGAGACCCCTCCCTGTGGGATCTGGCACTAAGACGTCAGCAGCAGATCCCTTAAGTCCTGTAGGTTGTGAAGTGAAGCAGATGAATATGTTGGTCTAACACATCCCACGGATGCTCAGTTGTAGAGATCTGGGGAAACTTGGAGTACCAGGGCAACACCTTGAACTCTTCATCAGTGTTCCTCAAAGCATTCCTAAACAATATGTTGCAGGTGCAATTATCCTGCTGAAAGAGGGCACTTCCACCAGGGAACACCATTGTCATGAAGGGGTGTACCTGGTCTCCAACAATGATTTTAGGTCAGCGTGTGTCTAATTCACATCCACATTAATGGCCAGACCCAAGTGACCGGACCACCGGTGTGATCACTTGCCCCGGTGAACACACTGGATAGTGTTTGTTGCCCTCGATGCATCGAATGAGTCTCAGGCCGCCCAACACCCTGTAGCCGGTTTGTGGTTTGTCCCTCCTCTGTCGGTAATTCTTACCACTCTGACCTAAACAACACAGGCCTTGCCATTTGACAGAATACCCTGACCCAGTCGCCTTGCCATAACAATTTGGCCCTTATCACAGTCCCTCAGATCTTTATTCCTGTCCATTTCTCTTGAAGGTAAATCTATTTCATACATTCATTCAATAATGACAGACAGACAGACAGACAACAGACAGAGATGGATGGATGGATGGATGGATGGATGGATGGAATGGATAGATAGAGCATAGGAAATATGTCAACAGAGGAAAGAAAACACTCTTCTGAACCGTTTATGGTCTGTAAAACATACTCAGAAAAATGTTTGACTTTGTGAAACACAAATGTACATCAATACACATTAGAATCAGGTATAAGTGCCTCCCTGCAGATCTGGGACCAGCTCTAGCAAGCCCCTCCACCCCATGGGCAAAGTGACTCAGCAATTCCTGGCAAATAGGCCAGTCAGCACGGCTGCGTCAGTCAGTCACTGGGTCATCAGGCCAGCCAGCAGGATGTTCTCATGTATACTGTGCAGAGGAGAGCGTGTTGAGTCTGATAAATAATTGAAGAGCACATTCATTAGCCTAGATTATTTAGCTTCAAACGCTGGCTTCAATCCTCTACAATCAGAACTCATTACCTCACAATGAGTTACGAGCCAGACACCTGCCAATCAAACATGGAAGGAATAGATTGTGCCTATATTGCCAGAGGAAGGAAGAACAGCAGTGTGCACTCAGGGAAAAGAAACCTGTAAGGTTTATGAAGGCATACAGCAAGACTAAAGAAAGATATTCCTCCCAGCCACCCTGGAACAGTCTGCTCTCTGCTGGGCCCCTCGACCCGCTTGGAGGATTGCACAGAACACATACATACAAACACACTGTCCAACCCCACAGCACATCAAGAATTTCTAAAGAACACACACGCCAGATTATTCCAGTACAGGAAGGCATATACTTACACACAAACGCAAAACTCATAACTCATAGACTGCACACTTCATTTAAAAGGGGTCATATGGGTAATAAATAATTATTCATTATGAATTGATCTTTTGCAGAGTAACCTCTGCAAAAATCTCCTTTGTTTCAATCCATTTATAATGCTTAACTTATACATTACACAAAATATTGTCAGTTACTATGTTTCGTTGGTTAATGAATCAGCAATGTTAAACGAATTGGTTAATGATTCAATGACTGCAACTGCAAACTGCTCAAAAACGATTCCAGATGATGAATGGGTCTTATCAAGTGAAAATCAATCGCTCATTTAATAAATAAATAACAAAGTTTAAGTTTTACAAGCTCAAATGCTTGCCTTGCTCTGTTTCTGTGATGCGCGTTCGTGACTCTCCTGTTCAAACTCGTTCATCAAAATGAACACATTTTTTTCGAGTCATTTGGTTAATTCAATGAACGAAATGAACGAATTGACTCGAAAAAAGATTTGTTCACGAGTTTGAACAGGAGAGTCACACAGAACAGAGCAAGGTGAGCATTTGAGCTTATAAAACTTAAACTTTGTTATTTATTTTTTAATGAGCGATCGTTTCACTTGATAAGACCCTTATTCATCGTCTGGAATCATTTTAAGCCCTTCTGACAATTTGCAGTTTGCACTGAAACTGTCTTTTGGACCTTGAACCGTTTGGTTACCAGTTAAGTCCATTATATGGAAGAAAAATCCTGGAATGTTTTCATCAAAAACCTTAATTCCTTTTTGACTAAAGAAAGAAATACATGGACAACTTGGATGACATGGGGGTGAGTAAATTATCCGCAAAATTTTTTTTAAAAGTGAAAAAGTGACGAATCCTTAAACCCGTTTTGAAATTTGTGGGAAATCTTTCGCCCTCAAGCTAAATTGCATGGATACTCCCCTGAAAATTAGTCCGAAATACAGTAGATGTTACCGCACCTAAAGTCTTAAAGGAACAACAGCCAAAAATCTGTATATTTAATTGGAAAATGGTCATGTACTACTGAATTTAATGTTTTGGTCCAAACATTAAAAACAAGCTCAATGCAGATAGTGAATATGACTTTCTCTTTTCCTTTCTCTTCCACCCATCTCTCTCTCTCTCCTGCAGGTCTCTGTCCTCTTGATAAAGAGCGGTTTGAATATCAATGAGGTTTCATTTCTCCCGGGTCTGCGGCCAGCTGTTATAGAGTGAGCGCCATTCTGCTGCTATTTTGAGGCAAGATACGTAATTAAAAAAATCAATACCTTCCAATGAAACCTTTTCACTATACACAACCATACTGACCTTTTTAACACACATCCTGGTTCACTTATACCCAAACACAAATACTGCTGAACAACACATGAACAATTCATTTCCATGCTTATTTTCTAATATATCTGTTTTCTGAGTATGTTAAAAGCAATAAAAAGAGGACAACTAGTTTTTGTAATGGTACATCTTGTGCGTTGGGATGGAGAGTAGCACCCTGCGGATATCCCTGACACTTGAGTCTCGAATGCAAGTCGTCTGTTTTGACAGCGACAAGACGTGAAGATTTCTGTATGCAAATAAGATGTAAACAGACCATCAGGGAGCCATCTGTGTGGCTGGAACTTCCTGAGTGGGCGGGGCCTTTGTAGCCAGAGAGACGGGCAAGCGAATGAAAGCTCACAGCACCCGTTCGGGTCACCAGTGTAGACCTCTACGAATGTGAACAGAAGTGTTATTACCTCCGTCTTTGCCCGTTTAAGGGGCACACTGACATGGCCGTGAATTAGTGTTCGTTTAGTGCTTACAAATGAGTCGACTGTCTACTATGCTCTACACACACACAATAGGGGGAGCTTGGCCAGGCCCTTGTAATTAACTATCCTTAACAAGGAAGGAAAAATGAGGTTGAAGGTTAATATCTACAAGCTTTGTGTGGATACAACATCCTGTTCCATCAGCACTGATAGAGGTTGTCCTCTCATTCTGACCTGAGCAGTGCTGCTGTTTATTGACAAGTTTAAACCTGGGTAACTTAAACACCCATTGAAACCAATTTGTAATTTGCAGTATTTTATTGTTCAGTGGGAAATAATGCAGGGTAGGGCTTGGATCTGGATTTGATTGATTGAAAACGGGGCCATTCAGCAACAGAATAGAACGGAGGCGTATTGCATTCACTTGAAGAAAAAAATCTGAATTATCGTTTTTCTGAATTAACAAGTTAATTATCTCAGAATTACGAGATAATTTTTCATGAGAAAAAGTTTTTGAGTTACTTTTTCATGGAAATGTTTTTAATTCAGAAAAACAGAGCAAAACTTTTTTCTCATGAAAAATTAACTTGTTAATTCAGAAAAACAGAGCAAAAACAAATTCTCATGAAAAAATTAACTCGTTAATTCAGAAAAACAGAGCAAAACATTTTTTTATCATGAAAAATTTACTCGTTAATTCAGAAAAACAGAGCAAAAACTTTTTTCCATGAAAAATTATTTTGAATTTCTGAGATAATTCCAACTTTAAAACAAGAGGCAGCCGTTGTTGGGCCACAACCTGTAAGTCAGACTTAATCATTTTAAATGTATTTGCGTGTATAATTTCAGACGTAATATTTTAGTTTTATCAAATGCCAGTGCTGGCTTTATAGCCACTTAGTTATGCTATTTCGTGTCAACGACAAACGCATACAAACATTATGGAACTGAATTTGTATATTTACTAATGTTGTAAATGTATTTTTCATGTATATACTTTATGACATTATTTTTCGATTTTGATCAAGAATGCCAACGCTGTTTGTGCATAGAGTAGCCAGTCAGTTCCGATGCTATTTTTGTGTAAGACAAACGTGTATAAAGTTTAAAAAATATATAGGCAAATTACCATTCGGAAACGTTTAGTAAGAGCCATGTGTGGTGAGGTTCTGCTTGACTCTCTTCATCGCCACTTTCTGGGTCTGATTCTGGCTCATATTGATACTGCAGTATCGACACCATTATTTACATTCGACAGGAGCACATATGCAACTTTCGCCCATAAAGGTAATGGGCGTGAAGTATCTGGACAACGTGCACTACACAATTTAGCCAATCACAACACACCGGCCCAAACCAACCAATCTGAGCCCACTGCTTGTTTCTGAGGGAGTGGTTTCATTGAATCAGGATGTAAAACGGTCGTTCAAATGACAGAGGAGAAAGCAGCTTATAATAAAGGTGAAATTTATGAAAAATAAGACTTTTTAAAAAAAGAAAAACCACAAATACATGTTATATTGCACCACATAAACACAATCATGCAAAGAAAAAAGCTTTAAACCACCCCTTTAATCTGGATAACAGAGTAAATTTGGTTCTTACTGAATTAATGTATATATTGTATTATCGAATTCATGTATTATAGCACACAGACGTTGAACCAAATTGCACAGTTCAGCTATTTGAACAAATTCTCTAATAAGAAAGAAATAAAGACCAAATAAAACTCTGAAAACCTCATCATGGCATTTGTAGGTATACTCAATTTAGGACAGAGATCTTTCAGGGGAACACTTTGTGTCTCTATGTGTCTACATGTGTGCACTATGGAAGTTTTTGCTGTTAGCACTGGAGCTTGTTTCCGAAACACACAAGCATAGTGTTCCAGCAGCACACCCTCTTATGGAGGGAACAAGCTAAAAATATCACACACACACACACACTTACAAGAAAGGCAAGGCAATCTCTCTTTACACACACACACAGAGTTCTTTGCCCTCTTTTCAACTACTTAGTGTTGCCCTCTTAGCACCAAATAACACCCAAACCACAAATGAGTATCATTATTTATTAAAATCATTAGTTCCAGTATAGTAGTGGAAGTATACAGATCAGTCTTTCACCCTAACCTTCACATATAGTTTTTCGCTCCCTGTCTGAATTAAGCCCAGCACCTTGACTCAACCTTGCCTGCGGCTCTCCTCCATCCTAGATCAGCAGATGAACAGCTTAGACCACCAGCATTACATTAATACTTACAATTTAAAGGCTCTATGCTTTATCGCACTCTATAGTGCTACACCGCCGTCGACGTATGAATGAGTGAGTGAATGGGTGAATGTGAGGTAAAATGTTGAAAAAAAGCCATTAGGTCTGTGAAAGCGCTATATAAATGCAGTCCATTTACCATTTATCATGTTAATTGATTAATTGGCTTTATTTCACTTTTCTATCAAGGAGAGATCCTGTAAGCTTGCATTTGATTATTGCCTTAGTAAAATGGAAAGACTCCTCTGTGTTATTTACTCTCCAAATCTATGTGACTTTCTTCCCTCTGCGGAACACAAAGGCCTGGTTTCACAGACAAGGCTTAGATTAGGCCAGGATTAGGCCGCCTTAGTTCAAATAGGACATTTAAGTAGCTTTTTATAAACGTGCCCTAGAAAAAACATTACTGGTGTGCATCTTCGAGACAAAACAATTGCACTGACACTATATGTTATGTTATGTTATGTTATGTTGAAGGAGAACTCCAGTGCAAAATTAACCTTTGGTCTTATAATACGTCGTCGGTACCTAGTTAACCGTTCTCTGAGATTTGTTTTCATGATAATCGAATGTAAAGAGTTTTATCTCTAAAAACTGTTTAGCGTATAATGCTAGTACTGGGGGCATTTACTAAGTAAAAAGAAATCGCTAGTTTATACCACTAACAAGGCTCAAAATAGCCCCACACTAAACACAGTAACATAATGAGGGTCCCTACATGCAAAACAAAGCATTGAGAAGTGTACAGACCGTTTAATAAGGAGATACTTTATAAAGACAGTTCACTTTCGTGTATGCAGGTGGCGCCATCTTTGGAAAACAGTTCTCGACTTAGTTGAACCACGAACGCCGTTCATACAGTTCAGAAGTCTGCTGAACTTCATAAAGATTTATTATTACTTAGTAAATGCCCCCATTACTGAGCGTTATACACTAAACAGTTTTTAGAGATAAAACTCTTTACATTCGATTATCATGAAAACAAATCTCAGAGAACGGTTGACTAGGTACCGATGTTTTATTAGACCAAAGGTTCATTTTGCACCGGAATTCTCCTTTAATACAAGTTACTTTCAGTTCAGACAGCTCAAACATCCTTTTTAGTCTGGGACTGAGACTTAAACTTTGTCAGTGAAACTGGCCAAAAACAGTCAAAGGTAGTTAAACATAAAAGTATGTATGAATTGTAATAGTTTTATGTGAGATACAGACCAAAATGTTTGGTCTTAAAATCCAGATTGTGATGGCAAACGATCCGAGCTGTGGACGCAGAAGTTGTGGGCTCAAACTCAAGTAGTATTGACCCAGGAACTAAGAAGTGCCATGATTTTAGCCCTATTCTGTCACTGTTCTTCCCTGGAGCGCGACACTTCCCCATGTTCAGCCCCAGGTTGTTCCAGGGGGTTTGTCCTTGGCAATTAGTGTAGCGAAAGTCACTTTAAACGAGAATGTATGTGCTACAAAGCAGAGTGACTAAACGGATTGCCAGTTTAAAATCCTGACAGACCATACGAGGTTTGGAATATCATGTTAACATTTAACTTTGCTCATTATGTTTTATGAATTGTAATCCGTATCTAAATACCAACCCTAGCTCAGTGGAAGAAATGGAGATATTTCAGCAAAATATTACTTCTTTTTGACACTTTCAAAGTAAAATATCCAGTGAGTGGCAGTAAAAGCGTGTAATATATCAGAAATATATCATCATAATTTGTGTGAAAAGTACAGAGCCAAGGTGGGATGGGACAAAAAAATCGTTTCAATGTTTTTGCTTTTGCTTGCTTGTTCCCATTCACTTTCAAAAGCACTGAAATATAGTTTTTCATCCCACCTTAGATTATTTAATCACAAAAGTTTTGTGAGTGCACACAGTTTTTCTAAAATGGAGGTAGAGGCATGTTTTTTTTTCCACCCAGTGAGTCTAGGTTGCTAAATGCATGAGATTTTGTAAATGTAACAAGCTCTAGACGGAAGGGCAAAGGTTATGAATATCTCGGAAAAGACGTGGAATTGACTTTGAAAAACTGGTCTCGGGATCAGTGCAATGTTTAAGTGGGGCTGGGACTTTTCCATGCATGATAAAATCACCTCATTGGCCCAAAGCTGTCATCAGAGACGGGGAGCTGTTCGCTACAGCTGGCCTACCTGAAAGAGCCCCCTTTTCTCAAAATACACCGACACACGCACACAGGACACATATAACACAGCCTCATAATGCGCTGGACGCCTTCGAACCCATTACACCGTGCACACACACACAGAGCGACACACACACACACAACCAGTGTTTACATCTAGACTATACCCCCTCCCCTTGAGACCCATTCCACATTCCTTCACCAGACTCCCTGCATTCCTCTTCTACTGAGGAGGGGGTCTGACCGACTTTCCCCCTCTTTCGCTTTCTCCATCTTTCTCCTTTTTTCTATCTCTCTCTTGGCCTTTCTTTGTCTTGCCCCTTTCTCCCTCTCTCCCTTAGTGAGAAATGCGTGCGACAGAGAAGTAGATGGGGAGGAGACAAACAACTGGTTAAACAGCAATGATCTGGGTCATCATCTAGACTTGTCTGATTTACTTTGAATGCGTGTGAGAAAGACGGCTGCAACAACTGTAAACAGGAAAATACATACACGGCCTCTCAACCAAAACCTAGCGAGCTGCCTTAAAGCTCTACGCCTAAAGGCAGCTGCTTTTGACCATTTTGAAACGTTTATAAGACCATTATAAGACGTCTTTTAGCTGTCCAAACACAGCCCTGATGTCTAGGCTAAAACAAAGCTAAATTTGGGCTGTCAGAGAAAATTCAATAGACGTCTGAACCATATCCCAAGAATAGAGTCAGCAATTAGACTTAATGAAATGAAACACCAAATGAAATGAAACCAAACAATTTGTAATCACTGTTGACTTTGCTTACATGAAGGAATATCATACATCCCACAGCTAGAAGTGGGTTGCTCATAGCTGGACTATATCGAGTCTATAGTTAGCCTAGAGTAGACAGTGAAATGACAGCTATTGTTTGCTTGGTACGTAGACAGCAACGTACCACATAACACACAAATAGCGCTCCATACTAGAGAATCGACAAACTATAGGCCCGTACACACCGGGACGAATATCAGCGCGTGTTCATCAGCGTTTTTCAGCGCGTCTTTTGTGTTCACACCCAAGCGATTTTCGCTGACGATGAGCCGAGTGAACATGCAAATTCATTCCCTGACATTAGATGGCGCCAATTTGCTCTGCAATACCACTCCATAACAGTTTTCCTTTATAAAGATGTTTGTAACCACTGTCGCATTTGTCATATAGTTCTTTATGTTCTAGCACCAACAAGAACAGCAGACTACATTCCTCTTGCCTTGCATCTTCCCCGTCTTATTTCTTCCTGTGTAGTGTGTAGACGGCGACGCGTATATCTTCTCGTCATTGCATGTGTGTTCGGCAACACCGTTTTGTGTTTGAGCCGCCCCAAGCTGTGTTTTACAGTAACGTCAGAAGCTTCAAACACGTGAGCAAATGCACCAATCTCATTGGTCGGATAGTTTTGACGCGGCACGTCAAACTAAAAAAAACTAACCCGAGGCGTTTTTAAAAAATTACGCTTTGACACATGGCGTTTTACGCGTCGGTGTGAACACTCACATTGGCACCCATTGTTTAGTCACGAGGCGTTAAACGTTGGCGAATAACGCGTGAAAATTCGTCCCGGTGTGAACAGGCCTTAATGATTTCAATAGAGTTTGATGTTAGCATCTTGCTAAGCTAGAACCAGTGCTTGACATTAACTTTTTTGCTCACCAGCCACTGTAGCTAGTGGTTTTCCAAAGTTACTAGCCATTCAGCATTTTCACTGGCCACAATTTTTGATCGATACTATGGGGAAAAATGTCCAAATCGATATTTTTAACATTGTCTCATAATTTGGTAGCAGGTATATTAGGCTGCTGTCACTTTAAGGCATCATGCATGGATCCATTATACGGTTACACATGCTTTTTCTTTTGCCTTCAATGTTTCATGTTGAGATGACTATCATGGCAACTTTCTAGGTGTTGAAACGGAGCAACAGATTCAATGTGGAGCCACACATATCGACGTTATGAAAGACAAGAATAAGCGCCTGTAGCAGTATTGTCCCACGGTTTTCAGTCTGGTTTTCCCATCTGAGCTCAAGCTAATTCCAGTGAAGTGTTCTTCTCAGGGAACCAGCGGTAGATTTTCCCCTCGCTGCGCTCTGTCCTCACACACTCCCTGCTTGTTCACCCAGTCTACAGCCTGATTGTGTGTTCAGCTCAAAGACTCTTTACTAGGGGCAGACCTGCTGTGTGTGTGTGTGTGTCATAAGTCTCTCAAGATGGTTTTGTCTTTGGCTGCACATAATATTTCATTGGGAATACTTGGTTGAAATACACACAAACACAATTCTAATGACCTACATTTTATATTAACTACTGTAAAAGTAGTGTACAGTAGCATTCATTTAGTAGAATACACTAATATATTATTTGTTAGTAGTTTCAGTGCACTTTTCCAAAAGAGTAGTTTGTTATATTTACTATTTTAACGTGCATGCTCATGTTTGATGTTGGCATTTGGCAAATAATTTTAAACAAAGCAACTTACATTCAAGGTACACATTTTATCAGTTCTTGCTTTCCCTGGAAATCGAACCCATGACCTTGGCGTTGCTGGCACCATGCTCCACTGTTTAAGATACAGGAAAGCTTCTGACAGAATCCTGAAACAAATGAAATTAAAAAATTATTGATGTCAAATTTAGTGGTGTATTTAGTGTTTCCATGTTTTATTTACTATTGTAGTAATTAATTTAGTAGTGTGGTGTACACTTCCATGTTACATTTAATATTGTATTATACAGTACACTTCTGTTTTAAATATACAGTACTGTTCAAAAGATTGGGGTTGTGTGATTTTTTTAAAATCAGTCTAATGCTCATCAAAAATGCATTTATTTGATAAAAACTACAGTAAATAGCAGTAATGTAGCAGTGAAATATGATAGCCGTATTCTATTTGAATATATTTTAAAATGTAATTGATCACTGAATTTTCAGCATAATTTCTCCATCCTTCAGAAATCATTCAAATATGGTGATTTGCTGCTAAAAAATCTTATAATGTTATAATATTTTTGTGGAAACACGTGATAGATTTTCTCAGAATCTATTTGAAATAGACAACATTTATAACATTATATAATGTCTTTACTGTCACTTTTGATTTTTGAATTGATGAGTCCTTACTGACTAAAAAATATATATTAATTAATAATGATTTTAATGACCACACGGTAATATTACATATATTATATTACATGTACAAGTCTAAAAGTTTAGTTCTTTGATTTTTTTTTGTCGGGGTGAGTATATTATGAACATTACAAACACAAGGAGATGAAAATAACTGTCTTAAAAAATAATAAAGTTTAATTTTTTATACGACGTCCTTGAAACGTGACGCTCATGCACGTAGACGCGACGCGACCTGAAAGGCAGCAAGACGCGGTGCAGCGGTCAAATATTTCCGTGTAGCGAATGTTTACGTCGAAAAGCAACTGAAATTCAGCACGTTCTGTGTCAACGACTGCATGAAATTAGTAAGTAACCTTATTGCTTTTATAAAACGGTTGCCACACAATATTTAAGTAAAAAACAACGTATTAGCAACTTTCTTGGAGTAAAATCACTAAAAGCCGTCCTTCCGCTAGAAAAATAGTCCCTGAGCGTGAACAGCAACAACGTTCTAATGTGTAAAATGCATAAAAGCTCAAATAAAAACAACATAGAACCGCAGTGTTGCGCAGCGATCAATTGAACCGTTGGGTGAAGGGGTCATAGCCGTGTTTTATCGTGAATAAAGCACAGCTCTTGACCAATCAGAATCAAGGATTCGAACTGAACCGTTTAGATGGGACGATAACCGGTTTCACGATCAGAAATATACTGACGGTTAGTATTATCGTTTAAAACTGAATTATCATTAAAACCGTGTTTGATTGTTGCGATTTTAATAACTCACTGTAAATCCCGTCGGTCAGTCTGACGCAGGCGCGCGCTACACGCAATGTTTTTTTTTTTTTTTTTTTTTTTTTTTACTTTTACTATTCGAGAAGGAATGGGGGAAGGCAGTGACCGTGCTCGGGAGACTTTTCAGCCTTTTAAGAGGACCAAATCGGAGGTGTGGTCATATTTTGGCTTTTACAAAAGTCCTGAGGGAAACTGATCGAGGATAGTCACCCTGTCTGCCGAACAAAAAGTCACTGCAATAACACTTCAAATCTGCCAAGTCGTCTTGACCATCACCCACTGTTGTATAGCGAACGCAAGGTAAGTTAACTTCGACCTCAAACCAAAACTAGGCAACTTCTGGGAAACAATTGGGCACAAAATTTTGTTTTAAGTTTAAATATTTTATGTTACTCACTTGAAGTAGACGTGAAGCTTCTGCGAAGAAAAGTTTGCAGCAAGTGGCTCTGAGCCAAAGACTAACGAACAACTTCAAATAAGACTTATTAAGAGTGACATTTTTTAGGTATAGTAATGTATAGATACATCACGTATTACACCAATTTAATTTTTACCACATAATTACGGGGACATTTTGAATTGATAATGAGATTAGGTAATGTTTTAAATCTTACCTGTTTATAAATACATTTTGTAAAACAATCGTCCAGACAAGATATATCACACCAATATTATCAAACTCTGTAAAGAATAAATTAACTCTGATTTCATTTTTAATACGATCAAAAACCGGAGACGCAAGACGGTTAAGTTGTGTTTGAATGAAATGAGAAGTGAGCGTGCCGTTTTAACGACGATGCGTTGCTATTGAACGAACGGGCATTATAAAGAAGGAAATGCCAGCCATAGAATAGAATTTTGCTTAAAAAAACTGCATAGAGCTGCTTGTTTTATTTGTTCTTTGTTGATTTTCAATGATAAAACTTGTTGAAATGTTATCAGTGAGTCAGTTCTTTTTGAACACTTTAATCTAATTTTAACAAAACCGTGATAATATTGATAATCACGATAATTTTGGACACTATAATCGTGATATCAAATTTTCATACAGTCCCATCCCTTTTAGATTACAAGCATCTTATTTGCTGGAGTGTACATCGGCCAGCGGGTCCTGAAGCGGAGAGCTGTGTTGGTATGGTAACAGGAATATCAGCAGAAGGGGAGAGGGGAGAAAGGCAAGGAGATGAGGATAGGTGAGCGAAAGGAGGATGAGGAAAAGAGCCAAGAGACAGGAAAACCAGAGGTGAGTTGAGTTCTCAGGGCTTCCGCCAAAAATGTCTCTCTTTATTATCTATGACCACATCCCATGTCTCATGCGAGACACTTCTTCCCTTACCTCACTCTTGCTTCTGTCTCTCTGCAGTCACTACTGTCACTTTTGACCTGATCACTGTTTGCCTCATTCTCCTATTCATGTCCTCTCCATACCAGCCTGTGTGTGTGTGGTGGCCGATTCCGTTCTGAGATACTGAAATGTCTCCTCAGTGCACTATTTCTGTCATCGTACTCCCCTGCTGCAGCGGTAATAAGCAACCGAGCTGTGAACTGTGATTCCAGCTTCCAGCAAACCTCTAATCCAATCCTACAACAATACAGCACACATGTAAATTGAATACCACCTCTTAATAGGTTTAAATTTAATTTTTATGTAAAATAAGAGACACACACACAGTCTAACTAACACAGTTTTTTGTTTGTTTTTCCAAAAGCCCTGTGCTCTTCAGTAGACAATATAAGCTTTACACTAACTAACAACATTTTCTCAACAGCAATGAAGGGCTTTTGTATTATATACCTACTTATGATTGATTAAACAGATTTTATATATTTCTCTGCGCTCTCTTATGCACACATATATAATAAGACCACCTGTCCAAAACAAAAAGTGTTTGCGTTCTCTCGAACACTCGATCGAGCTTAAGAGCAACATTATAATTCATTCAGGGGTGTTTTGCTATGCTCTGCGTTCGACTGGCTCAGAAGCAGGAGCAGTTGCATTTCCCCCCACAGTGCTGAATGATAAGTGCGAGCCACCAACACACACCACTGTCAATCAGAGCCGGAATGGCTCACCAGATGGAAGCCATTTTGAATATGTCACTAAACTCGGTTACTAATGCTGCCTTCAATTCCTCCTGGGGAAAAAGAACAAATTGAACAATTTAATATATATTTCTCTTGTTCCCAATATTAAATTCCTGACAATGATAGGAAGCTTTTTCTAGCACTAATGCAGCAAAAAAAGAGCAAATTGGCCTATTGTTATTTCCTGACAATAAAGTGCCGAAGTTACGATGTCACACTGTAGGGCAAAACGTGGTGAATTAGCATTTTAGCACGTGTTCCTCGCTCTTAAAGTCTATGGGATTTTTGAATGGGTTTTTGCTAAATCAACTGAAATAAGGTCTGTGGTGAACAAAGCCTCTAAATATTTCACGTTTTGATCTATGACATAGAACACAAAGTTTTTTAAACTTTATTGCGTCTGCTTGTGTTTTTTGACTTTATACAGGCTTCAAAATGTATAAATTTTAGATTAACTTTTTAAGATTATCTTGATAGACAAAACGTGTAAGGGTCACAACTCTTTGTTAAACACAGATCTTATTTTTTGCGATTTTCCAAAAGTCTATGGAAAAAATGCATAGCTTTTCGATTCGAGGAACCCATGTGCCGCTAGCTTCCGAGTTGTCCTACAAAGTCACGTCATCACTTCAGCACTCTATAGCAAGTTTTTTTAGTACTAATGCAACAAAAAAGAGATGCTTATTCGGTGTGCAAGTGACACTTTGTGCATTTAATAGTGCTGCCACAGAGAATCATGGGAAATGTAGTGTTGCTTGTAGCTTGTCAGCTCATAAAACAGATAAATGTAGGCTATTTCTAGCTTGCTTGAATACTATTCTTCATCAACAGTACCAAAATAGGCATTTGAACTTTACAGTTAGCATTCACCCCCTTATGATCAATATCAATTAGTTTCCGCTATTTCACACACCTCCATATTGGAAAGTCAGAGCTCACACTAGTATTTATGCCACTGTGCTAGCATTAAAGTAGGCTTATGTTGTAAATTTGATCTAACTGTGTATATAGAACATAAAGATGAATGTTTACCGCCCTGACTAGCGTTAGCACCATTCATTCCACATTAATCAAGAAAGCGATTTACTCTAATTAAACAGCAAAATGGGTTGCTGACCTAAGGTAAAGAGGACAAATATATGCAAAGATTAATTTAATTTCCCGCCATTTGACTTTAATGGAAATCTTGCGAGTCCTGTACACATTCGTAAATCTTAAGAAGAGGTGTGAGACTGTTGGCAGTCTTTAAACCAGATTCATGGTCACTTTGAGCACAAATGTATTGAACAGTGACTAAGCAACTACTTTCAATAACAACAACAGCTCATGAGCTTTAATAAGAAACCAGTTGACCCGCATGCAACTGCAATCCATCATTTGTTAGTTAGGGAATCAATGTGCTGTCACTGTTGGAGTCCGTACTGAAATATGACCGCAACACTGTCAGCGTCTACGGTGGCTATACTGAACTCCCTGGATTTATAGAACATATTATTCACTAGCCGTGTGTGAATTGGCAAAAATCTAAAATAGAAAACAGTTTTCAATTGTAATGATATCACAATATTACTATTTTTACTTTATTTTCAATCAAATAAATGCAGACTTGGAGAGCATAAGTATGAAAGCTCGTTTCCGCCACTGAATAAAAAAATAAAATAATTAATTGCGACTTTTATCTCACATTTCTGACTTTTTTCTCACAATTGCGAGTTTATATCTCGCAATTCTAAATTTATTTCTCAGAATTGCGAGATAAAAAGTCAGAATTGCGTGATATAAAGTTCGCAATTGCGTGCTATCAGGCAGAATTGCGAGATATAAAGTCAGAAATGCATGATATAAAGTCAGAATTGTGAAATATAAAGTTAGAATTGGGTGATATAAGCTTTTTATCTCACAATTCTGACTTTTTTCTCACAATTGCGAGTTTACATCTCACAATTCTGACTATATAACACATAATTGCGAGTTTATTTGTCAAAATTCGAACATTTTTCTCAGAATTGTGAGATATAAACTCGCAATTGTCGAATTATCAGGCCAATTCCAAGGGAAAAAAATAAACTTTTTCCCCTCAGAATAGTTTAATCTCACAATTCTGACTTTATAACACGCATTTCTGACTTTATAACATGCAATTCGACTTTATATCTAGCAATTCTGACTTTATATCTCGCAATTTGACTTTATAACTCGCAATTTTGACTTTATATCACGCAATTCTGACTTTATAACTCGCAAATCTGACTTTATATCATGCAATTCTGACTTTATATCTTGCAATTCTGACTTTATATCTCGCAATTGCGACTTTATATCACGCAATTTCTGACTTTAAATCTCGCAATTCTGACTTTATATCACGCAATTCTGACTTTCCATCTCGCAATTCTGAGAAATAATGCCAGAATTGTGAGAGTAAACTCTGCAATTGTGAGAAAAAAAGTCAGAATTGTGAGATAAAAAGTCGCAATTACCTTTTATATTTTTCATTCTATGGCGGAAACAAGCTTCCATACATAAGAGACTTCTTTCAAGAAATTTAAAAAATCGTACAGACCCACAAATTTTGATTGGTGAAGTGGAATAAGTCATTTGTGAAATTAATACAACAAATAACAACGATCATTGCGTGTTTTTTAACATCTGGCTTTTGTACAACATCCCGGAAACCTGAATATGAATATGAAACTGTCTCTTTTATTATTATCATTCTAAAACCACTAATAAAATATTCCCTTAAATAGTTTTGGCACCAGATAAGATTCCTCAAATTCCTAAATGTCTGGACCCCATTTGTCTTATGCTGGTGGAAGAGAAAAAAGAGGGCACTCACTTATCCGCTATCCATTCATTCCTGTCCTCTCTGTTTCTTAAGAGTCACAGGTCCTGACAATACAGCCTCTGTTCTATGAGGAAGACTCAAATCACAGCAGAAAGGCACTCAGCACGAGTGCTCCATCTGAACGCCTGTCTGTTTTAGTCTAAACAAACAAGGATTTTTGTTTTACATTTAAAAAACCATATATCAGAAATATTCTTTAGAAAGTTTCCTTAGAAATAGACAAATGTTTTACATTATTAACTTATAATATAATTCCATAACAACTATAAATTCATTAGTTTACTGGAAGACGATGGCATAAACTGATTTGTGAAGCTTATTTTAGCTCTATTTAGGTCCATTTTGCAAGTGTAAAAAGTTCACTTAAAAAAAGTGAGGAAACCCATTGCCTTAATTATTAAAGCTGCAGTACGTAGCTTTTTTGGGGGTTAAAAATGATCCAAAAATACGTTTTTGAGAAAATACATAACTAGCCAGCCAGTGTTCAAGCTCTCTGCTTGCCTTAGCTTGATTCAAAAGGGGTAAGCTTGTAATAATGTTTTTAATTCCAGCGGTACTGGTGGATTTCCGCGGAGATTCGAGCATGTCTTTGCGTCATTACGTCACATCTGTACACTTTAAGAAGGAGTCTCGGCTAGTAGGCTATATTGCATGTGAGGATGCTGGAGGTGGAGATTTATAGCCCTTTCTCAATTAAATTTTTTAAACTCAATTAAATGTGGCCGATCCAAAAAGGTCAAATGACAATCACCAGTGACAACTAACGTTAGAGATTCACCCGCTGTAAAATGCGAAAGACTTCTTTCCGGCTTCGGAGTGGCTACAGAAAAAAAGAGTCTGACACCGGACCCATGCGAAAACAAGGATAATATCGGAAGGACATTACATGTAGTCACGCATTGCTAACAAATCTTTTACAGTCATAATGTCTTCAGAGGTAATAAAGTTATAAATCTGCAAGTCATTTTAAATATATGAAAGGAAAGGCACTTGAGTAAATTACACACTTATGTGTGAGGGGGAAACGGGCTAGTAGAAAACGTTGTTTTTTGTTTCCCTCTATCTCCATGTGTAACTGTTTTATGTGTTTACTGTATCCACTTATGATTGTATTATTATGGAAACACGTTCATGAACAATATAAGTTATTACTTTGTATAGGACCCGTTTGAGCCCTGAGACAGACCGGAGATCTCTCCATTTGTTGAAAGCCTTCCCGATGGTGACTTCTCGTCTTATTCCGAAGATTTATTTTCTTTGTCTTACGTGGAGTTTGCGTTGGGGTTTGGATTGAACTACAAGCCGGTCTCTTTGAATCCATCTTCTACTTTTGTGGAAAGTTGACTAAAGTTTTGTCGCTCGAGTTGTCTTCGCTGATACAGAGAATGGCGGCGATAAACAAACCTGCCAGACATCGCCAGTTGAGCGCTGACGCGCATGACGTCGCGTCCAGTCTCAACTCCGTCCCGAATCCCTCTTATTTATTTTACTGTACAGAATTATAGAGGCAATCGCAGCGATCAGAGAACGGCTCATTCACCCAATCAGGCAATCGTTTAAGCATGTATGGATTAGAAAAACTGATATTTTTAACATGAAATGTTGCGCAATGCACCTTTAATGTGGTTCAGATCAAATTATATTTTGAGTTTCTATTGATTAAACCAACAAAAAAAATATTTTAAATTAACTAAAATTTTTAAGGCAACCAGGGTAACTTACTTTTTAAGTTAAATCAAGAGTGATTTTTACAATTTTTATAGCGAAAGAGCTGAATTAACTCTTTAATTAAATATTAAAGTATTATGCAATAATTTAAGGCATTTCTCCTTGTATAGAGTTCTCTTTTATTTGGGCATAAAGAGTTCTTTTAAAATTGAGTCAAAATCTTTGACTCAACCTTTTTTTCTAAGAGTGAATCTAATTCCTTTGTGAGAAAACAAGCCCAGACCCCATTCCCTCTTGGTCACCAACAATCCAACCATGTTTTCGTATACCTTGCCTCACACCTGCAATCAATTAAGTTGGCCAACAGGATGAACTCAAGCCACTCTAAATTTAATGTGTTCAGATTCTTTACACCAGCTCAATTAAATATCTCTTCTCTCCACAGACAGAAAAGTTTGGGCTCAAGGAGTGGACTCAAGTAGCCGCTATACTACTATACTGACGCTAAACCGAAAGCCATAACGTCATACCGATCTGAAATCAATAGCAGTTTGACATAAAATAACTGAAAGGTGTCCATTTTGATAGGAAAGTGGACATTTTTGGCTAGAATGAAATAAGGGCTTTAGTCTATACATATCATAGACAGTTCAAACTATAAGTCAGACTGTTTTGCTCCAGTCCAGGCTTCTCCGGTCTATCCTAAAAAGCACTATGCAAATGGGGGATGGGGAAACCTGGAGAGCTGTGAATGAGAGCGAAATCAAGAGAGATGAGGGGAGTTTCAGGGACCGAGTGAGAATGGATATGGAGAGAGACAGTATGAGGGAGGCGTCAGGATGAACACTGTTTATGTGTGTTGCACAGTTTACTCAAGCATGTATTTATATGGGAAGGACATATTTGTGAATGTGTGTGAGTGTGTTGAGACCCAGTGATCTGAAGCCTGATACTGGCCCCCTGTATGCAGCTGCTCTCTCTGTCTGTCTGTCTGTCTATCTGTCTCTTTTTTTGCTTTCTCTCAGCGCTATAGGATGACTGCCATTCACAACTATGCTTTCCGGATAACGCAAATGGGTGAACGAATCACGCAAAACCAATTAGAAACACGTTACATTCAGAATTCACCACCAAATCAAAAGAAAATATGTTTTGAAGATATTTTGCCATTGAGATTATTTTTGCTTTGTGAAAGATTCATGAATACTCAAGCCAACATGAAATCAAAATCGACCATATTTCCTTGCATTTCCTTGCATTTTCCTTTTCCTTGCATTTCCTTGCATGCATTTCAGCCATGCATGTCATTCCAGAGGAAAGAGAAATATCTTTAATCAAATATATAGCAATTCTTTTTACTGGTTATTTATTTCTTTATTATTTTTATAATTTCCATAATTTTCAATTGGGATTTTTGTTTATTTGTTTTTTATTTGTTTGATTGTTTATTATTTTGTAATTCCCATTATTACTAATTATATAAATATTTATATATTTATTTATTATTTAAGTATATTATTTTGTAATTTTACCAATTATTGTAATACAGTGTGTAGGAAAAATTGTACACAACAAATAAAGGGAATGCGCGCTGACGTCGACTGTTGGCCGGAGTGCTGCAGTTTCTCACAGTGAGTGGCAAAAAGACTGAGCGGCTGTATATGTTTTCAGCTTGAATGCCGCGAAAAACAAACGCAACACATATAAAGTGGGAAAGAGCTTTGCGATTGACTGTACAACTAGATTTGACAAAAAATCTGAGGTATATTTTTACAGACTGCTATAGAAAGAGGAGCAAATGGATCACTGCAATTCACAGAAACAACTGGACTCCAGTCAGCGAAAGGTGGATTTGCAGTTATCATTGTGTAATATGCTGAATTTAGCTGTAAAACCATACCCATATATTTTGTATTGTCATCTATATTAACAACTCATCAATTAAATATTTATCATTGCATTTTCTGCATTATAAGAAAAACTTAAAAAAACTAAGTTTTAGGGCTGGACAATATGATGATATATAGGCTATATATAACACTGATATAAGTAATCACCTGGATTTAGACCTACCTATATTGTATTTATATAAAGCGTTCACAGGCAAATTTGCTTTATGTTTAGGTCTATATTGCTTTTATTTCCCAGGTGTCGAAATCAGGCAAACATAAATGTCAGGCAACACGATTGCTGGCTGCATCTAATATCCGTGGATCACTGGATCTTTAGTGAGTTGTAAGGAACACTATATTGAGTCACTATATTTAGTTTAAATGGATAAAATTGTTCGTTTTAGTCGTGTTTTAGCAGTTTCCCCTATTAAATCCAGTCACGCAGCAGATCTTTTGCCACTCAGTCAGGCTGAGGGGGGTTGTTCCGGCGGGAAAGTGACGTCAATGCATTCCCTCTATACTACCATATTGTACAAATAACACATTTTATTGCCTTTTTTTTTCAAATCAAGGAAATAAGCATTTTTGGGGGAAATTATTAATTCTCATGAAAATACTGTTGCAGTGAAAAAAAAACACTCTCTTCTATTTCCACTGAACAATTTCTTTTTTTGTTTTTGTTTTAAATGTGGCCGGACATAGTCTTGACAGCTTTCGTGCGATTCGCCCAACTCGAGGGCAACAGAAAATGAAAGGCATACTCAAGACAGACAAACAGAGGAAGACATAGATAAAGCGAGAGAGACCGAAGGCTGTAAAACAGAACCCACTTGTTAACAACCATATTACAAACAATCTCTCCACTCATGTGAAAAAGAATAAACAGGCCGTATCAGCAGAAAGCGCTCTCCGAGTAAGAGCTCATTCAGCATATGAAGTACAGATGTGCTCGGCGAGAGTAAGTGATCACAAAAGAGGAAGACTGTTGACAAGGTGTTGCACAAGGAAGGAGTGGTGGAGGAGAGGAAAGCAAAAGGAGAGGGGAGGGGAAGAGAGAGCGAGAGAAGGGAGGAAAGCAGCCAAGTTGGCAGGATGAATGGAGAGTGCAGAAGGAGGGTAATGTGGGAGTTTGATGAATTGTGTGCGTTTTCAAGTGTGTGGGTGTTTGTTTTGTGTGTGTTAGTGTCTTGCAGAGGTGTGCACACAAGATACTCTGTGTGTGTGTGGCTTGAGGCACTAGCGCTTAAGCCAGTCTAGCCCGGAGACGGACAGGAAATAATTTTGCCTCTTCACACTAGAAGCTGCTGGACAGTCTCTGTAAACTTGCCTGACTGGTTGCCAAAGTATATATGTGTGTTAGAGGGAGCGCGAGAGTTCATTTGTGTGTTATGCGATGTGACTCCTCCCCTCAAACACACACACTGCTCACCTATATTACCCAGCCATATGAACCTGAACAAAGCCCTGATCGTAAGTATTAGAGCCCGACTGGTAAACGATTTTGAAGGCCGATACCGATACAAATATTTGTTGGTTTTAAAATCCAATATTTCGATATATCGGCCGATATTTTTCTTTTTTTCCAGAAACGCGCAACAAAACATTAACAGATTTCCCTAACATTAGTTATTTGTAGTTATTTATGAGTTTTAACTAAAATAATATGATCATGCATTTTAAAAAGTAACTTGTTTCTTCTATTGTCACAACAGAACAGAGGGACATCAAAATATATGAAAGTTCTGATAAATAAAATAATAATTAGTCCTTACATTGCCTTATAAGCTAGCTGCAACCTGGATCGGCAGGATGTGTGGCGCGTTATACACGAGTGTTGCCAACAGGGACGATGTAGAGTGCCCTCTGGTGGACAAACTACACAACTCCAACACTCATGACATGGTTGAAGCGTGTTTTGTCCATTTTTATTTTATTTTTGAAATATTAATTTATCAGCCATTATAACTGCCGATACGATAGTTTGGAAAATGCCTAATATCGGCCGATAATATCGGCCTGCCGATATATCGGGTCTGGCTCTATTAAGTATTCAAATTTAATACTGTTTATTGTTTCACCATCCGGCTTGTTGAGGAGAGGTGTGCTATGACTAAATAAACATGAATTAACTGGTCATAAAGTAGGCAAAATAGACCCACATTGAAGGAGGAAACAGAGTCATATATAGGTGTAGCACAGAAGCAGTAACCAACAACCAAACCATTCAGAAGACCTTAGATCCCACATATGGTTGCATTTACATTTATTCATTCAGCTGACATTTTTATCCAAAGCGACTTACAATGGCTATATATGTCAGAGGTTGCATGCCTCTGGAGCAACTAGGGGTTAAGTGTCTTGCTCAGGGACACATTGGTGTCTCACAGTGGATTCAAACCTGGGTCTCTCACACCAAAGACATGTGTCTTATCCACTTCACCATCACCACCCCATTTAATACAATAGTTCTATGTACATTTCATAAAATAATATATATCCAATTTTTTGGGAGGCACTGCCTCACTTGCCTCATCGGAGGAAACACCCCTAATATAGTCGTGGTTGGACTACCCATATTACAAAAATAAAACAACGCAAATACGTGACATTAAATGTGTATAAACAGTCTCTGAATTAATTCGTTTTTCCTAATTAACACTGTCCAACAGCATAGCAGATGCCGTGTCACTCTTGTCCCCCCTGAGCCCATTGAGTTTGAACAGACCCCCTAAAGCGTGAGCTGGGTTTGGTGGGGGTAATTCAAAATAAATGGGGAAAAGTCATGTGAGTGGAGTGAGTCATCACGCTATGAATAAATTTGATTGGATTTTTATTCGTTGTGCGGTATATGACACTTCTGTGGTTTTGTGTGCGTTCGCAAATCAGTCTGAATTAACAAACGGATGGAGTTAATAGGAAGACTAATTAAAGAGCTCACCCCCTTAGATTTTACTGCTCTTATCACGTCAAAATCAAACTTGAAATAGCCTGAAAAGATGATGACATAATAAATAGACGTTGTTAATGTAAAAATACAAAATAGAGTTTGGATTAGTATGTAATGTGTCTTCAACCAGAAAAATGTGACAATATTAAGTGTAACGGGAACATGAATTAAATGTATATATATATCAGAACGCCACTGATCACTGATTCAAATATTCTTTAAAGTTTAATTTAGCTTAACAGGCTCTTGTGATAATTCTACATTAAATAATAATTTAAATAAATTCTGATTCACAAATATCAGTTTTAGCTGTGTTAGAAAAGCCTTTTATGTCAATATCCACCTGTTTACTCATTGTCCAAAAAAGTTGCATCTTTTCCCGCCACTAGTTTGTCGTCATGGTTTCTAATTTGTTTTGTCATAACTGTCAGCTGTATCATCGTTAATCCCCTCATTCGTCTCTGTGTATTTAAGTCCTGTGAAGAGTTCACCCTCGTCCGGTCTTGTTTACGCATGGTTGTGTTTGCTTGCTGTTCTTTACCCTGTGGATGTTTTAAAATACTGTTTGAACCTTCGTCTTCATTCCTTTACATGCAGCGCAGAACCGTTACACGTTGAGTGTTTGACAGTGATGAAGTGAGATTGATGGAAAGGTAAGCTGTCTGTCTTTGAAGCATTTTTGAACATTTGAGATTCAGGTTTGCTTCTGATTTTGTTCTGTTTATACTAAGCAGTTTTTTTTTAGTAAACTTGACACGCTTTCGTGTGTGTTGTCACAGTTGTGCAGCTGGAAGGGACAGAATGTGTGTGTGTGTGGCTCTAATCCTTCATCATCCCTTGAAAACACACACGTACTATCCCACACTATACTACACTGCAGGTGTGTGGTGCGCTCTGACAGCTTCAACACACCTCTGTGGTAAATCGGCAGCAGCTGCGTGCACCGATCACGCGAGTCTGTCATCAAATCAGATGGCGTCACCATGTGTGTACACGGCATGGGCCACAATCCCCACAGTGGGAGCTACGCAGAACCAATGACCCTGTAAAACTGGACAAATGAATCAGTGGCTCAGAGTCTAGTCACCATCAGTTTATAATCATAGGTGTTCAGTAAATATGGGCTGCTTCCGAAACCTGAACAATGCTCCATTGTTTGCCAGTATTTGGAAGTATAGGCATTTACAACAGATCCTTTGCTGCTATGATATCCCACAATCTGTGTGTGAAGAATAAATACAGCATCCAAATACTTAACTTATTTATTTCTATTTAATTAACTAACACTATATATATATATATATATATATATATATATATATATATATATATATATATATATATATATATATATATATATATATATATATATATATACTCTCTCTCTATAAATAACAAAAACTATATTGGTTACAAAAACTATATGGTTATATATGTATATATATATATGTATATATATATATATATATATATATATATATATATATATATATATATATATATACTATATATATATATACTATATATATATATATATATATATATATATAGTTTTTGTAACCAGATTTACTTATTCACTAAATGCCCACAGTCCACTTTAACCAGGCATTGTCTGCACTGATATTGCACCATGTGTTTTGAGTTTATTTAAATGAAATCATACATTTTAGTGCCACAAGATGCTCATTTGCACTGTTTAAATTGTTATTTTAGAACTTTCCATTTTTTTGTCTGCTCGGGCTGTTGATTTTTCTAATATCATTCATGAATCAGGTAGTAAAACAATGCAGACAGTGCATGCTATTTATTTTATACCAAAAAATGCCTTCGTACAAAATAATGGGTTCTGTTTAAGAAGAGACAGCCATGACCATCACAGTCCATACTATAATCAGTAACCCTAGTGAAAAATAATGCTGAGTATACAGCTACATATTATGTACTAAATATAAATACCCTGCAGTTGTACTTTCGGTATACTGATATACTTAAAGTCGGCTAAATTGGAACTAATTTTGTTCTTGAGTTATCCAGAAATAGTGCTGAGGTCCAACTAAAGATATATTAAGGATATTTGATTATGCTAAAATGGAACTATTGCAAGTTTACTCTCGGTACACTTAAAATATCTTGCATTTAATGACTGATATTATACAGCGATCATACTATCCTTACTAGCATTGGTATTAAACACATTTTAGGCTCATTAAGAAATGTGCATTGTACAATAAAGAAACACTCCAAAATAAAATGTAATTATATTTATATCAGTAAGTCTCAAGCAATATGTCAGTAAATATTTGAATGGATTTGTACTATAGTATTAAATACATTTTGGTATAGTTTTTTTCACTAGGGAACTGTACCCTTCTCACTACTTTAGAATGTATCCAAACTGGAGCCTCTAGAATCAGATTAAACATTTCATGTCGTTAATAAAAATTCATATAACAGTTTAAGTTAGGTGGATAGTGTGCAGGAGAAATCATTTTCATTCTGATAATCTCTTTCTCTC
Source organism: Hybognathus amarus (assembly GCA_030378365.1). Lineage (NCBI taxonomy): Eukaryota > Metazoa > Chordata > Actinopteri > Cypriniformes > Leuciscidae > Hybognathus > Hybognathus amarus. Next base: position 344,544 of record JAQIUQ010003198.1, on the reverse strand, counting down.
CCCCATCTCTCTCGGCCGTGCTCTGGCTGGGTTGCTATGGGAACAACAGCAGACAGGTTCTCACATCCCCTCCTTCAGATTCTTCCTGGCTCACTCACCATTTATATTCATGCACAGCAGCTCCATAAACACACACAGATACACACATAAACACATACACAAATGTGCAAAAACATGCTTAAAACAAACACTGGGCATGCACACAAACACACACCCCAGACACACACACACACACCTATAAGCACACTCATAAATACACAAACACATCCCCTGCTCAAACAGTATCGATTCTCTCCTGGGGAGGTGTTTGTGTTTGGATGAAGCATTAAACCACACTGGCATTACAATTTCTGACACACAAAGCCAATAAACTCCATCAGCTCAATACAAATATGCAGCTTTCAGGTTTAATCAGAACTAATGACCGCACTGGAAAACACACCGATGTTCACTTTCTCTCATTTTATTGTTCAGGCATGTGATTATTACCCCCAGTAATGAAACGCACCTGACTAGAAATGAGGAACACCAATGATGGAGGTTTTGGAATAATCAAAATTAATACGCAGCAACACTCTTAACACATTAGCCACACACACGCAACTGCAGAGGGATGGATATATTCCTCCTCCTGTTTTTTGAAATGGGGTTATTAGAATAGAGGAGAGTAAGAAGGCATGTGCGTGTGTGAGAGAGAGATAACAGTTTTTCTTGCTCTTTCTTGAGCTCATTTAGCAGGATAAGCATCGATGAGAAAGAGGGGGATCTTTTTCTCTGAATGGATGGAGGGGAATTGATATGCTGAATAATATCGCCATCTCTCCGCTTACACTGCGTCTAAGCGAACAGCAAACGGCTAGAATGCTCCTGCTATAACCAAGAGAGTTGAATGCCTTCAGTATAGAGTGCAACAGTAGTTCTGGAAATAACTAGTCGCAAGCATGATTGTAAAAAAAAAAACAGCAATATTGTGAAATATTCTTTTACAATTTGAATGTAATTTTATGTAATACGGTATGTAAAGCATCATTACTCCAGTCTTCAGTGTCACATGATCCTTCGAAAAACATTCTAATATGATGATTTGAAGCTCAAGAAATATCAATGTTGAAAGTAGTTGTGCTGCTTATGTTTCTGGAAGTGGAAACCATGATATATTTGTTTATATTTATTGGATTCTTTGATGAATGGGTAGTTCAAGATACACAATGATCAAGTGATGTTTCACTCACAGTTACTGCAGGCAGAAAACAAAAGAATAGGAAGTATCATCAGCAAAACCTGAAATGGCTCAGAGATTTACTGCAGAGCAAGTAATGAATGCAATCAAATATAAGTTGGTGAAGAAGAAGCTGTCTGTGATCAAAATATTGATTTTGAAGATGTTGATGATGATAGTTTTGAGAATATGTTTGAGATGGCGAATATGAGGCAGATGCTGAACTGGGAAATGAGCTCTGACAAGGACAATGATGATGGTATAAAACATCTACTTAAACTGAACCCTTACAAGCTCCTAACAGTAACAAAATATGCTTTATTTTATTCTTCTGTAATTGTTACTCTACTAGAGAGTTTTATATTATCTCGACAGGTAGAGATCCATTCATATTAGATGTTGTAGATCCGGGTCGCTAAAGACCAGAATATGTAATAATGATTGGCGAGACATTCATGCATTTAAGGGTTAAAATAAGCAACATGACATCATGACTTTTGCGTAAACATACACGTCACTTTCAAGTTAAGTGGCGTGTGATATATACGCATTTTGAGCTATCCGCGTGTATGCGTGTATGTCTACACCGTTCAAATGTCCGAGTGATTCCGCGTGTATGTACACGCCGTTAAATGTCCGAAGCGAAACGAAGCAAAATGTAGATCTACATCTGGGTAGCGATGTTTTTTTCCTAGGATGGTTGGGGAAGACTCATAAATGGTATTAACCCCAGTAACGGGTAGGTTTAGAGACGGGGTTGGGGTTGGTCATATATTTATATGAACAGTAGGGCTGGGTATTGACACAAATTTCACAATTTCAATTCGATTTCTAATCAAAAAAAGTTTTCGATTATCGAACTTTTCTGAGGTAAATATGACGATACATGACATTGATTACAAGCTGTTTAACTGACGTCTTTCCACGGTTAAAACGCTGATTGAGCGAATCAATGTGACATGATACGGATTTCGATAAGTTGTACTCTATCTTTTAACACACTTTCAGATTCTAATTCATGTTTCTTTTGCGCTGTGACTGGTATTATTATTCAACGGCGTTAAACACGCTGAAAAGCGATAATGCGTGTTGATAGCATGCCAAAAATGGAAATAAGAATTGGCGTGTCGCAAATTACGTACGCCATTTCAAGAGATCAGTCTGAAATAAAGTGTAACTAGTAAATAAAAATGTATATATTTATAATCAATTACTAAGTGGTCATTCTACCATCGCTGGGGATTAGCGGACAATGAACGCTTGCCAATCTGTTGGTATGAAAGAGCCAACAACGCATTAAAAACACTCGCAGATGTGTGGCCGAGCCAAGAAAAATATCTAGCATGCTAGATATCCAGAGCTGTCGCACGACTCAACCTCAGTGTTGTCATGAGCTACAGCCAATCAGAGCAAGGCATGGATTGAGGTCCCCAAGTAAATCTTATTTTTTTCTTTTTTTTTGCATTTTTTTTTTCAGAGCAAATCATCTATGCAAACAGTTTGCAGCACTAGTTTCTGTCTGACGTCCATATTCACGTGTTGTGTTTTTCTCTTCTTCTTCGCTGGGTATTGGGCACGTGCTGTTTCTTGTCATTTCCGAGTTGTTGTCAACCCATGTACTGCGTTACCTCCTGTTGCTGATCAATCACATTATGTCGTGTGAACAGCTCAACAACTTGAACACTCCTGATTTCACAGAGAGAAAGTCATGTAGTGTAAACCGCATTCAGCCCGACGTTTTAAAATCATGTAGTGTGAACAAGGCTTTACCTTATTTATACCATTAGATTGTTTCAAATCAGCTTTTTACAGTAACAACAGGAAAATTATTCAAGGATGTAAACAGTTCATTTCAGCTGTAAAGTGTCATTGTTCAGCTAAAGACGTTATTAATTGTTCTGTCTTACTGATTTTTCAGCATCTTGCACCATGAGTGCGGCTTTTGTCAGAGTTTGAAAAATGTTGCATTCTGTTGCACTGAAATGTCCTGCGTGAAGCTCATGAAGCGGATCACACGTCTGCACACTCATTATTAGTCATTAGAATCATATTAATTAAACAACAAATGAGTCTATATAATTAATACTATGTGGTTGGATTACATCTGTTTAAATTAACATCTGTATGCATGCATGTAAGCCTTGTTTAAATTTGTACCAGCCTGAGGAAATGGACTTCCTCATGTACTCAAACATCTTAGTTTTTCCTTGCCTTAGGCTAGCTTACTATAGGGGTTTATACGCACTTTTTATTGCAAATATGCTTTAGAACAACATATATTGTGAAGAGCGATATATACAAATAAATCGAAGTTGAATAGTCATTGCATGTTAGCATAAAGTTGAACCCTAACGAAAGCTGTTGCTCGTGTCACCTCAAATCGCCAGCCTTCACTGCAACCCAATGACTTCCAGACGCTTTGTCGCTGCAAATCGGCGTCTAGTGGTGTCATTCGCTTTTAGAGTATGGGGTCTCTTTCTCACCATTATTCCTACTTTCTTTCTCTCTCTCACACAAACACACACACTTCAATCTGAATGTTGATTTTGTACTCAGAATACTAACCAGGCACTGAGCCTCTGTAATAGACAGCACATCACGCCTCTGAGATTAAGACGGACAGAGAGAGAGAGAGGGAAAGAAAGAGAGCATGAGGTGGTTTGAGGTAAATGAAGCTGATTCTGTGCTGTGCTTTATTCCGTCTGTCTGTGTTTCAGCCGTGTTACATCAGCCAGGTTTCCTACCTGCACAACAGCATCAGCATATGCCATATTGTGCACACACCATTAGATCCTAACCGTTAACTAGATTCATAGCTAATAAGAGTCAGCCACTGGATTTGATGAATAATATGTTCATTTCTACCGGTCTGATTTACATGAAAAGCCACAGGAATGGATACGTTTTTATAGGCCTCATTGTCTTCGTGCAGTTTCTACAGTCAGATTCTGTTCTTGGTCCTGCGTGCTGATTGGTCAATAAATAAATAAAAATTGTTCATGAAAATTCGTATCATGAAAATTTCACCAAAAAATAAGCAGCAGAACTGTTTTCATTATTGATAATAATAAGAAATGTTTCTTGAGCAGCAAATCAGTATATTAGAATCATTTCTGAAGGATCATGTGACACTGGAGTGATGATGCTGAAAATTCAGCGTTGCCATCACTGCAATAAATACAATATTAACGTCTATTAAAATAGATTATACTTATCTTGAATTGTATTAATATATCACCATATAACTGTATTTTTCATCAAATAAATGCAGCCTTTAAAGAGATTTCTTTCAAAAACACTAAAACGTACTTAACCTGTTAACCGTCACCCCCCTTTTTTTGAATAGACATGAAAATGCAATTTCGAACTTAATGGTTGTAATTCAATGCTTTGGAATATAGACGTAAGATTGGTCTCGTTTTGGCAGATTATTGTAGACGTGAAATAATTTAAGTAGGTGAAACAGAAAAAAGTTATAGAAGTTTGAGTTTATGGAAATGTACAATGTAAAAATATTATTATTTATATTTTATATAAAATATATATTTTCAAAACCTGGGAGAGACTGCAGAAAAATCAAAGCCAAAAATCTGAACAAGTTGCGTTGAAAATTTTAGGTTGATTTCTAAAAAAATTAGTTTTCAGTAAGATTTTGTTTGGGCGCAGTATCCGAACGCTTCCACTAGGGAACAACCAGACTTCATTACTGCCCATATAAGGGCGACTCCATTTCCATATGTTTTTTGAGTGATATGAACAATTTATTTCCACAATTTTCATACAATTTATGAAGTAGGCATCCTATTCAGATATAGTATGGGAAGTTTGGCAGAATTTGATATGAATTCAACCTCTAAGAAACGCATACAAAGAACATGCATGTGCGTTATAGCTTCCTTCCACATCACAAATGGTGAATTTATTATTTTTTCTTTATATTTAAAACATTTTCAGACCTTTTTTCTAAAATAATTGAATGGATGCAATCTTTTGAACTCTTGGCATGAAAACAAACTGAGGTTTCTACCTTTTTGTCATGATTTTTCATGTTCATTGCTATTTCAAAATAAAGGTCTGAACACGCCTTTGAGGAGTATGAAAATATTCATGTTGCAAATTGATCAATACGGCTCCTCTGTAATTTATTTTAAAAATCAGTCTCCAAATATGGAAACTAGAGATTGTGAGCTTTCAATTGATATATAGTTTGTCAATATTTCTTAAGGTCTTTTCTAAGATATTTTTGTTTTAAAATTATAATGGCAAGCGTCCCACCTGTGGGACAACATTAACAAAGATGAATAAATACTGTAAATGTAAATACTGTAAAATATATTGCTTTTTGTTACATAATGTTAGTTAATGAGATTAACTAATGAGATCTAATTGTTGGGTGTTACTATTAATTCTAAATACAAACGTTAAAGAGGACAACTTTCCTTTCATTCACTTTCCATGTTTCCAGTGTTTTCATGCAATTTGTTTGATTAAACAAACAAAAGTCAGTAGCTGGTCCCCCTCTCCCTTTCTCTTCTTGTTTTTTCTTCCTCTCCTTCTTTTTGTGTCTGCAACATGGAGCCCATCTGGGATGGGCAGCCATCGTTGTCATGGTGATGCTTTCCACCAGGGCATCCGATTGGCCGGTGGACACGAAGCAGTCTCTGTCTGGTTTGGACGCAGCCGTTTGAGTCCTCAGGGACAGCGGTTGGGAACGGCGTTTCATGCAATGCAAATATGACACCTTTGAACTGGCTGGGTGTTGTAATTTTGAATCATTGGAAAAATGAAAATGTGGAGTTTTTATGCGTGAAAACCGTGGAAGCAGCCACGCGCACAGACGTACTTTCACTATCATCAAATGCGGATTAATTTTACAGACAGAATCACTAAATGGATCATACCTCCATAAATCACTGTTTTACTCTTAACCATCTAAAATATACTTGAGTGAATCATTTTCCTCCTCTCAACTGTTACTCTTTTACATGTTCCATAAACATTACAAGGCACAGATTCAGGTGCCTACACTCTTAAAAATAAAGGTTATTTATTGGCATCTATGGTTCCATTAAGAACCTTTAACATCCAACCTTTCCATTCCACAAAAGGTTCTTTAGATTATTAAAATGTTCTTCACACTAAAAAAAAGAGGTTATTTTGAGAAATGTTTACAGAAAGGTTATTTGGGAACGCTGTAAAAAGTGATCAGTTGACTTAACTTAAAAAAGTGAGGAACTGAATTTGTGCATAATTGAAAAAAATAAGTTGTGGTAAGTGAACTTGAATTAACTTTTTTTTTTTCAGTTACGCATGAAGCTTATTTACTTAATAATTTTAAGGCACTTTTTTTTAGTTAAGTTTGGCCGTGTGTCCACCAAATCGTTGTTAGCCAACTGAAAACGCCAGACGCACTGTTGAAGACGCCATGCTTTGGGCGCTTGAGAGCGTTTTGGCAGCGCAGCGGTTTTTCCGTTGAGACGTTTCGTTGCTATAATACATAATATCCGCAGCACAGTTTACTTGTAACTGATTTCGCAGATAATTTGTTTCATACAAAAAATTTTTCATCCGTTTTGATGTCGTTGTACAGAAAGAATGTTGTGACGGTTGGTGTGGTTTAGTCCCGCCCCTCCTCCACTGTGATTGGACGGGTGGGTAAAAAGTTACGGTGATGAGCCCTGCGTTTTATCCAAAGTCGAAGATTTTTCAACTCTTGACGACCAGTAAAAAACGCTGGGCGCCTCGTTACGCTCATGGCGTTTAAAAAACGTGACACTCTCATTGAAAACAATTCGAAAAGATACAACAGGCGCGTGGAAAAACACTTTGGTGGACACACGCCTTAGTTAAGTCAACTGAACAATTTTTACGGTCAAAACCAAACATTATTCTTCTAACGCATTTCTGCAAAATTTATTTTTAAGAGTATAATGTCTTAAAAGCGATTGTTCACCCCGAAAATGAAAAAAATTTCATAATTTACTCATGTCATTCTAAAATCATCATGACTTTCTATCTTCTCTGGAACACAAAATGAAAAGTTTAAGCTCTCGTTTCAAAACAATGGCTGACTCAATTTGATGCAATTTGTCTTAAGCCATTGGTTCTTGCATGTCAAGTGAATGCAGCATGACTTATGAGAGCGACGTCAAAGAGGAAGATGTTTCGGCATGTCCCTCACTTAAAGCCATCGTATGACTTCAGAAGCCTTCAAATGTATTACTTTTATAGCTTTCTTAACTTGAAAGTCACTGCTTCAATGGAAAAAAATCTTAGATTTTGAATGACATAAGGGTTCGTAAACGATGACATCATTATTTTGGTGAACTTTAGTTACTGGTGACCTCTCAGCACTGACTCCAGCAGATTGACCAGCCTTTAATCTAGGGGTGGGGGTCTACTGCCCAGATTAGCATGATCAGCACACGCTTGCTGTTTTTCATTATCCGGACGGCACAGATCAATACCTCACAGGAAAAGCCGTCTCTATTAATGATGTTTGCATGATTAACTGCTGAGTGTGATTCTACCGATTACCGTATGCAAGGAAGAAAATTCCTAACCCACACACACAGGTCAGTGTTCGGACATCTGTGTGCACAATGAGGTCGTGAGTAGCTCAGATATCTTTCTTATGATAGTCAATAGTTATGATTTATGGGGTTGGTTCAGCCAAAAAGATCTTTTCTGTAATCATTTTCAATGAAAGATTTCCGTTTCTCCATTGAAAGTGCACCAAAACTTCAAAAAGTTAAAACAAAAAATTGGACACTTTGTTTTACAGCATTGTACATGTACTGTATTAATAACTAAAAATTATGCATAATTACATGCAATTACCCATAAATCAAACCCGCATCCTAACCATGTGGTATTACATGTAGTTCATTATTATTACTCAGTACTTAAATGTATAATTACACATACTGACACCTTAAAAAAAGTGTAACCAAAAAATCCATATGAAATCGAGCTGTTTAATCCAAGTCACATGATCACTTTATATTATAAACAGGTTTAATTTTTTTTTTGTATAAATATTGATCAAGCACAAAGCAAAGCCCATCAAATAAGTTAAATTGAAGCTCAAACTTGCTTGATAATGACTTGCGAGGGAACTATCCCTTTAAGGGCGCTGAAAAACCATAACACCCAACATTCGTGACCAAAGGAAAAATTAAAAGAACCCATTCTTTTTTTATATAAAAAGTATTTTTATTAATGCAATTGAACTGAATCAGCTTCAAACATATAGCTTTATAGTGTGATCTAAAGAAGCTACATGAATGCCAAGCTAACCAAATGCGAACATCTTAAATAACACAGAAAAGCTTTGTATTTCACCATTTATTTTAAATCTGACAACAATGGTGTGATAAATGTATATGTATATTATTTATAAACTAGGCCCGTCAAACGATTAATCGCGATTAATCACATCCAAAATAAAAGTTTGTGTTTACATAAAATATGTGGGTGCACTGTGTATCTATATATATATATATATATATATATATATATATATATATATACACACACATGTTTGTATTTAAGAAATATTTTCATGTATATAGATTTATATAAAATTTATATTATATATAAATATCAATATTTTATTTATAAATAATATTTTTTCTTAAATATACATGCGTGTGTATGTATATATATATCTATACAAATAATTATACACAGTGCACCCACATATATTATGTAAACATAAACTTTTATTTTGGATGCGATTAATCACGATTAATCGTTTGACAGCCCTACATAATCTTGTAGATAAGAGCTGTACTTGTACGCCTACACAGAAAATAGCTTACCAAGATGGCCGTTGCGTGAACTGACTAGCCTTAAAGAGACTTTGTGGATATACACAGAGCTCTTTAATCAGAATTATGTGTCACTTCAAATCTAGTATTGAATAATATTGAATGGAATATTGAAGAACAACTCGAGTGTATTTCTGAGCGGAGACTCGTCTCTGTGGGAGAGCTCAACTTTGACTATTCTCTGTTAGCATATGAAAACAGACAGCACCACAACAGCCTGCAGAATTTAAACGACTTCTGAGGGAAAATTATTTACTTTACTATTTTCTTGAGAGAGTGACTGAGCAGAAGAAATCAAGAGAGAGGAATGCTGAGGAGAGCAAGTGAGAAAGGGAATGAACATGAACGTCTTTGATGACGGCTGCTGATTCTCCAATACAGAAGGAGACAACTGAGGGCTTTTTAGCCACTGTGGAAGCAATATTGATTGCACTGCCATTCTGCACTGAGCTGCTCTTAAAAATGCTTTGTCTTCCTTTATTTATCCAAACCAAGGTGTGTGTGTGTGTGTGTATTCGGGGACCATCAGGACAGTGTGTGTTGTTGTGTGGGTAGAGGAAAGACGAGAATGTGTGTGCGTGTGTGTGTTAGGAGTAGTGATGACAGAATGTGTGCGTGTGCATTCGCATGCATCCGTGCAAACATGCATGTTAGGACAGAGAGACTAATGACGGGAAAGTGTGTGTGTGTGTGTGTGTACATGGAGAGAAAAAGTAGAAGGGTATAAAGCTGAACTAAACTAGACGTGAGGTCTTTATTTATACCCTATGTCTCATCAACTAAAATGTGGTCACTGGCAGGTCCACAAAAACCAGCACCTGCAGAACTCTGCAAAAAGCACTGCAGATTTCTAGACTTTGTGTCATTCACACAGTTTTATATATTCTGTGTGTTCATTTACAAAACATTTTGGCAAATATGCTTTTACCTACAAATGAAGATGCAGTTCTCCTTATTTATCTAATCACAGATTCCCAGTTGCAGCTCATTGCAGTACATAAGATCCAGGGGCGGAGTTGAGATCAGGGGGTGGAGACGGGTAGGTATAGGGGTGGGGTTAGGGATCAGGGGGTGGAGATGGGTAGGTTTAGGGGTGGGGTTAGGGATCAGGGGTGGAGATGGGTAGGTTTAGGGTTGGGGTTAGGGATCAGGGGTGGAGATGGGTAGGTTTAGGTGTGGGGTTAGGGATCAGGGGGTGGAGATGGGTAGGTTTAGGGTTGGGGTTAGGGATCAGGGGTGGAGATGGGTAGGTTTAGGTGTGGGGTTAGGGATCAGGGGTGGAGACGGGTAGGTTTAGGGGTGGGGTTAGGGATCAGGGGGTGGAGATGGGTAGGTTTAGGGGTGGGGTTAGGGATCAGGGGTGGAGATGGGTAGGTTTAGGGGTGGGGTTAGGGATCAGGGGTGGGGATGGGTAGGTTTAGGGTGGGGTTAGGGATCAGGGGTGGGGATGGGTAGGTTTAGGGTTGGGGTTAGGGATCAGGGGTGGAGATGGGTAGGTTTAGGGGTGGGGTTAGGGATCAGGGGGTGGGGATGGGTAGGTTTAGGGGTGAGTTTAGGGTTTAGGGGTGGGGATGGGTAGGTTTAGGGTTGGGGTTAGGGATCAGGGGGTGGAGATGGGTAGGTTTAGGGGTGGGGTTAGGGATCAGGGGTGGAGACGGGTAGGTTTAGGGGTGGGGTTAGGGATCAGGGGGTGGAGATGGGTAGGTTTAGGGGTGGAGTTAGGGGATCAGGGGGTGGAGATGGGTAGGTTTAGGGGTGGAGTTAGGGATCAGGGGGTGGAGATGGGTAGGTTCAGGGGTGGGGTTAGGGATCAGGGGGTGGAGATGGGTAGGTTCAGGGGTGGAGATGGGTAGGTTTAGGGTGGGGTTAGGGATCAGGGGGTGGAGATGGGTAGGTTTAAGGGGTGGGGTTAGGGATCAGGGGTGGAGACGGGTAGGTTTAGGGGTGGGGTTAGGGGATCAGGGGTGGAGATGGGTAGGTTTAGGGGTGGGGTTAGGGATCAGGGGGTGGAGATGGGTAGGTTTAGGGGTGGAGTTAGGGATCGGGGGCAGAGATGGGTAGGTTTAGGGGTGGAGTTAGGGGATCAAGGGGCGGAGATGGGTAGGTTTAGGTATATGTAAGGTGGGAGGGATTGGATCTGGATCCAACTCCTCCCTCTGGATTTCGTGTTCTGCAGTGAGGACCATCTCCAGATTCCTTCAGATTTTCCACTTATACTGTAAAAATAAAAAATAAATTGTAGAAATAGAAATAGCAATCAATAATAGAAGTGGTCTAAATATTAAAACATGTACATATCTTCTTTGAAAGTCTCAGGACCAAAAACATGTTCGTCCAATTATTGTATTTGATTATTGCATTGATATTTTAATGTTATGTGCTTTAAGACATGATGTAATTTAATGATGTCTCTAGTTTGTTTGAAGAGCCTAACAGGCCAACATAGTAATACCAATGGGTTGGGAGGTGGAGCTATCTGTTTAACTGACCAATGGAGAGCAAGGGGAGTGTATTTGGGAAAACTGTTAGAAAACAATCACTTTCAATCACTTTCTTCAATTCTATTTGATACTAGGAGGCACAAAAATGACCATTTCTTTTTATAGCATATGCACAGAGACCAGTGACAAAACATTTACACTTACCGGTATAAAAAAAACACAAATACACAACAGCCATTGCTGGAAACATTTTCCTCATCTCTGCCAAAACAAAATCAACACACAGCACTAAATATTCTCCTTTATCATTCTGTCTTTCTCAAGCCCCTTTCACACAGAGATTCCAGAAAATACTCGGATAATGTGTCCCGGGATTGGTCAGGGGATCTTTTGATTTTGGTTCATTCCCAATTGCCAGTGATTTTCTGGAATCTGTGCTTGCGTTCACACACATCCCGTAAAGATACATGACGTCAGGATGTGACGTGTAATGTACGCCTCCCTGGCCTCTTCTTCATTCCAGTTTGCAGACATTTTTTCTTTTCTTTCTTTGTTGATGGTGAACACAAACTTTTATTCTCCGTTATTGCGATGACACTTGCGTCATCACTACGACACACCTCTTACGGCATTGGTCCTGGCTTTTATTTACACAGGGCGCATTCGGGATCTCGATTCCGGCAATGCTACTAGGTCCCCATCCCGGCATCAGATACCGGGACGCGTTTGCGTTCACACGCAAGGCACTCTATCAATTTTACGCCAAATTCCAAGGATCAACGCGCTGTGTGAAAGGGGCTTTAGACACACACAGATACACAATTTCTTCTAAGCATTTTAACAAATGCTGATTGAAGAAAAAGGACACCACACACACTGCTAATCTCCATCAGATAAAACAGAGAGCCTTAAGGTGCTAGTGCTCTGGCTGAGCCCTATGCTGAAATGCCATTCAATGACCTTTTATCTCTCTTTCTCTGTCTCACTCTCTGTCGCTGAAACCCTGGAGCTGTTTGTCTTTAGAGGATGGAAAGACTGTTACTGTGCGATTATGATTATTTATGTCCCTCTAAATTAAACATAGAGGACTTTTAAAACGTATTCCGCCATTACACCCCTTGCATTCACTGCATGTTTTAGGGTCTCAATAAGTGCATTTATGTGCACATTAAAAGTTTGATTTCGTTGGACTAAAGCAATAATTCATCTTTTTATAATGTCATGTAAATGCTTTAGGCAAACTGAAATAGTTACTGTCCAATTTTTGTCAAATAAAAGAACAAACCACAAAAGAATAAAAACTGGCCAAGTTGTGCTCTTGCTAGGAAAGAGATGATTTCAAGGATGTACAATGTATACTTGGACAGCAACATGGCATCATGAATTTGTGTAAATATACACGCCACTTTCAAGTCAAGTGGCATGTTATCTATACGCATTTTGAGCTATCCGCTGTATGTCCAAGCCGAAACGAACTGTCATCTTTTGTGTGTATGTCTACACCGTTAAATGTTTGAGTGATACCGCGTGTATGTACAGGATGGTAGGGGAAGACTCATAAATGGTATTAACCCCAGTAACGGGTAGGTTTAGGGACGGGGTTGCGGTAGGTCATATATTTATACAGTAATGTAACATTAAGTCAACGGCGTTCATAAACACGCTGAAAAGCGATTATTCGTGTTGATAGCACTCCAAAAATGCTGTGTCATACATACGCTATTTCATGAAATCAGTCTGTGGACAGACAGATTAAGACATGACCCTAACCTAACCCTTTAATGGAGTCTAAAAAACAACATTAAACCCCATTGAGTTTCAATAAATTAAAAAAAGAACACTAAATGGGATTTACTCACAGCAAAGATCTTTTTCATTCTTCACTTCGAAATAACTATAGTAATACTAAACTATACTGTTTTTACTTAAAAGCAGCTCTCCAGTGTGTTCATGTGTGTTCACATATGACCTCTGATGGACTGAGCAGAAAAAAACTGGACAAAATGTCCATGTCAAAGTAGGCGGAGCCTCAGAGCACACCTACTACATCAATCGCCACGGACCAATGGTAGTTTTAAGCTATTTACCAGCCCGAGCAAATTTTTACAGAGAGTTTGCTTTGGCAAGCAGTTTTGAACTCCCAAACGAACTCCCAACGAACTGTCTTTTGGCTTGATTTTGTTAAAAATTATGTCACACCAGTTCGAGGCCTTAAGACATTTTTCAAAATATCTTCTTTTGTGTTCCACTGAAGTCACACAGGTTTGGAACAACATGATGTTGAATAAATGATGAAAGAATTGTAATTTTTGGGGAAACTGCCTTTAATGAGACTGCAACAAATCTCAAGGGAGGTAAAAGGCGCTCCCCTCTGAAACTTTATCTGCAAGAGTCTCAGTTTGGTGCTTCTACTTTTGAAATATGACATTGTTCGAGCTCATATTTCGTAATATTCGCTTTGTTCTATTGTTGTACTGTCGTTTGCCTCCTCGGAGAAACGCCCCGGGTACATCCTAACACTGAGTTTATTTGCTGCCCAATAAGTGGTAGTTAAGCTGTAGAAATCAGAACCGAGTTGTGTATGTGTTGTCTGTGCTTCTCAGAGGAGCAGTCACCAGTACCGCTGCACAGATGCTGGTGTGACGTGCTAGACTGAGCATAAGCATTGCTGCCATGCATCACGGCACACACACTCACACATACTACTGTAACACCGCTTCATAGTGAATCTGCCAGCGACTATTCGCACTATACAAACTGTGGACAAAATACAAGACGTTTCCAAACGGCGCTTAATGTACACCGCTCAATGCTTTCCATCTGATGCACAGGATATACAGTGTTCAGCTTGGATTCATCTAGAATCACCCACCCACATACACACACAAGTTTTCTTGTCGACTGGTGTTGCAGGTATATTTGGCCTGAAAAATAAGAACCCGGTGAGTGGCAGTTCTAAAGACCTGGTCGGAGTATAATGCCGTTTTTCACACAAATAGACACACACGCACATACACAGGAGATAATACCACTGTTGCCATGGGAGACAAGTCCTAAAGGTATTTGTCTGCAAATGCTATATTGAGAAGAAATCTATTCTCCTTGACTGTCTGCCTGAATATTTAACAAGACGATGGCTGGATGTGGATTGGGTTTTGCTCTAGAAACATATTCTGAATGAGCTCACGAAGGCGAATGATCAGGGCGAATCAGAAATAAGAATGGCATGCATACGTAATGATGAAATACCATCATGGAGAACTGGGGTTAAGGAATAGTTCACCTGAAGTATTTCATCCATGGAGTATAAAAAGAGAAATATAGAAGAAAGCAGCATGATGGTATTCTGTACAATTCATACACTGTATCACTGGCCACACACTCTTTATTCATTGCCGTAGCTCACAAATCTCAGTTGAACTTCTGAAAATTTTTCAGATATAATGAAAAATAGTGGTCTGTTTGAGTCATATGAACTATTTTTATGTTGGCCGGTCAACATAGTATTTCTGTATTGGAAGAAAGAACTACACGAATATTTTTGTGTTTCATGGAAGTAATAAAGTCATACGGGTTGGTAACAATATGATAATGAGTCATAACAAGAATTTCTTTTTTGGCTGAACTATTCCTTTAAAGAAGGGCATATAAGTTTCACCACACAATTTTAAGTTGGTCGCATGGATTCCCCACTTTGACCAACAGAAAATTGCTTGGTTTTAAAGTGATTTCTGTGTGAGCTTATTAATATTGATGAAAATGGAACAACAGAACTTTTTGCACACAGAATTTTTCTAGTTTGACCACAGAATGAATACAAGTATTTGTAAAATTATAAACATTCACATAAAAAAATGTATATCGAAAAATTTGACAGTATCCTAAAGCATTTACATGACATAAAAAGATGAATTATTGCTTCTTTTTTTACTTTGTCCACCCTCTTGGATGTCATTTTTTACTAAGCTGTGACTGGAACATAGATGTTGGGGACAAAACATCCATAGGACTGTCCATAGATCTACTCTTCCATCAAGATAATATTATTAATTGGATACTTCACCTCTGGAAAGATGAATGTGTATTTAACGTGGGTCATTTATGTTGAAGAAATGTGAAATTATTTTTGAATTTGGAGCTTTTCTAAAATGAGAAAAGCCAGAAAATGTATTTTTGGCTTATGTGGATGAAAGACAACAACTCCCAGAATGCACTTGCTTCGCTGCCCTAGGAGGCCACACCTACCGGTAACAGAACGCAGTAGTTCAACAACAAGTCTAGCTACTAGTGAGTCTCGTGATGAGTCTGCCCGAAAATGTGTTTCGGAGATCTGCCCAAAATGTCCGGTATTCGACTTTTGCGTTTTACAGTCGCCATTCATTATGTTCACTGTGGCAAGCAGGACGAGTGAGGGCAGCGGGAGAACGGCGCGAGGCTGGTGGCGTGATTATCGATGAGCCGAAACCTGTGAGACACACTGGTCTCGTATCTCTCACAGAGGAGCGAGAATTTTCTTAGCAATGTTAAAACGCACATCACCCGATCACTAGTTTAGCGTTCATGTAAACACTACATTCAGATTCACTAATCGGAATGAATTCAGTTAGATTGAAACAAAAGGTGTGCATGTAAACAATGAATGGCGACTGCAGAAAGCAAAAGCTGAATCCCGACATCGACGGCCGACATGTCCGGGAAAAAGAGGATGGTAACCCCTAAAGTTACTACCCAGCTTTCTCCACAGAAAAAGAACCTGCTAGCTTAGCTTCCAAAAAAGGTGGCTGACACTATGTGCACATTCTGTGACTGAGAACCTGGTCCTCTATGGGCAGGTTGAGAACATGTGGGACAGCCGCTACTACTGTCTGTAGTCTTTAGCCTCTGGCCAAAATATCCTCAGATGACGCAAAATGACGATTTTTGCGTCATCTGAGGATTGTTTCCAGACAAAAAAATACATAAATCTGTCGTCTCAGGGGATATGAGAGTGGAAAGCATGGTAATTCGAAAACACTACAGGTTTCCTACTAATACAAAGCTTAATGCTAAATCCTGAAGTATCCCTTTAATTTAACTGCTATTAAAAGGTCAAATTCAATATCCACCTTATTGATGATGCACACTATATACAGTCAAGCAGAAGCTCAGAATATGAATGCACTGAACGCCTACACTAAATTGAATATTGTTCTGCTTGCCTGTGTATAATATGCATCATTAGTATAATGAATTTGGTGTTTTAATAACAGTGTCTATGTACGTTAACACTTTCAAACCTAGCAAAAATAACTGCCAGGCAGCGGAGGAAACCTTGTTTTGCCCTCCAGGTGGGCATCCCTATAAGGCTGAAAATGAATGAGTTCATTATAATATGCCTACCTTTAAAACAGCGTTTGTGTTGGAAGCATGCCTATGACTCCTTAAAGTGCATTTCACTATTTTTTGGACAAAGCCATAGTCTGACAAATGGTTGCGTTTCTTCAGCTAAAACCAACATGACATCATGACTTTTGTGTAAACATACACGCCACTTTCAAGTTGCATGTTATCTATACGCATTTTGAGCTATGCGCGTGTATGTCTGCGCGTAAATGTCTGAGTGATTCCACGGGTATGCACACGCAGTTAAATGTCCGAGCGAAACGAAAACAAAATGTAGATCTACATCTGGGTAGCGATATTTTTTTCCTAGGATGGTAGGGGAAGACTCATAAATGGTATTAACCCCAGTAATGGGTAGGTTTAGGGACGGGGTTGGGGTAGGTCATATATTTATATATACAGTAATGTAATGTTAAGTCAACGGCGTTCATAAACACGCTGAAAAGCGATTATGCGTGTTGATAGCACGCCAAAAATGGAAATACGAATTTGGCGTGTCATACATACGCCATTTCATGAGATCAGTCTGGCTAAAACAGTAGAACATGATGCTATAGAAAGAACAAGGTCATGGGTTCGATTCCCAGGCAATGCAAAAACCGCTAAAATGTATACCTTGAATTCGATATAAGTCCCTATGGATAAAAGCATCTATGAAATGCAAAAAGAAGTAAATGAATGCTTTCCAATTTGTTTAATGCGTTCTATTTACTCCTGAGCCTGGCTCCCAGATCATAAGTGTATTTACAGGAGCAAAGTGTTAAAAATCAAGGGGGTTGGGTTGCAATCACGACCGACACACACACACACACATGGTGTCTCTCATTCACAGGAGAAGTGTCATTAGCATCTTTCCCGAAGCTTCCATGGGCCAATAAACGCTAGCAGTCAAGCAAGACTGCTCTGAATTCATTACTCTCTCGCCTTCTCTCTGTATCATCCCCATATTTCTCTCTCTCCCCCTCCCCTATCCATTCTTTCTTCTTTCTCTCTGTCTGTAGATGTGAGCAGTGTGCCCCCTGATGAGTCACCTCTGTCATCAGAGCACCGCAAAGGGAGAGAAAGACACACACACACACAGAGAGAGACAGACAGCATCTCTTCTGCAAAGTCTCACCCCATCCTCAACCCCCACCACAAGCACACACACAAACATAACGAAAATCAACAGACCTAAAGATGCAAATTTACATTTTTATCTTTTTTACTCTCTCTCTTTCATTCACTCCACCTATCCACCCCCTCCCCCATCTCTCTATTTCACTCTCTCAGAATCAAATTTCTAAGATCCAAAGCGTATCGAATGTGCGGCATTTCTTTGTGCACTGAAGAGAGGAGAGGAACTGTGATGCTTTCTGAAATACCAGAGGAAGTGGAAGACTCCCCCAGCAGAGCAGCAAAATTATGGAAATAGATAAATAAATAATCGTACGGCTGGCGGTGTCGTTTCCCTGCTGCTGTGACTAATCAGAGGGTGTGAGCGAATATGCGTGTTGATTCGGGACCTTCTGCAAAACACATGGTGCTGCGGCAACATCGCCGAAAGACTATCCTTACTTCATTGGCGTTCAAATTAAGTGTTCTGAATTCAGATCAGTCGGTTTAACCCTGTATCCTAACAAGACACGATAACGTTTAATTTATTTTATTTTGTCCTAAAAAACTGTCTATGTGACAAGTAAGAGTACATTTTGTCAAAAGTTTGTGGGGGTTTGCTAGGATTAGCCCCGCCCCTGTAAATACTAAAATAACACTGATTATATTCCTAATCTGATTCAATTATCATTTGGCTTTGTCTGAATTATCATGGAAATTTACAATTGGACTGAACCTAAACATTAAAAATGGTCTTATTCACATTGAATATAGTACTGAAATCAAATAATATGTAAAGGAACAAAGTATTTAACCCTTGAAAATGTATTTCTCTCACAAGCAGCCTAACAAAAGTACAGCAACTACGCTTTTCTGGAAAAATGTGAACTCTGAAATAGAAGGACAAGGAAGGAGGAGGAAGATGATGACGAGGGGGAAATGGAGACCACCGCTCCAGCTCTTCCGATCGTTCTCAGTCAGCCGGAGGGATTCTTTCCTAGAGACGTGCTGAAATTGGATTTCTGTCACCGCCGGAAGAAGCATGGTGGCTGAGCACGGCAAGTAAAAATGCCGCTTTAAGATAGAAGACCGACACACAGGTTGAACCGAAACGGCGTAAACGAAACCAATGTTCACTAGCCACTCAGTGTGTACTGCTAAGATCGAAGACCAACACACAGGTTGAACCGAAGGCGTAACGAAACCAATGTCACTAGCCACTCAGTGTGTTAATTTCATTCACTTTATTAAACTATGTATGGGTTTCTGCTGATACATAATGACCGTGTTTTTGCAAAACTGAAGAACACGCCGGAAATTGCACTTGGCTAGTGAACGCGACAATTTTTCATTTCACAACGTCTGTTCTGGGAAGCTCCATAAATCCCTGAATCCCACTAAAGTGAACTACAAGATGCTGCAAATGTTTTCATTTTGAAGTAGATACTTTGTAAATGTACAATGACTCGCCAATACAGTGCAAAACTGGATCATTTTGGTCTACAGAGAGGTATTTTAAACTGTTTAGACAGTCCTTTTGGGGTATAGTTTCAGACAATTTTGAGACACTAAAATCCACAAAAACCCAGAAAAACTTTCCAGTCACACACTTGATAGTTGTACGTAGCCTGACCGGCAAAAGTCTGCTTCCGTTTTCAACATGTTCTGACCAAGAACTGCCCACTGAGCCAGAAAGAGAATTTCTGTGCATTAAAAAAATAGAAAGTCCTGATCAATTCACACACTTGACTCAGCCTGAACTAGTTTACTTGATGCTAAATGCTAACAAACTTAGCAACCTGGTTCCTTGTAAAAATGACAAACCTGTGTTAAGTATTAACGTTCAGATTAGATATTGGGGATTACATCTCTTGCCTCTTTTCCTTGTAATATAACAGACAGTCAAGGAATATCTGAGGCTGAGATGACAAACTGCTAAATGCTAATTTTAGCAATGTAATCAATGTTAGCAGCAAAACTAAAGTTTGACCTTTTTTACCTCTGAAAGTTTCATACAGCCAGCCAGCCAATCAGATTGGACACTGGGGATAACATCTCTTGCCTCTTTTCTTTGTAATATAAAAACAGACGGTCAAGGAATATCTGAGGCTGAAATTACAAACTGTGAAATGCTAATTTTAGCAATGTAAACAATGTTAGCAGCAAAACTAAAGTTTGAAAGTCATTGAGCTAAACATACAGCCATAAAAACCCTTGACATAAGCACTCGAGTGTGTCAATACAAGCCCCAAACACAAAACCACAAGCTGAGCTTGAATCTGTGACGATTATAGAAGGATATTGTTCTATTACAATAACACAAACCCTCTGTTTGAGAGGAGCCTTCTATCATCCAAGTCCCTGTCCCTCTGTTTACTCTTATGTATTATGTTCCGATGAGTGTTTGATACTTCTAAAGCAATCTGATGATTGTAATCAAGTATCTGTTGAGAAGACGAGCCCCTCTCTGATGTTGAGGATCCAGCTAAAGAGGGGAGAGGAAGAGGCGGAGCCAATAAGAGATGTACAGAAGAGAAAACGGGGAGAGTGAAAATGACTGATGCAGGTTGGTCAATACAACATTCAAGATGGCTTATTTTGTTCATTTATTTTTTGGACTAAGTGCATTTTGTTTTTCTGTTTTAAAATAAATGCTGTTGTTTTGAACTTTCTATTTATTCATATTTCACAATATTACTTTTTTATTGGCTAATTCTCAATTTTCTTCACGGGGGGACTTTAAGGAGGCAAATAGAGTTTGAATTTCATGTTGTCTATCTAGAAAGAATGGTAGAGAGGAATATACAGTACATTCAGAGAAGAATAGAGAGAGGATGAGGAAGAGATGCAGGGGGTAGGGAAGGTAGAGGTGTTGGCATATCGCTGATGATTACACACTGTCCACAGATACGTGTAACCAGCGACACCATGGCAACAACGCTTTCCCCGGCAGACCAGGCAGGCGATCTGCTTAGAAGTTAAGTGATCTCTCTTTTCTCGCATTTACTCTCCCTCACCATGCCTAAACTAGTTGATTTCTCTTCCTTCTAGAAAACCTCAGTCTGTCTTTCATTTTAGAAATGAGTCTGCTCTTACCCAAACACATACAAATAAACAAACATTGGGGATCTAAAGGGTAAACGATCACTGTGCATTTTCTGCTGTTCAACAGCGAAATCCGAATGACCATTGGTTGTTTCCAAAACAGGTTCCAAAACGGTCATAGGTTTAACCCCTGAGACGGTAGCCAAGACGGCTTTCCACCTCCAATCGCCTGATGTCATTGGCCCATGAGGGAGCCCTCAGCCAATCGGTGCAAGGCACAGAGTAGCAATACCCTGGACCTTTGGATTTGAGTGCTTATGTTTCGATGTTCTGGTCTTACTACAGAAACTGGAGCCAAAATGGCTCCAGGTGGAGTGGCCATGACTTGAGCCAAGATGGCAGCCAACGCAGCATGTCTGGCTTGTACGGAGGGCCTCTGGTCTTAATGGGCAAGATGCAGACAGTCAGGACAAGGTTTGTTTCTCCTGAAACTGGTACTGAATGATTCTGCAGTCTCAGAGACAGATGGTGAAGTTATTAAGGAGGAAGAGAAGGGAAAAAAGAGGTATGAACACCAGGGACAGACGAAGAGTGTTGCCAGCATTAGCCGATCACATGTCGGTTGGCATTTTACTATATTGCTAGTAAAATCTGGTCCCTCATCATCCAAACCTCCAGAGCACGAACACAGCAGGTTATATAGTGATCGGCCAGATTGTCTCAAGGATGTTCTCCCCTCTCCTCCATCTCTCCTCATCCTCTTCCCATCATTTCATCTGCCCTCCATCATGACAGAAGCCACAAGCCGCACGGTTGACTGGGCCGGTCAGTGCAAGACTGTACAGTCCAAAGCTGGAAAATTGATCTCCATATCAATTATAAAGCTCCTTCCTGGATGGAGAAGCCTGGAGAAATCGCTTGGCTATAGCCATGGCATATTTTTCACCACTTTGGGCAAAAATCCATGTCGATTACGCAGCCAATCGATGGCCTGCGTCTCTTGCTCAGCGGTGCTGCTAAACGCATCAATGATGAGCCCAGTGTGGGCGGCAGAGCCAGAGAGAGACGGATGGAAAAGAGAGAACGAGAGGGAGACAGGCAGAGAGGGAGAAAGACAAGGAGATAAAAAGGGAGACTGACAGGGAAGGAAAGACTAAGGGAGAAGGAGTGGGAGATAGACAGGGAGAGAAAACGAGAGTAAGATGAGCAGAGAGGGAAAAAGAATGGGAGGTAAAGAGGGATGGATATTGACAGGGAAAAGACAGTGGGATGGGAAAAGACAGGAAGATAGACAGAGAGGAAAGCGGGTAGGGAAGCAAGAATAAGACAAACCGGGGAAAACAAGCGTGAGACAAACAGAAAAGCAAAAGAAAGTGAGACAGACAGGTAAGGAAAATGAGAGAGATGGTATAGAAAAATTGAGAACGACTGAGGATAAAGAGAAGGAAAACCAGAATGCGACAGACAGGGAGAAAATGAGAGAGAGATAGAGAGGAAAATAGTGAGGGTGAGAGGGGAAATGAGAGGGAGATGGTAGGAAAAGAGAGAAAGAAATCGAGACAGACAGCGAGGAAAGGAAAGTGAGACAGACAAGGAGGGAATGAAACCAAAAAGTAGGGAGAAAGAGAGCGAGACAGACAGGAAAGGAAAGTAGAGGCAGACAGCCACAAAAACCAAGAATGAGATAGGACGAAATGAGTGAGAACGACCTCAAGAAAGACGTGATGCTTTTCTTCCTTAAATCAGTAGTTTGGTTCGACTGTGTATGTGCGTGTGTGAGGAGCCTGATGTAATCGGTCGTTGGAGTGTACGAGCATGTCCTGTGTCACTAGTGGAGCGTAGCGAAAGCTGTGATTTACAGGAGGCTGTGGGGGAGCTGAGAGAGAAGAGAGAGAGAGAGAGATACTCGTTAGAGGTATGAGGATGCTGTGACCAGAGCCTCCAAACCACAATAAATGACATCTCCATTGTCATCTTTCATACTGAGATAATACACAAATACCCGAACGCTCTGAACACCCACAACGTCCATGATAAAACATATGCTCCCACAATGCATTTCTGCGACTGCTAGTTGTGGTAAAGTGGCCAATGATGCTACTCAATACTAGATTAAGCATTTTACTTAAGATTTATTACACAAACAAAATACTTTATTATATAACTGGCGATCAACGCCAAGTTCAGTCCAAAAAATAAACAAAGTGCAAATGCCGCAGCTAGCCAGCGACAGCGCCCCGCTGCGCTCGAATCATCTACGTCAGAGTTCTGACACAGGGTTCCGAGCTGATTTGCTTCACTCTACATCAGCGGACGGTGGGTTGTGACATCAGCATCTCGACCTGAGCCGAGCGTCTGGCATTCTGCTAGCGCCTGTCATACTAATCTGGATAGCCTCCTCCTAACGTCTGTCATGGCTAAGGTAGCCGCCTCCTCTCTCGTCTCTGCGCTCTCCTCCTCCATGACATGAATACAAATGTGCTTAAAAAAAAACAAGGCATCATCTCTCTGCACTCCCACCCCCTCCATCTCTCCCTCCATCCCCACATCTTTGTGTGATAGGCACCTCTAAATGAATTTGCAATCACTCGCGGCTAGGCACACAAGGCTAGCGCGCACATTTCCACCTATTCAGAAAGATATTAGAGCGGAGGATACATCGGAAGGCAAGGATGCGGATGCTTTTCAAAGAGCTTTTTCTTTTTTTATGGCTCCCAAATCCCTGCTGACCGAGATGCGCCTTGTCTCCAATGAAATAATGAAACAATTATGACTGTGCAGACGCGACATCCCAGAATTAACTAAACTGTCATCTAACTAAATGTGTTTTATGTTTGCTGTGAGTTATTAGCCGTCCCCTTAACATAATCGTAATTTATGCATTGGATATTTGACAACTGTGAAGAATAAATCCATTTATTTCCTTTGGTGCTCTCTCTGGAGGCACATCTCTCCATCCTACTGATCAAATCCCAACCCCTCCCTCCATTTCTTCTCTCTCCTCCTTCGGTAGCAGATCTCCAAGGCCTCTTATTCCTTCCATTTCTCAGTCCAAACCCTGCAATCTACCTCCCTCATTGGCACACTCTTGGTATTTATTGGAAATGCATGTGGATGGATCTCGCTATGTCGGATTATAGCGTAGACAGATTTAATATGGCGCAAACAAAAAGGATAGAACTACAGCTAACACTAAAGTTGTTTTTCTGGTCTAAGCTTCCCAGTGTTTTCAAGGAGGTGCTTGTTAAACTTGGTTTGGCCTGGACACCAAATGGCTGACCAGCTAAACCAGTTGAACACCAGCTAAGCCAGGTCAGGAAACTAGCTAGACCAGATTAAACCAGCGTATGCCATTCTGAACAGACTTCTATCCCTCAAAGCCTTTGTTTTCATCCCCTTTATGGCCAGAGGTAGGAATGTTCCATAACAGAAGCCCCTTTCACAGAGAGATTCGGAAAATACACGGATAATGTGACCCGGCATTTGTCTCGGGATTGTTTGATTTTGGTTCATTCACACTGCCAGTGATTTGCCGGGATCTGTGAGTGCGTTCAAAAACAACCCGTAAAGATCCCGGAAAGACACATGACGTCAGGATGAGACGTGTAACGCACGCATCTAAAACGTAACGCGCATACTGTTCAACAAAGCTGGTGAACGATCTCAGCTTCAGCACGGATAGTGAGAGAGCTCCTGGTCTCCTGCGACATTTGTCCGTCCTTTCTTTGTCTGATGCCGAACACAAACTTTCTTCTAAGAGCTACAGAGTCGTGCGATGGCACTAGCGCCATCACTATGATACACCCGTTACGGCATTGGTCCTGGACTTTTGTTCACACAGCGCGCGTTCTCGGGACTGATCCTGACGATGTTACTAGGTCCACAACCCGGCATTCAATTCGGTATCAATCCCAGCCCAGCAAACAAATTTAGGTTCTCGGAACATTCTGGAACGTTAGTTTTTGGTTCCCAGAACGTTCCTAGAACTTTCCCTTAAGGTTAAGGGAATGTTCCCGGAACATTCTCCTTATGGTATAAAAATGGAACCTAAAAATAACCTTCATGAAACGTTCCTATGACGTTCTTGTCGGTTCCCAAAAAAGAACCTCATGGGACCATTCGGGAACGTTAGGGGAACGTTCCGTGTTTGCTGGGAGGTTGTGTTTGCGTTCACATAGAATGCGTTCTGGCACTTTCCCGGGATCAACCCCTCTGTGAAAGAGGCTAGAGTTTGAAAGGAAAATGTTATTTGGTGGCCTTGGTTTTATAGCGCAAACTTCAGCCAGATTTCATCTGCAGCAAACGAAAATAGGTTGTGAAGGATAGAAATGCTGGTTTACTGGTCTAAGCTGGTCTCCCAGCTAAGTCAAAGCTGGTTTCAGAGTGTACAGGTGCTTGTTAAACTGGGTTTGGCTGGGACACCAAATGGCTGACCAGCTAAACCAGTTGGACACCAGCTGAGCCAGGTCAGAAAACTATCTAGACCAGATTAAACCAGTGTATGTCATCCTGAACAGACTTCTATCCCTCACAGCCTTTGTTTTCATCACCTTTATGGCCAGAAGAAGGAATATTCCATAACCGAGTTTGAAAGGAAAATGGTATTTGGTGGCCTCTGGTTTTATAGCCCAAACTTCAGCCAGATTTATTCTGCAGCAAACGAAATAGGTTGTGAAGGATAGAAATGCTGGTTTACTGGTCTTAAGCTGGTCTCCCAGCCAAGTCAAGCTGGTTTCAGAGTGTACAGGTGCTTGTTAAACTTAGTTTGGCTGAGACACCAGATGGCTGACCCAGCTAAACCAGATGAACACCTGCTGAGCCAGGCCGGTCAGACTATCTCAGACCAGATTAAACCAGTGTATGTCATTGTGAACATCCCTCGCAGCCTCATTTTCATCTGCTTTATTGTCTGAAGCTGAATATTCCATGTCAGACTTTTTGAATTTGGTGGCCTATGTTTTTAGGCACATAATGATGATAATGGTTTGTTTGACAGTAATATTGTTTTCGAAAGTGGCAAAATCTTCGGTCACCTCCATTTCAAATCATCATAGATCGAGGTTTGAAGGACTCATTTGACCCTGTGCTCTTTATTTTTCTCATGCCCTCTGTCATGACCTCTCGCTGTCAAGCAGACTGACATTAACCGCAAAACAAACAAATAAATAAATAATTAAACGATGAAGCTGCCATGTTAAAACTGCAGGATACATTTGCATTCTCTATTGGCATGTGTGATGCTTTTAAAACATGATTAATGAGCTTTCGCAAACCGCTGCAATTTTTATTCCACTTGATTTTCAGTTTGCGTGTAATTGCTATTAAACCCAGGGGACATATAACCATTATATTCACATCAAATAAAGCACTATGTTCATGTTCCTCTGTTCCATCTCAAACATCATAAAAATCTATTAAACTGTGTTACTGTAAATATTTTAATACAAACTATTACATCATTTATAAAACTGTTGCTGTCAATGCACACATTACCAGGTCCACTGAAGCCATAGGAAGGGATTTAGTTTAAAGCTTTAAGTTGTAGTTTAAACGTTTTGTAATGCTTTTATAAAGTCTATAAATCTATCTACACCTCAACTTTATATAGAATGCACATTATTATTCAAAGTGTAGTCACAACTGTATGTTTATCACAATTTTACAGTGGGTTTGAACATGGCTCAGCCAATCAGAATTCAAAGTTAAAACATTTGTTACACTTTACAGTAAGGTTTCATTTGTTAACAAGAAATAACAATGGCAAATAGTTCTAAAGCATTTATTAAGTTAATGCAGAATTCAATATTTACGAATACATTATTTAAATTAAAAGTGGTTTAATGGATTATTTAATGAATCTGTGTTTTTATTTACCAAGTTGATTTGTATTACTTAGTGAAGAAATATGGTATTGCTCATTGTTCAGTAATGTTATAATACAATAACTAACATTAAAGGAGTAGTTCACTTTTAAAAAAAAAAAACTTTTGCTGATAATTTACTCACCCCATGTCATCCAAGATGTCCATGTCTTTCTTTATTCAGTTGAAAAGAAATTAAGGTTTTTGATGGAAACATTTCAGGATTTTCTCCATATAATGCACCAATGGTAATGGTAACCAAACGGTTCAAGGTCCAAAAGAAAAAGCAAACTGCAAAATGTTCAAAGGGCTTTAAATGATTCCAGATGATTAATAAGTGTCTTATCAAGCTAAACGATCGCTTATCTAACGATTTTAGCGATTGAAATGAACGAATCTTTATCCGAGTCAATTTGTTCATTGAATTACCCAAATGACACGAAAAGATTCGTTCATTTGTGATGAACGAGTTTGATCAGGAGAGTCACAAAGGCGCATCACAGAACAGAGTAAGGCGACCATTTGAACTTATGAAACTTAAAATTTTTGTTTGTTTGTTTTTTAAATTAGCGACCGTTTCGCTTGATTAGACCCTTATTCATCGTCTGGAATCGTTTAAAACCCTTTGAACAGTTTGCACTGAAACTGTCTTTTGGACCTTGAACTGTTTGGTTCCCATTGAAGTCCATTATATGGAGAAAAATACAGGAATGATTTCATCAAAAACCTTAATTTCTTTTTGACTGAAGAAAGAATGACATGGACATCTTTGAGGGTGAGTAAATTATCAGCAAAAGGTTTTTTTAAAAGTGAACTACTCCTTTAAGAGATGAGACCTTATTGTAAAGTGTTACCAAACTATCTTCTTTATAATGATATATTAGTCATCAATTACTGACCTATTGCTTTTATCACTCAATAATTTCCACAATCTTCTGGAACTTTATGAAAAATAGTGTTTCACATGATGCCTAAATTATATGCTAATTTAGTTACAGAGAGTAAACTACCTTGCTATTTTGGTCATATACATTTATCTATATCTGTAACCATTTGCCGCACATTGTACATTTTTAGCAGTATGTCCGTCATCAGCCACGTTTCTCTTGAACTCTTGAACAGGAATAAATAGAGTCAAGCAAGTAAAGGCAACATATATCCTGCAACCTATGGAATAAAAGACATTGTAGTGCCCATAACTCTAAAATATAAAATAATAATAAATAAATAAATAAACAATTGCTTTGACTTTTCCAACAACTGGTTTATACACATCAAAAAGCAACAGAAATTGCATGTGCAAGTTACGCTGGTGACAATTGGCATAACCTTTAGCGTGAGAGACGGGCAGAAAGAAAGAGAAAATCACTGCAGGTTTTGGGAACAGCTGGTAGTGTAAAAGCAGTCTGCTACCACCATGGAGGGCACAGACTGAGAAACCCCCCAGGCAGAATAGAACCGCCCCCAAACACACACACACACACACACGGCTCCAATCATTGCACAATTCACTCGCTGCCGAGAGTGACAATCCTGACACGTACAGAAAGAGAAAAGCTCTTATTGCTTTGCAGCCATCACACACACACATGGACGGCTTGAATAACCAGACAATAATGAGACGAGAGCAGAGGAGGTTTACACTGGCATGGAGGGCAACTCATCCAGACTATCCAATGACACATTCCAAACCATCCACTCCCCCCGTCACCCCCTGCTCTTTCCACATATCCATATATCTTTTCAAGGACTAAGAATAACGGAGCGTAATTGTTTTTTAAGCCACGCTCCAACCATAATAGCAGCACGCAACTTCGGCACCAACTCTGGGTCTACTCGTTATTCGCACACCCACCCCCTCGAACAAAAGAGAGAGATAAAGTAAGAAAGGTGAATAAAAAAAAGCGAGTGATCTGGTGCTGAAGAAGAAGATACAGTATTACTCACCCCTCTCTTTCTGTCACTCTATCAGCCCCCGTGTATGAGCGTCTCCTCCTATTTCTCTCGCTCTTCTCCCTTTCTGTGTGCCCTCTCACACACAGCAGCCATTCAAAAACACGTTCAGGATCATTTGGGTTTTCATCATTTGTTTCTTCTCTTATTTCTCTCCAGGCTTTTGTACCCCTCCCTTTTGTCCGTGCTGGCCCAAAAAGTGCACACACATCCACACAAAGGGCTGCTCTTCCCTGCAGTCCCCGGTCCCCTTCAGCATCTAGACACTAGGACAACATCAAAGCAACTTGGGGGAACACTTCAGGGGCCTATTGTCTCCAGTCTGATCGTTTTTTCTCGCCTCCGTCCCCCCCTTCACTTTTGACGCCACTTGGTACGGTCCAGGCATTCAAGCCAAGCAGCTTTCACACATGCAGGGGAAGCTTGTCTCAGGCAATTGCTGACAAGCTACAAACAAGGCAGCCATCCCCCTTCACTGCACACACACACACACACTCGTGTGTTAACGCTCGCCGAGCCCTCTCTTACCGGACACTGGTGAGCCCAACAACATCATTCACGCCCCATATCTCTCTATTCGACTATCTCCAAGTGTGAGCTTCAGCAGTGGGGAAGCCACTTGCCCACTGTCTTTGGCAAGCAATAGCTACAAGTTATGGTTTTGGGGAAAGAAACTACACAAGCTGCGAGATAAAAGGGAGTTATATATTTCAAATAAAATGACCAGAATATATTATTAAAAAGAGCAGTCCATAAGGATATAAATTAGTTGATATTACATATATTAACATAAGGACTTTAACAGGCCTTGTGTTAATATATGTAATACATTAACAAACACAAGGCCTGTTAAAGTTAGACCGTTTATGCGATTAATTAAATATGTTTTACAATGTTTTTTATATAATGTCATCAATACGATAATCTGTGATTTCTAAAACCTAAAAAATTTTTTTAACAATGTTAATTTTATATAATGTCATCAATACTATACAGTAATCTATGTGATTTCTAAAAACTAAAAAAAATTGTTTAACAATGTTCATTTTTATATAATGTCATCAATACGATAATCTGTGATTTCTAAAAACTAAAAAAATTTTAACAATGTTCATTTTTATATAATGTCATCAATACTATACAGTAATCTATGTGATATCTAAAAACTAAAAAAAATTGTTTAACAATGTTCATTTTTATATTATGTCATCAATACGATAATCTGTGATTTCTAAAAACTAAAAAAAATTTAACAATGTTCATTTTTATATAATGTCATCAATCCTATACAGTAATCTATGTGATTTCTAAAAACAAAAAAATTGTTTAACAATGTTCATTTTTATATAATGTCATCAATACTATAATCTGTGTGATTTCTAAAAACTAAAAAAATGAAACATTTTAATATGTTTAAAACTGAGAGCACTAAATGACTACAAATTAACATATTAAACACTAAACAAATAAACTAAAAGTATAAATAAAACACTTTTAAAAATAAACGTTATAAAAAATAGTTTTTTGCCGCAATGCCTTAGAAGAACTATTTGTGGTTCCATTTATTTTCAGTGAACAGTTAAAAGTGTTTTTTTTTTTTTTTGTGAAGAACAAACAATCTGAAGAAACTTTTCATTTTTAAGTGAACAATGTGTTTCAAAGGAAAAAAACTGGCTCATTAAACCAGCTCATCATGAATCAGACTTCTGATAACAGTATTAAAGATAGAGTGAGACAGTCTAGTAAAGCACAAATGATCATTGCCTCAGTTTGCTCAGTTTCAAGGCTGTGTGCGCAAAATAATGAAACGCTGCATAGAACGACCACATGCATGACTGAGAACCAATTGAAATGAATCAGTTTCCTAATCTGTTCAATTAAAATGACTCGTTTGAACTAACTGACTCGTTAAATGAATCAGACCTCCTACACTGCTACTAAAGAGAGAGAGATTCTAATACATTGCAAATGAACATTGCCTCAGTTCGCTCGGATTTAAAGATGTTTGAGTTCCACATGACTGAGAACCTTGTTTGTTTGTTTGTTTGTTTAGTTCACTTTTTTTAAAAAAAACTTTTTCTGATTATTTACTCACCCCATGTCATCCAAGATGTCCATGTCTTTCTTTCTTCAGTCGAAAAGAAATTAAGGTTTTTGATGAAAATATTCCAGGATTTTTCTCCATAGAATGGACTTCAATGGGAACTAAACGGTTCAAGGTCCAAAAGACAGTTTCAGTGCAAACTGCAAACTGTTCAAAGGGCTTTAAACAATTCCAGACGATGAATAAGGGTCTTATCAAGCGAAACGATCACTCATTTAAAAAAAAAAAAAAGTTCAAGTTTTATAAGCTCAAATGGTTGCCTTGCTCTGTTAGGGTTAAGGGTTAGGGTGTGATGCGCTTTCGTGACTCTCCTGTTCGAACTCGTTCATCAAAATGAACTAATCTTTTCCCGAGTCAACTCATTCATTTCGTTCGTTAAATGAACCAAATGACACGAAAAAAGATTTGTTCATTTTGATAAACGAATTCGAAACAGGAGAGTCAAGGCAAACATTTGAGCTTATAAAACTTTGTTCTTTTTTTCAAATGAGCGATCGTTTCGCTTGATAAGACCCTTATTCATCGTCTGGAATCGTTTAAAGCCCTTTGAACAGTTTGCACTGAAACTGTCTTTTGGACCTTGAACCATTTGGTTCCCATTAAAGTCCATTATATGGAGAAAAATCCTGGAATGTTTTCATCAAAAACCTTAATTTCTTTTCAACTGAAGAAAGAAAGACATGGACATCTTGGATGACATGGGGGTGAGTAAATTATCAGCAAAAGTATTTTTAAAAGTGAACTACTCCTTTAAGACTAGCAGCCTGTAACGTTGGATGACAAAATAACCAAATAAAATCCAAAAGCTAATGGAATCCCCAAATGGAAAAGTAATGACTGTTTTCACACAGGTTTCCTCAAACACTCCCCCATCAGCCACTGGTCAATAAACAGATAGTCCCACCCAAACTCGCACCATTACTAATGCATTATCTATAATTGGCTCTCAATATTAATAGGAGAAACTAAGCAATGAAAAATTACACACATCACCTTTAATTAGTTGCTTTTTAGTTAGTCTCCAACACTGGTGCGTTTACGCAAGTCTGAACTTGTGAACATGCACGTCAATGGCTGGTTGGGGGGCTCATGGGATACAGGAGCTTTCTCTTTTTCCTTTCGCTCTTTTTCTCCATCTCTGTTACTCCCAGGGAGTGAAAAAAAACACAAGAGGGGGATAGGGGGACGAGAAAAGTGAGAAGGGAAGGGGGTAGGGTGGGACGGTATTCGTGCTCTCATCTGGCTTCTATAGCAGTAGGGAGAGAAAGAGAGAAACGGAGGGTCAGGGGCCGCAGAAGTAGAGAGAGAGGGAAAAAAGGGTGATGTGAGGGTGGGGAGGAGGAGGATTAAGGAACAATGAATCCCAGACCCCAAACTGAGGGGTAAGAGTTCTCAAGTTGTGGGCCGTTAAAATAATGTCTCAATGTGAAGCCCTCATCTTGCTCCGACTCAAAACAAACAGTTCGAAAGTTGCTTGTTTTCAGATACCCACAAAGTGAGATACACTAGAGCAGTGTTTGCCAACCCTTTTTTGCCTTCTGGATGCCCCGGCTCAGTAAGGCTATGGAATATAGTTTAGCATTATCATTAATAATGCTTATCTTCAATAATTTCCTCATTAAAAAAGTTTTACAAATAAGAAAACAGTACTTTTTACGTTAGACGTAAGACGTTTATTTTGCATAGGGTCGCCTCATTATGAAGCCCGCCATATTAA
This sequence comes from Hybognathus amarus, assembly GCA_030378365.1. Taxonomy (NCBI): domain Eukaryota; kingdom Metazoa; phylum Chordata; class Actinopteri; order Cypriniformes; family Leuciscidae; genus Hybognathus; species Hybognathus amarus. The sequence continues at coordinate 311,895 of JAQIUQ010003198.1, read as the reverse complement.
AATGAGATCACATGACCTGCCAAATATTGCTTGCTTTTTCTCTATAACCACCCTTTTGATGACACCTGTTCTTATTAGCCATGACTGACTAATGCATCCATTCCATACCATTAAAAAAATGCAATAAAGTGGCCCATATTTTACACTGGAAGTGTCAACCACATAATATTTGTGTAACTCTCATACACAAAATAATTCCTTAAAACGGAACTGAAAACTCTGTCGTCGTTTACTCACCCTCAAGTCGTTCCAAGCCTTCGGTGGATATTTTAAGAAATTTCTCAGTGTTTTTTTAACAGGCTCCATTGGTTGTCTTCTTTTGTGTTCTGCAGAAGAAATGGTCACACAGGTTTGGAAACTACATGATGTTGCGTAAATGTTGAGAGAATTTTCATTTCTGAAGCGAACTATCCCTTTAACAAAGCAAAATCAAATTCTTACCCGCTGGAATCTACTTAAATATCCCCTGGGCACACTTATCCCAGGTTGGGAATCACTGTAGTAAAGGACGTGAAAGAGTGAAGAGAAATGAGGGAAAGAAAATAAGCATGGAAGAGGAGGGGTAATAGCTGGGAAGTAGACAGATGTGTCAATCAGAAGCAATTGTAAGCAGATGGACACAAAGACGCCAACAGCCTTCCTCATAGTTTAACCATAGTTTTTACCACCGAGCCATTATATTTAAGGTTCAACAAAAACAAATACATGAATTAATTTTTACATTATAAAAGGGGGCTCTTTACAGTGTAAGTTTGGTCACTTAGTTACCTGGTTATTGTAGATGTGAAAACAATTATGAAAGTGAAATTTAAAAAAGTTATAGGAGTGTATGAAAACTTTAAATATAAAAGGATATATTTTTATATTGTACGTAAAATATAACCAGTTTGGCAAAAAAAAGGCCAAAAATCGGAACATTTTGTGTTCCGAATTCTAGGTTGGTATCTTAAAAAATTAGCTTTCAGTTAGGGCGCAGTACCAAACTTTTCCACTGGATGATATCCAGGCTCCATTGTTGACTTTTGCTGCGTTCACACCATATCATAATTACCTATAAAACTCATTCATTCGATGTCATACACCTATCGGCCTGCACAGCAGCGCTTCAAACCCAACACACCTTAATCTGCAGTGGTCAGGATGTTTTTAGTAAAGCCCAAAATGTTTTTATTAACATGAATTTCATGCGCAATAAAATATTTTCTCTTAGAATTTAATTAATTCAATTATATCTCTCGAGCTCTCGCATCTACAGTGTCCGTCAAGCGCATTGTCATTCACAACCAATAAGAAATGCGTTATGTTTGGTTCAGGACGGCCTTCAAGTGTCAGGGCAAAAATTTAATAAAAAGATAATAAAAGTAAAGAAAGCAAACAAAGCATCACAGTGTTTACTGAATGGATTTCCTTGTAAAACGATTCACTGACCCCGCGATTCTTACTTTTTTTCTAAATGAATCATCTGTTTTGAATGAATCGATTGAATAAACCGACTCACTCATTAAGACATTGGCTTGCCGCCATCTAGTGGAAAAGTTCCATTCTATTTTTTTCAATATTTCATGTTTCTGTTTTCCAAATTTGATACTTGATACATTAGTCTCATACGATGAGTAATGCATTGCACTTGACCTGATGTTGAACTTGACCTGTGCTGTTCCCGTTGTTTGTAAATAGCATCTTGGAATATTTGGTATTCTTACTTTGGAATGCAATTTTGTTGATGAGGGTGGATTGATGTTTCAGTTTAACTCTGTGTGACATTGAAAAAAAAATAAAAAAAAAAATATATATATATATATATATATATATATATATATACATATACATATATATATATATATATATATATATATATATATATATATATATATAAGTTTATTCCTTTTATCCTGACACATACATGGATTCTCTGGGCTAAGCCCCGGATATCCATTCACAGAACCGTTTCTAACAATCTTTTATGATTTAAAAACTCACATAATTTAGATTATTTTTTCAGAAAATAAGACTTAATAATTTTGTAATTTAGCATCTGAAGCCGTCACTGGGATGGTACCCTTTAACAAGGTTCTGTACTATTTAGGTAGCCTTTATTAAATATGTACTTTTGGTACCAATATGTACAATTAAGCTACTAATTATGCGCATTTTAGGTACAAAGATGTACTTTTAGAAAGGATATTGGCCCAGTGACAGATGTTGTACCTTTTTCCCCTGAGAGAGTGGAAAACAAAACACTGAGGAAGGTTTTAGGTTTTTTTAGCCGTGTGCACACGAAGAGTTAACGTTTAACGGCTGGTTGCTGGTGTGGAGGACAGGAGGGGGCGGGGCCACGGGACGGGCTTCCATTGAGAATTGAGCTTTCTGTGATTGAGCTGAACTCATTCCAGGCCACCTGGAGGAAAGTCTCAGTCTCGCATCTACCTTCCTTTGCATGCCATGATGAAAATGACACATTATTATACATATTTTCTCAAAGTCGTTAGTTATTAAATTGCTGTAAAAGTGAGAAAACTATCTCTTTGAGCGTGTACCTTAAAAACAACCGTAAAAAGAAATCCCACCACCCCTATTATAGCATTCCCAGCATCGATGAATGGTGGTGGATTTATTGTTTGGTATGTAGATTATAATAAAGGACCAGGCTATTAAAAGTAACCTTGAAGGTTTATAATGACTGTGTGTTTATGATTTCAACAATCTCAGCTGTCGTAAACGGCGCTAACAGTCAAAGCAATTACTGTTGTTTATAAAAAGCAAACTGTATTTTTTTTTGGTTTTGAGCCACACTTCTATAACCTGTGTACCAACACCTGTTGTACTACTACACTTAAAAATTATTCTACACCAAACAAATGCTTTGAAACTGATATTGATTCAGTTGAAATTGAGCTTTATTCTTTCAGTCAATCCTACCCACCCTTCCCAGTTTCACAAGTCAATATCTTAAACGTTCGGTTTTACTAGTGTCCAAATGCTGGGGTCAGCAAGTTTTATTTATTTATTTATATATATTTTTTGTCAGCAACTGGATGCCAAGATTTGATTAAAAGGGAAGACTGTAACACTGTATCAAAAATAAGTATCACAGTTTCCACAAAAATATTGTGATTATTATTGTTGATAAAAATGGTTTTCAACATTGATAATGATAAATGTTTCTTGAGCATCACATCAGCGAATGATTTATGAAGGATCATGTGACACTGAAGACTGGAATAGCCTAACAGTGCATTCTTTGAATCATGAACAAATTACATTTTAAAATATATTAAGATAGAAAAGAGTTCTTTGAAATTGTGATAATATTTTTATTCAAAATAAATGCAGCCTTTGTGACTCTGATCATATGAGACTTCTTTCAAAAACATTGATATATATATATATATATATATATATATATATATATATATATATATATATATATATATATATATATATATATATATATATATATGTACATTACCGTAAAAGTTTAGGGTCGGTAAGATTTTTTATGTTTTTAAAAGAAGTCTCTTCTGCTCACCAAGGCTGCAATTTTTTTATAAAAAAATACACAAAAAACACAGTAATATTGTGAAATATTATGACAATTTAAAATGACCTTTTTTATGTTAATATATATTAAAATGTAATTTATTCCTCTGAAAAAAAGCTGAATTTTCAGCATCATTACTCCAGTCTTCAGTGTCACATGATCTTTCACAAATCACTCTAATATGATGATTTTATGCTCCAAAAACATGTATGATTATTATCCATGTTGAAAACAGTTTTTTACATTTTTATTTCAGGATTCTTTGATGAATAGAAAGTTCAAAAGAACAGCTTTTATCTGAAATGGAAAGCTTTTGTTACATTAAACACATACCCTTTAAAAAGTTTGGGGTCAGTAAGAATTTGTATTTTATTTTGGGGGAAATAAATAAGAAATCAATACTTCTATTCATCAAGGATGAGTTACATTGATGAAAAGTTACAGTAAAGACATTTATAATGTTAGAAAAGATTCTAATTAAATAAATGCTGTTCTTTGAACTTTCAATCAATCAATTAGAAATGTTCTCCTATAAACAAGTCAGTTTCTAACATCCACATAATGTTAATCTTAGCGTTAATGTGTTATAAATGAAACCAAACGGGCCAGTTAACAGTGTTCATGGCAAATCTGATTTACTGGACAGAATGAGGCAGTTTCTAGCTGTCATTCAGACAATCGAGGCAATTGTATCCAATCACATTCCACTGCATTACAGGCCACTGCACATTTGGACAGTGTCCAGACGTCGCTGCGGGACCTCATGCTGGCTGGGATGATCGCTAACATGCCACAGCCTGAAGGAGAAATGCATCAGACACTGGGCGGCTCTGGGTGAGGAACACACATGGGATGGCAGACGCATCAGCAGGCGTTCTCCTGCGCGCTACCACAACACGCTGTTTCACTCTGAAGTCAAGGGGGGCAATGCCATGACATATGTCTACGCACATCAGAGGAAACTTGAGAAGGAACGTGCACTGCTTCAAGGAAATACAAGGCAAGAATGTTTTGAATACAGCAGCGTTCAGATATCTGGGTACATTAAAATGTGTGACAGTAGAGAGATTTATAATGTTATGTTCACTCTAAACAATGCTGGATTTTTTTAAAACAAAATTTGGTCAAATATGGACAAACCCAAATGTTGGGTTAAAAATGTAGCTTCAAATTTTAACCCAACTTCAACTTTCACTTTCAACTGTACATTTTTAATTGCATTTTTAACTCAACATTTGGGATTTGTCCATATTGACCCAAATTTGGGTTGAAATAACCCAGCATTTTTTAGAGTGTGTATTAGAATAGTGCATTCATTTCTTTCTTTTAATATAAAATTCTTGTTGACCTGAAATAAATTGTTCTACAATAGGCTTGTCCACTGTGACATCACATCCTGCTATTGGGGCATGTTGTCATCCTCTACAAAAAAAAAAAAAAAAAAAAAAATTCACTCTAAACAATGCTGGGTTGTTTGAACCCAAATATTGGTAAAATGTGGACAAACCCAAATGTTGGGTCAAAATTTTAAAATGCAATTAAAAAATTTAGAGTGTACAGTTTATTCATTTACATATGGATTATACATTATTATAAACATGTATATGGATGACAGTATCTGTAATGTTATACCAGAGCACCATGACATTTTGTTGTTAAAATGTTATGATTTATTATGACATTTTTAACTAACCATTACACTATACACTCTAAAAAATGCTGGCGTTGTTTCAACACAAATTTGGGTCAAATGTGGACAAACCCAAATGTTGGGTTAAAAATGCAATTAAAAAAATTACAGTTGAAAGCTGAATTGGGTTAACTTTAAATTAGATTTTTAACCCAACATTTGAGTTTGTCCATATTTTACCCAAATTTGGGTTCAAACAACCCAGCATTGTTTAAAGTGTAGTGAAAAAAAATAATATGTGCTGAATGGTGGTTTAAAACAAGATATCTGAAAGATAATGTGTGACAACTAGCCCCGGCCTCCCTAATTCACCCTATTTTTCTTCTCTAATGCCTCACCATATCTTCTCTCTCCTCCCCCTCGGCTCTAGTGGTGTTTCTCGTAGACAGACCGATATGAGACGGAAGGCGTGTGGCCCGTTGTGTCCTCATTACGACTTCAGCGCTGTGACGTAACCGTACAGCCAGGAATTCAATCACGTTCTCACTCCCTAGTGATGCTGCTATACTGCTTAAGGGGAGCAGGAAAAGCATGAGAAAGTTCCCAAACGCTACATATGTGTTATTTAAACATTATATAAAGACTACAGAAGTGTATTCACATTATGGCATCTACATGAGGAGGAAAAGGATGCTCATCTTTGGAAAGAAATCAGTAGTTCTCACTATCATCAGAATCAACTGCACACTGATTATAGTTTTGTTGGTTATAACAATAATAGTTACCATAGTGTAAATAATTAAATGTTTGCTTATATTTTCCAGATAGAGCATTGATCATATAGGATAAAACTGTGTAAAAGCAGTCCTGAAGACTGAGCGTCCCCTTGTGGACACTTGGGGAAATGCATTTGGGTAAATGAATAACATCAAGATTTAGGTCCGGACTCTTTACTGAATATACATTCCAAAAACTGCTAAACCGTAAAAAAAAAAAAAATTATATTTTTATTATTTTTTTAAAATAATATTTTCATTTTTAAATAATTTATATATATATATATATATATATATATATATATATATATATATATATATATATATATATATATATTGATCATTAAGTTATGACAACATGTGTGTTTTACATTGCTTTAACTCGTCAAAATAGGTTAAGCAATATTACATTTTATGCAAGATTCGAACTCATTCAAGTCAGTCTAATGTAATTTAAGTTGAAATGACTTAAACATCCAAGTTGATTGTACTTAAAAAATTACAGTTTTACAGTGTAGAATTTTTCACAAATAATTACAAACAATAGAATTATAAACTCAACTTCTAAAGTAGAAAGACGTCGATTCAATTACATTTTTACAGTGTATTAATATTTTTCCACATTTCACAACACCTGTAGATTAAATACAATGAAAGACGCAAGTTATTCAACTGTTGATGGGTGGAAAGTGTTTGCATCTCTATTTTTAACTAACAAAAGCACAAGCAAGTCAATGTCAATCTTGCTTCCTCAGGGATTGGTTTACTTCCTATCTTTTAAAAGGGCACACTTGAATGAATTATTGCATGAAAATTGCTAAACGGTGTTAGATTCGTTGGATAAAAATAAAGTTAAATAGCAGCCCTGATGGAAAGGTTTCCAGGAAAGAGATGCTGACAAGAAATAACTAAAAACTGTCAATGCAACGCATTCACAACACCACGCTTTATAGCTTTATACAAGTTGAGATGGACTGAGCTGATGAGGGAAATGGGATGAGCTTTCTGATAAACTGTAATCTGAAATCACTCCACTAATGTGACTCCATTAAAATACAATTTGAGACCCCGAATCTGACTCAGCGTGTGGGGCCTAAAGTCAACATACAATATTCAGAGGGGTAAAGATTAAGAAAATCACATAACCTTGGGATATTACTTATTACAATAAACATGTAAGAAATGGACCTTTCTAATTTTGCTAGTATAGAAAAATGACCTGGTGACCTCAGGATTTTCAACGCCTTGGATGTCTGTTTATTTTTCTCAATTCCCAAGTCTGATTTCATATTGACCTATTAACACAACCAAAAAGCCACATTGGAACAGAGCCTCTTCAACAACTAAGTGGCAATGCGATTCAAAAGCTATTTCTCAGTATGGCTTTTATGCAGCATACTGGCATTACATCTTCAACCAGACAAAACAGAGGCTGGTGGACGTCTGGGGTGCCTGACTGGTTGTTAACGCTCCTGGTTGCTCTCAAGCTCTAAAAATAGGAAACACGATTCTAATATTGCTTTTTGATGAATAATAATTTTGCATTGGCATCTGGGACACATGATATTTTATTTGGTAGCTTTAACACCTTCAAGTATATTTAAGAATATCATAATATCATCCAGAACTTCATGTAAGCAACATTAAAAACTTGATTTTCTCACAGGGGGATTTGCTTTTGTCTTCCATCCGAAGAAAGAAAGTCATTGAGGTTTTGCTTGAACAAACATAAGGGTGAGTAAATACTCAGCAGAGAGGTTTTTCATAACTATTCCTTTAAATAAGCTAGATTTTTGGTGTGTGTGTTATCTGACTGGGTTTATTTAAAGGGCCACTCCACCTCTCTGGAAAGACTGAATGTGTATTTAGAATGCGGACATTTATGTGGAAGAAATGTGAAATTATCTGGAATTTGGAGCTTTCTAGACTGAGAAAGCCAGAAAATGTATTTTTGGCTCATGTGGATGAAGGAACAACAACTCCACAGAATGCACTTGCTTCGCTGCCCTCAGGAGGCCACGCCTACCGGGTAACAGAGCGCAGTAAGTCAAGCAACAAGTCGAAGGCCACTCAGTGAGTCTTCAATGATGAGTTCTGCCCGAAAACGTGTTTCGACATCGCCCGAGGTGTCCGGGCATTCTTGACTTTTGCGTCTTTACATCGCGCATTCATTCATGTTTACTGTGGCGAGCAGGCACGAGGCGGAGGAGCTGCTGGGAGACTGACGTGAGGCCGGTGGCGTGATTATCCGACCAGCGACAGCTTGTGAGACGCGCCGATCTCGGGATCTTAGTGCTCACGGAGCAGCGGGCACCTTCTTAGCAATGTTAAAACGCACAGTGACTCGATCACTGGTTCTAGCGTCCATGCAAACACTCACATTCAGATTCACCATATTGCCCAATTAATTCAAGTTAGATTAAAAACAAAAGGTGTAGACATGTAAACAATTAATGACGGCCTCAGGAAACCAAAAAGCTGAATCCAGGTACTTCTTCGACTGGCCGACATGTTCCGGGAAAAAGAGGTGACGGTAACCCTAAAGTTACTACATCAGCTTTCTCCACACAGCAAGAATCTGCTCAAGCCTAGCCTTCCAGAAAAGATGTCTGACACTTATGTGTAATCCAATCCTCCACAATCACATCCCGCCCTGCGGCATTCCAGTACCTTCATTGCCATATTTAAAAACGTCTCTGCTAGAATGCAACGCAACGCCACTGGCACTGACTCTGTGATCTGCTCTGTTAGCGCATTAGGCCCAACCCTCATGGTGGCCATGGTTTCAAAGGGTCGAGTCTTAGAGCGTCTTGTAGCTCCTTTACAGAAATCCCCCTCACACTTCCTCCTCCACATCACGTAAAATGGTCGACTTTTTGCGCCATCGTAGGAGGTAAAGTAAAAAAGGCTAATGGTCCCGGACCACTCTTCATCTCAGGGGAAAATGAGTAGAGTGTTGCTAGCCCATCTGCAATATTATAAACTGGGCTTCTAACAATGGAGTCTGCTAACGCAAGGTGGCGAGCTGACCCTTTAACGGCAGCTATTCACAACACATCTTCTATCGCTACTGTGCATTTTCTGGTTCCTCTCCCTTCGCTCTAGTACTCTCCGTCCAGCTATATGCCTGAGGGTCTGTGCATGATCTTCCTGTATAAAATAGTGCCTTTCCATCTACAGTAGGCCCGAAGGGCATCATCCGTGCCAAATGTCCGGAAGAGTGCATAAACAGCGTTTGTTCACCTCACCTGTATCTACCAAATCGCTGTCCATAAAAGTCTCGTTCTGTGCTGTGCGTGGGCCCAGTGAAATTATGCTACTATACACACCAATAACTCCCACACCTTTTCTTTTTCGGCCCTGTCACAAAAGCAAGCCACAGCTTTTAGTATTGAATCTCATGGGTAAGGGAAGCAGGAGACACATGCAATCGATTTGTGGGTTACCTTACATTGGCAGGTCGACTTTCACATGGACGGCTTTATCAGCCTGTTCTCATGATACATCACAATCCCCCTAAATGCTCTTTGCTTTTTGAGATGTTGTAGCCGAAAGCTGATGCGTACACACTTGTCCTGAGCACCTCGGAGCTAAGAAATGCTCAGAGAGTGACTGATGTGTATCTGTGCACTCCAAAAGTTCGACTCTACTCTGTAAAGATACAAGGACCACGGCCTGTAGCTGTACTGTGCACATGAGCGAGAACTTCTGCATATCAAGCTGGCTCTTCAACCTTTATCCCTCCAATAACTGATTTGCGCGAGTAGGCTTCAGATCTACAGTATGCTGCACATATAAGTTGGATGGCTTCGGAAGGATCGTGCTGACGCTTAAAGACTGGAAGTAATTGATGCTGAAAATTCAAGCTTTGCCATCACAGGAACAAATTACTGAATAAGAAACTAAAACAAATCATAAAAGAGGACTGGTTCATTACTTTATTTTTGATCAATTGAAATGCAGCCTTTGATGAGCATAAGAGACTGATCAGTACTTGAGACAATCACCTGGTGTAAAACGTTTACAGGTCCGTTTATTGCACGCCGTCATGGCGAGATAAGTATTGTAATTACAAAGAAAGCTAATTAGGTGTTGTTAATTGTTACTGGCTTTTGGGCCCTATGCTCAGTGTTGGTTTAATGTTATAGGCTTCTAGTGCTAATGACATAAGACCACTGTGAATCCCTGAATTAAGCGACTAAGAGTTCTTGATTATCTTCCGGATGATAGCAACCAGTAATTACAAGTCCATTTCACACACTCTTTCACTATGTACTTAAAATGAATAATAAATTAGCCTTTAAGTGACTGGACAGGCATGCTTTTGTTCTTTGTACCTGTGCAACTTGTGGCAGTCTCGCTCTGGTCAAACCCTCCCATTATCCATAAAACAGAGGCAGGCTGAGTCTGCCTTCTGGCTGCGTGTCCCAGGTGACAGTTGATCTGCAGATAGGTCTGGCATGAACATCTGCAGAAGCACCTCATTGCCAGTACATGAGATCCAGGGGCGGAGTTGCGATCCAGGATTTAGTGGGTGGAAGATGGGTGGGGTTAGGGGTCAGGGGGCAGAGATGGGGTGGGGTTAGGGGTGGGGTCAGGGGGCGGAGATGGGTAGGATTAGGGCTGGGGATAGGGATACCAGGGGCGCGGAGATGGGTAGGATTGAGGGTGGGGTTAGCGATCAGGTGGTGAGAATGGGGAGGATTCAGGGGCTAGGGTTCAGGCGCGTAGAGGGCGAAGATGGTAGGATTAGAGGTGGGGGTTCAGGGGTCAGAGGGGGCGGAGATGGGTAGAGGATGAGGGGTGCGGTTAGGGATCAGAGGGCGGAGATGGGTAGGGGAGACTGGGCAGGGGGTAGGGACCAGGGCAGGCGGAAGATGGTAGGATTAGGGTGGGGCTCAGAGACGATAGGCGGAGATGAGGTAGGATTAGGGGTGGGTCAAGTGATCATGGGCAGAGACGGGTAGGATTAGAGGGTGGGTCAGGGGGCAGGGGCGGGAAGATGGTAGGATTAGGGGTGGGTCAGAGACGTAGCAGGGAGAGATGGTAGGACGGTAGGGTGGAGTTAGACGAGATGGGCAGAGATGGGGTAGGATTAGGGTGGGGTTAGGGGGCAGGGGCCGGAGATGGTAGGATTAGGGGTGGGGTTAGGGGAGGGGGCGGAGATGGGTAGGATTAGGGTGGGGTTAGGGGGCAGGTCCGAAACACTGGGAAGGATTAGGGGTGGTGTTATAATATCAGGGTGGATGGAGGGATTAGGGGATCAGGGAGGAGACAGGGTCACAGCCAGGTGGGTCAGGATCAAGGGGTGGAGATGGTAGGAGTTTTAGGGCATCAGGGGAAGGAGACAGGTAGGATTAGGGCTGGGTTAGGTATCAAGGGAGTAAGTATACAGGAGCACGAGGGGTGGGGCTGCAGTGATCAGGCTGGAGATGGGTAGGATTAGGGTGGGGCTAAGGGATCAGGGTGGGAGATGGGAGGATCAGGTGGCGAGAGGATCAGGGGTGGAGATGGGTAGGATTAGGGTGGGGTCACTTATCAAGGGTGGAGATGGGCAGGAATTGGTGAGGTTAGGGATCAGGGAGCTGGGACACACTGTAGGATTAGGGTGAGGTTAGGGATTTTATCACTATACATAATATGGTTTAAATATTTGTGGCTGAGTAACTTTTTTGTTATCAAATCTAGCCCTTAACCAACATTGGCAACAGTGTAATTTACTAGAGATGCCATGTTGCTACTCAACACATGAGGCCATTTGTGAAAGGAATCGCGTTTAATATATTTTTACTGTTACCACCAAGATGTTGAGATGGTCCTCACCTGGCAGATGGTTCAAGGGAGGAGTCAATCCAGATCTTTCCAATTTCAAATGCTGGGTCTGGCTCTTCTAAAATGTGAATTTTGTCATTGTTTTGGAGCACTAGCTAGAGAGAACAGAGTAACTCACATGTACTGAGTGCTGTGCTGTGTTTGTGCTTTGGAGTCTCAGAAGACCAAGGTATTGCACTGGGCGCATTTTTGATTTAGGTGATGTACAAATATTTGTAATGTTTAGAATGACAGGAGATGAAGATAATGTCTTGTCTATGTATGATTTGTAGGTGCACCTATATATCCTGTTGCTGAGTCTGTAGCTGAAAATTCTATCCAGTAAGGCATTGGTTAACTCAAATGAATTTAGAATTCTCTGAAAATCCATAACATCAGCAATTGTTCATTCAAGCAGCTGGATTTCGGTAGAACCAACGCAAAATGCAAATGTATATTGCAGGATAGGTGCGAAGTCAGGTACCCCATCAGGCAACTATTGAAGACAAAATAGATGTAAATTCCATATATAACCTTATGTAACTGGCGCTTGTGGCGCTGCAGGGTTTTGTACACATGTCCCGTAGAGCCGTCGCTGGGTGCCGCGGCAGACAGACGCTGAATGGCGCTGCCGGTGTGGGACACTCATAGAGAACAATGTGTCCGAATTTTAAAGACGTGGCGCTGCGCGTCCGGTGTGCTACCCCTTAAGGCTAACATACTCATACTAAAAGCCAAAAAACTTTAAATAGGGCACTATTTGAGGGAACAGACATTTGTGTGTTCTGGAACCATTGTGGACGCCATTGAGTGCACTTATTCAGTCTCACATTTCAATCCCACTACTGGAACTGTGTTCTAAAAATACATTTGATATTGATATGAGGGTAGGCAGGCATAGATTCAGAGGCATACGTTACTGTAAGTATTCATCATCAATGCAAAACAATGCATTGACATTTACTTTTTACTTCTGATATTTAAAGTACTTTTAAAAACGATACTCTGTACTTTTACTCAAGTAAAAATCTTTACTTCGTTGCGTACTTTGTCCAGTCTTGGACATTTCTTCAAATCAGCACTTTCCTCGCATGGCATTTTAAGAGAAAGGTATACAACTGGGTGAGAAATATCATGAATATTTTTTTTTTAATGCGAGTTTTCCAGATTAATGAAATTACTTATTTATATTTACAACATTCATCAATTTTAACATAACAAGATGACAAGTGACAATCCACTGAGTACAATTAATTTTTAATTCTAGGATTAATCTCATGTAGTCTACATTGTATTTGCATTTTGCATAATTAAACATTTCAACATACACCAAACCATTGACCTTCAACTTAACAACACATAAATCCTGCCATATGGATCTCATAGCACAACATTTTCTTCTGTCAAATTTTAACATAAACTGCAGGTTCCAGTAATGATGATGCAGTTTCCATGTGTCGCGCCCACTATTTTCCTCTTTAACAAAATCGTACTTTAAAATATTTTTGGATATCTTTCAGCAGAAGCTTCTATCAAATGTTAAAGCTTCTTTGTGTTTAATGTATCAATAATAAGAAATTACACAATGCATTATAACTTTGTGTATTTCTTTGTACCTGAATTTAGTTTAGTCCAAATCTCTCTGCAGAACTAGACTGTCTGAGACTGGAGAGACTCAGTCTGACTGTGTCTGGAACTTGACTGATCTTTTCAACATAGAAACAAACACAACCTGTTCTCTTTTTCTTGCTCTCACCAGGGCTGCACCTTCTTCTCTGAACAAACTGCCCATGAGGCTCTTTGGCCCCTGAAGGCAACAATGCCAAGTACACTGGCTGATGGCGCCCATCTGGAGATTTGGTCATTGGTCTAGCCATGTCAGTCCTGACCTCATCCTGGACAGCAGGCATTGCATAGGATCTCATCTCCAGGCCTCTCTTCTGTCAGATTTCGGGCCAGGATTTGAGTCAGGGTGGTGAGGCCGACTTTTGGAGACCCCATACGCAGTGCTGGGCCAGCCTTTCCTGATGAACCCTTCCCTGAGCATCACGAACGAGTTCGCGTCTCCATCAGCCCAACCCAGTCCTCCCTCCTGTGATGTCATTCGCTTCGGAGCGGCCTGGAGCTCAGGACTGCAGCGGCTTAAGCCACGAGCCCAACCCGCTGGAGACATTCACTGAGCCGACCTGGAAGCAAATGAAGCATTTAAAGGGGAAGAGAGGAGACGAAGAAACACCAGAGGCATAACTGATGTATCACTGACCTCCTGGTTTGATAATTGGCAAGAACATATTGCACATATCTCTAGTAGCAAAGGAATTGGCTTCAGAGTCACATCTACTTGGTTCTGAAGGGAGTTGATATCCGCCACTGCCATGAAGAAATCAAACATTGTTTTCTAACACATAACACAAATTATGGCAAAATGTTAACACATTTAACCAAAGCGTTAAGTCATTTCAGACTTAATCTTCATCGGAATGGTATAAAACTTGACTTTTGTGCATCAAATATAAAACAACTTTTTCATTGGAATCCAATACTTTAACTCACCGGTTTCACACACAAGGCTTAAACTAATCCCTAACTAAATGCATGTTTGTGCTGCAAGTCACTTGCACTGAAATAAGACCACAGTGCCATTATTTCTTTTAAGTTGCACATCACAAATGTTTCTTTGAAGGCACGTTCTTATAAAAACCTGACTTATATGTTTTAATTGACCAAGACCAATCTGCATTAATCTGAAACCCTGTCTCGCTGAAACGAGGCCTAGACTTTCAACGCATAAATTTTGTAAAGGTAGAATTTTCACCGTAAGGTAAAACTACACCTCCTGTTTTTCGTAACAAATGTCGGTTAGTAAACTTCTGAAGGCGCACCCAGCGTTGTTGACGAGCACGTCCAGGCCCCCGTACTTCTCTCGAAGAAGTCCCGAGCGGTGACGGCTGCTGTCGGGCTCATCGATGTCCAGCCTCACTGGAAAAGAAGGAACTCAGCCCCTCCTTCTTCAGACTCGTCCACTGCCGCGGTTCGTAGACCAGCACTCCCGGGGCTGTCAGGTACACGTCTCGGCGGTACCGTTTCGCACATCGCCCTGCACGATTGCGAACCCGATGCCTCCATATTCTTGCCCGCGACCAGAGAGCCACTTTGAATGCGGCTCATTGTTGTAATGCGTCGATAATGGAAAAATAAAGTAACGGCATGTCCTATGGTAGAGCAGAAACAATAGCCCAATCAGATAAAGAACCAATTTGAAGCATTGGAAAACGTGATCACTGGTTGGAACAAAACACCTACCCTGTCCTGTCGGTCTCAGTTTCGGTTTTTCTGTCTTCAAGTTTGACTGCTGCCGCACTTGCGCATGCGCGGATGAGATACTCCTTTCATAAGCATCGCAGCTTTTAATATCGATAATATTGATGTCATGTACATCAAGTTTTACTACCCGACAGAGCCAATGATTATAAAGCGCTTTGTTTTGTTTTTTAACATTAATATTTTAAAATCTCTCCATATACTCCTATTGGTTCAACACTAAGACAATGATCAACGTATGCCCGTGAGCACGTCACGTGATCCGGATGTGTGTCCCTAGCATGTCACATGCGGCAATGTGCGTTTTGTCTCAAACTTGAGGTTTAATTAATGAGAATATCACCTGAAACAAGCTTTCATGTCGCGCGTGTTATGTGGAGAACTTTAAGATGAATAAAATTGCAGAAGAGCCGAGGAAAAAAGATGGTAACTAACACACCAGCCACATGTGTGCTCAAGGCACCTTGGCTCATTGACCTTGCTGGAACTTCCCGGACGCTCTACACATGTATTACATCATACGTGTATTATATGTACATAAACGTTTATACATGTACATTTTAAGTGTATTAAAAAATAAATGTTCTGTGTGTATTTTGGTCCTAGTTACACTGACTGCACGAAGCACAGTTTGTTCTTCTTCGAGGAGTATCCCTGAAAGAAAAGAGGATTGCACCTTACAGCTCTCATCCCTGTCACTTTTCATGGCAAAGAACCACTGAAGATAGATAGACTTCACATTTTGACGTAGTCATTAATGCATAACCTTTTTTATAATATAATGTAAAAATAAGATTAGATTTTTCCTTAGTAGACACTGGAGAAGAGGGCTTACTGGCAACTCAACAACTATCAAGGTACTCATATACATACACCCATGGCCAAAAGAAAAGTTAGCATTTATCTTCAAGTAAAAATATTATTATATATTATTATTAGACATTTAAAATAATTAATATTTTCTCTATTCACTCCAGCCATAGACTTTTCAGCAACGGCTTCACTCCAGCAATTTTGTGCCAATCATTTATTGCCAATATGGTGCTCAACAACTCATAATTCGTATCACTGTTAAAAACAGTTTGGTGCCGCTTTATATATTTTCTGAAACCACGCAACGCCACCATCCAAAGGTTTCTGGGCACAAGCACAGTTAAAAGATAAATAAGTGAATATATTTATTCAGCAGGAATTGCGAATCGATCAAAAGCGGCATTAAAGACATTAGAATGCTTTACAAAGATTCTCTGATCCGAAACAACTGAAAATATCCAATCCAAAGAATCTGCGAAGATAAATGTAACGTCGGTTCCCTCAGAAATTATCTGCATGAAAACATCAATAGTAATAATAAACGTTGGTATTGATTGGATTAAATTTCTGGAACCACATTGAAAATATATATATATGTGTCACTTTTCTCAGGCCAAAGACATGGTGATTTCCTTACCTGAGAAATGTCCACCGTATATTGCAGCACAGTCTCTGAAGAGTTACATGGGTGAACTTATAAAAAGGGTATTCTTGGACTGATCTGTTGTTTTATTGTCATTCGTACACACACACACACACACACACACACACACACACACACACACACACACACACACGCACACGCACACACACGCACGCACACACATTTAAAAATCGAATTCCTTTTCAGATATTTTTCTATGCACCCAAATCATCTTCTCTTTTCCCAACTGTAGATGCATTCTCCCATATCTCCTCCTTTCTGGGGCTCTGTGTTGTTCCCTCATTCGCCGACAGAAAATCGTGGAGATGCATCAGAGTGGAGTCCCCAGCATCAACACCCTCCGAAGACCAACACGTGCCTGTGTACTTGTTCTCATGACATCATTGGCCCTTTTGCCCTGAGGCCCTTTCCAGAGAAAAAGCTACAGAGCAGAAAGAGCAGTGTCAGGAAGTCTTGCTCCTCTCCCCTGATGTCTTCAACTCCCTCCAGCCCCCCCCACTCTCTCCAATTCTGAGCCCACAGAGGAGTTGTCTACCCAGGGATGCAACGTGGTGGGCTCTGGGTGTAAGCGTCAACACATCGTACGGTGTACATGGAGCATGATCAGCAGGGGACCACCTCTCCAGGGAGAAAGATGTCATGCACTTGCTCCATACCCTGACCTGCTGAGCCACTGTCCTAATGTTCAAGTAAAGCACCCCTCCCCGATACTTTTAAAATGACCACTTTAATTTAAGGCTATGCACCACAGCATCGGCCACATTATCGGCATAGGCTGATATATGATCATTTTTAAGTGTTATCCTATCGGCCCTAACAAGAACATTTTAGCGAAGAATCTGAAAGCCTCAGAATAACTAATGTATTTCCTTCAGCTCGAGGCACTTTAGATGTGCTCTGGTTCAATATGATGCTTTTAACGTGCTTGTAAATATTTGATTGAAACCACTTTAAACAACCCAGTTAAGTGGCAAAATGTGCTAGCATTTGCTCATACCTGTGCGCAATAACATTAAAAATAAAAACATCATAAATCGTGTTGTCATAATCTTGGCTTTTAAATGAAGGAAACTCAAAATTGTTGAAAATTGGATTTAGTATTTATCGGCCAAAATATTTAGGATTATCGGCTTTTAAATATAAAGAAATTATTCGTGCTTATTCGGTAAATTTGGCTAAATTGTCTATATCGGTCAGCATCCTTATTTAAATCACAAATGTAATCTACTCCTGATTAACTTAGACATTCAGCATCTATAAGTCTCCAGTCTTTAGTGTCACATGATCCTTCAGAAATCATTTTCTGATGTACCTTATCCGATGCAAAAAAAACATTTCTTGATTATTATCAATGTCACAAACAGTTATTTTTTGCAATATTTTGGCGGAAAACCATGATAACATTCTCTACAGGATTATATGCAATAACTTGACAGTCTAAAACAGACATCTATGGGAAAATAGTAAATTGTAACTTTATAATATAGGGATGCATGATATAACGTGCTACTATATTGAGGTCCGCATAAACGTTCATTTTTAACGTCAGCGTTATCGGCCCTAATATCAGAAAATGTGGTCGCTAACATATTAAAGTCGACATAATAATGTAATAATTCCCTTCAGATGAAGACATCGGTCAAAGCATCTTGTTTATGTTTTTTAATTTTCTTAACACCTTATCTGAAAATCTTCAAAAAAAAGCAAAACACAGTTTTACGACATGTGCAGCTGCTAAATTTTGCCACATATCGGCTACGACAACACTATAATTAGTAACAATAAATAATTTTCGTGTCGCTGGACATGGATCCATTTGTGAGACTTTGTGTTTGTAAATCAGGCTCACAAAATCATCTAAAAATTGCATCAAATTTTGGCTCGATATATTTTGGCTCATCAGCTTTCAAACTCATCGGTTATCGGCATATCGGCCAAACATTTCAATATTAGGCGTATGCTCATTTATCTCCTATTTTTACTGTCCCTTTTGATCAATTTAATCACTCATTAATCACGATTTGTATCATCTACCAAAAAAATTTACTGCCCCCAAAAAACTTTGAACTGAATGGTAGTAGCAATTCTTACAAAACATGGCGATATAAAGTAAGGAAGAATTGTTGACTTTCCTGCAGGTGTATACTAGGTGCTAGGCCTCTACACAAAGACATCTGTGCTGCTACCAGGTTGCAAGTGTCCGAGGCTGAGACAGAAGCTCCAACAAGTATTCATTCAATTACGATGGTCCCCATGATAATCACAGCGCGCTTCTGGCAATACTGGCTCTTGCTTGCCCCTGGCAACTCCCACAGTCCGGACGACATATGTTGATTTAGGTAAGCAACATACACACCGAAATACTACATTCTCTGAACCTGCACCAATCACCATTCGTTGTTATCTGTAGGCAACTCTGAAGTTTGTGTTGAAAGTTGAAGTAGTAACAAACAGCCTGACACAAAGAGCTACGTACCTGAAAAGGACACAAATGCTTCTTTAAGGTAAGTTCATCGGATATATTGTGTCAATAACAATCATATGTGACATTTTCGGGTATCATGGTAATTCACAAACCAAAGCACACCTTTTTTAAAGGTCCGCTTTCACATGTAACATTCTGGTCTCTCAGCTGTCAAAAACAAATCTTCCTGCATTTTGCATGTAACAACATTGTTCCAGGTGCTGGTGTTCTGACGTTGCCCATGTGTAACTGTGTAACGTTGCAGTAACTGAAGAGTGCTAATTTCTGAACTCTGACTTAAAATCACTATCCGGGGACATTTAGCAGTTCTGAATAAATTCTGTTGTGTCATTTACCGACAAGCGGCCTGTCTAACAGTACAATAACCCGTATTCAGTTCCCATATGTTTCTACACTTCAGTAACTTTGCGACATTTGGGCAATGGACGGCCCTTCCTGCCAACTCCTGACTGACGCACCTGATACCGCTGTCCTTGACACTTGAGCACAGCGAGTAAGTTAGTATCCAAACAGCATCATCCGTATAAGTGGAAATTCGACCGTGTCCAACAACTGCAACAATACATGCCACAGTCTTGTCATATTGTTATTGCTTTTATCCTTGCATACATATTTATTCCAAATGAACAATGATTTGAGATACATTCAAGCTGCAACTTAAGGAGTCAGACCACTTTTAAACAACTTCTGCTGATAATTTACTCATCTTACGTTAATAACGAAACAATGGGATTGATTGCCTCTTCTTCAGTTGTCGAACAAGAAATTAGAGACCTCTTGATGAAAAACATCCAGCACTTTATCTACATATAATGGAACTCCAATGGGACTCCAGCCATTTTCAAGAAACTCTTCAACGAGTAGAGTTCAGCGCAGCTTCGAAAGCGGGAGTTCAAAAATGACACTGACACCAGTGCATGAACAACGGATCGAATCTAGCGAAATGATCCGTGTCAAAAAATAAATACAGTTTGCTTTTTCATAAGCACAAATGCGCCCCTTGCTCTGTTCTGGCGATGCCGGCGTTCACTGCGACTCCTGTTTTAACTTCGTTTATCAAAATGAATTGAATCTTTCTCCGAGTCATTTGTTTCATTCAATGAACGAAATGACTTGAAAAAAGATTTGTTCATTTTGATGAACAATGCGAACAGGTGAGTCACAGAAACAGAGCAAGGCGAAGCATCTCCTCGTGCTCATAAACCCTGAACTTTTCTCATCCAGTTTTTAAATGATACCAATCGCTTCTGCGAGTATAAGACCTCATTCATTGTCTGGTGTCGCTCACAAGCGTCTCCAAGCTGTAACACTGAAACCCCCATCTGGACCTCTTGAGTCGCTTTGGCTTCCATTTGTAGTCTCATCATATGGAAGAAATCCCTGCAACGTTTCATCAAAAAAACCTGAATTTCTTTTTCCAACTCAAGAAAGAGAGCACGATGGACACTTCTTGGATGACATGAGGGTGAGACAAATGATTAGTAAGTTTCTTGGAAAACACTGAGAATACACCCGGCATCTGTTTGTCTGCAGTAATAGTTGGAAGAGTGTCCTCTTGGGGGCAGCAGCTGAGCTCGGGGAGAGGGAAGAGTGGTGCATTCAGTCTTGCCTGAAGCTTTGCAACAACCTCACCTGATGGCAATGTCCAAAGCACTAGAGACGGGGTGAGTCTAATCAGAGTCTATTCATCTTAATGCTGCCTGTGTCTGAGTACTAAAAGATATGAAACCACCTACAAGCAGCCCAAGTTTTTCATTTTTTACAGCTACGGAGCTGAACACAGGGGTGGAAATCTGTCTTGTCCAGCAACCGTGTGCCCTGGGAGAGCCTAGATGAGCAGAGGCAAGGATTCTGGAACACACACAAGTGGTTCTTCAAAGTCTTCTCCCTGAGCAGCAGTAGTCACGGTGGTAACAGTAGGGTATTCCCTCATGCTGTCACTGCCAGGATTTTAAACGCAAGCCAAGAGACCAATGAATATACCCGGTCAAACCATCGTAAACTACATCCTTAAACCAAGGGAAACATGCAGCCCAAAAATACGTGAAAGAAGAGTTCACCCAAAAAATTAAACGCTGAACCTGTATGTCGTCAACAGGAAATCGAGCTTTAAAGAATGTTCATGCTGCTCTTTTCCACCGTCTAGTAGCCATCTCAAATCTGCACTGCATGGAAAATGATCTGTCGTGCAACATTTTTAGTAACATCTAGTGAGTACAACTTTTTAGGTGGACCTTTTCCTGTGTGACATACTCACACAATTGTGGACAGGAAGACAAGGGGACATTTAGGAGTATGAGATGAACAAATACTCAATCGTCCTATTTGAAAAGCAAATGAGATGACATGCTCAGACTTTGACAGCAACACCCACTGATAATCAAATCGCATACCTCTGAACACCGATGCCGGAATCTCAGGTCAGCGTCATCTGTCCTTGTCCACACAAAGCTGCCCGTGGTCCCATAGCGAAAGCGAAGTAAAGAAATGGGATCAGATGGTGGCGTCTACATAACCCACTGGGAATGCTCTGAGACAGGGTTTCCGCGGCGGTCTGAAAAACTCGAAAATTTGCTCAAGTATCAGTGTTCGAGGTCTTAAATCGTTTAGAAACGGTCTTACTTTCCTGATGTCGATGTAAATTCTATTGAAATGATCCACAGCACTTTGGAATGATTTTTATTTATTTATATTACATAGTTGTAAGTCTTAATTCGCTGTATTACAACTTCAAAATAGACCAACATGCAACAGCCCAATCAGTTTTGAGGTTTTGTGTTATTGGCAGGTATCTCACAATCCACATACGATGTTCGTCCTGTTCAAACGATGCTTCCTTCAGGTGCGGGAAAGACAATAGCGGCTACAGGGGGATTTTAGAAAACAGAACACAACAAATTTCTAAAATTCACGGGACGTCTGTGTACCTGATTTTCGCTGAAATGTTCAAGTTGTGAGTACATCAAATGACTTTGCAAATAGTTTTGAGACTTGTGAGGCGTTCCCTCTGTACTTTTTTTTCATGATATAGGCCTTAAACTTCATTCATAATGGTCTTAAAAAGGTACTTAAAGCTCCACTTCTACAGCTTTAGCAAACCTGGGAGAAACCCTGTTGAGAAAGGGAGAATTGCATCTAACATGTAGGTCCATAACTAGGGCCAACATTCCTCAGCCAGCAATATCTTTATTTGAAATACAAAATTTAATGTTTTGTTTATACATATATTTTTTTTGCTTTGGCAATCTATTGTTTTGTAAAAAAAAGGAGGCATTCATCTTCATATTAAGAATTTAATGTGTCTACAATTAAAAGTGCAACTGACAACAGGAAGATTAATAACAAAGACTACAATTTACAGAAGTTATGGAAAAACAAATCAAAGTTAAACAACGATTCTCTTCCTTGTTTGCTTCTCTGCACCATCTCCATGGAGACCGCGTTTTCATAATAAGGCACAGGTTGCTCCACAGCGCCTGCACAGAGACAACAGTTAGATTCTAACGTTGCTTCACAATGACGAAGATGATTTCTACACGCTTCCTCTGGCATTACAGCAACACAGTCCACATACATTTAGTTAAGTTCGCATAATTTCTCCTTCTGTACAGACTTCATTCACACGACCTTTTGCTTCTTTCTCACACTTGCTTAGCTCCATTCCTCACCTGAAAGTGCTCGTGCTTAGTTTATCCATCACATCTTTCAAGATATCTGAGAGAAGCAGAATTAAGGCGAATAACCCAGTTACAGACCAGAAACATGCGCTTGTATGTTGTTGAAAGATCGTTCCAGTAGCTGCGAGGACTAGCCCTCCCATTCGAATATATCAAATTGGCATGGACAAGCCATATGGACACTGAGGAACCCAATGCCCTCATCTGCAACATATAGCGATTTAAAAATGTCTAATACAATCTAGTCAGATACTCCTTCCTTCATTCACTTCTAGAGTAAATATATTAGTGGTTTGTGTCTAAAGATTAAATATCTGCCTATTAGAGTCTATACTAAGGCTTCACTGGAATAATCTACAAAAGAAAATGCATTCAAGTCACCTTGGATAAAAGCATTTGTTAAATACATGAACTTAAGCTAAATCTCTAAAACATAGGCTGCATTTACATTACATGGTTCCAGTGACACCAACACCAATTTTTCCTTCCCATGTGGTGCAGATTGGATATGTATTGAAGCTTGTTCCGCCATTGAATAAAATAGATAAATAACTGTGACTTTTTATCTCACAGTAGACATAATGCGTAGATATAAAGTTGCAAATTACTAGAAAATAAAGTCGCAATTCGAGATACAAAGTCACAATTCTGAGAAATAAAGTCGCAATTCTGAGAAATAAGTAATGTACTTGCAGAAATAAGTCGGATTGCGAGAAATAAGTCGCAATCCCCAGCAATTCGAATTCTGAAAAATAGTCGCAATTCTGAGAAATAAGTCACGTTAGAAATCAGAGTTTAATATAAAGCTGTAATTCTAAGAAGTAAAGTTGTAATTGTGAGATAAAGTCGCAATTCTGAGAAATAAGGTCGCAATTGCCAGATATAAAGTTGGTAACTCTCAGAAGTAAAGTCGCAATTGCGATGTATAAAGTTGTAATTCTGAGAAATAAAGTTCAGTCGCGACATAAAGTTGCAATTCTGAGAAATAAAGTCGCAATTGTGAGATAAGTCTGTAATTCCTGAGAAAAACTTTATATCTCTACAATTCTTCTTTCATCAATTGCGATCTCATATCTCGAAATTCTGACATCTTCTCTCAGAACTGTGAGATAATAAACTCACAATTGCGAGATATCAGGCCAATTCTAAAGGGAAAAAGACAAACTTTTTTTCCCTCAGAATAGCGTTCATATCTCGCAATTCTGACTTTATATCTACACAATTGCGATTTTTTATCAACCAATTATGTCATTGAACAACCAATTATCAACCAATTATGTCATTGAACGCAAAAGCTTGTATTTTCATGCGTCCATTGCAAATTGCACCATTTTTACTTCCTTTTAGACTTAAGCTTTTCCGGGCCGGTAGGTCTCATCGTGGGTTGCATCACCAAGTGTAAATGCAGATATCGGATATGTGTGTCTTTTAAAAGATTATGTAAGCTGGTCTTCAAAAACATCAGATATAGTCAACGTGTTGGAATTGGGCATCAAGACTCTGCAGTGTAAATGCAGCCATGGAGTATTTTACTTTTCAATGCTGATAAACAAATCAAAGGCCTGAATGCTTTGTGATATAACTGGGCCAATCAAGAGGCAGTGTTCAGTTACAGGTCAAAAAAGTTTGTAACAAAAGATACTGAAGATATCGGCCCTGCTTGGCACGGGATGCTGTCCACACCTCATCATTAAGGAACGAGAGAGACGCTGCCTTCAGGAAGAAGAATGTGGCTGTCAGGAGGGATCCAGCTTGGAAAAGAGGTAATAAGGATTTTATTAAATGTATCTAAACCTGCTGCCAGTCAATCGATATTTCATGTATGAAAACAAAGTTAATGTTAAAGTAGCCTTTTCTGAAGAGAACTGGGAGCTACCAACCTGTAAGTGTTGTTCTGTGGTGACCCAATGTCCTCCAACTGAAAGAAGGGTAAGGAGGTCATGTTTATGTGGGCGATGCCTCCTGAGTTTCCGCCTCCTCCTCATAGAGTCTCACTGTTCAAGAAAGGCTCAAAACCATTCACTGCTAATTGAAACTTGAACATGAAAACATTGAATGAACTCGTAAATGTAAGTACACATTGATGGCCTAAGACATGAAACGAGCGGCTTTGTGCTGAGAAAACGAACAGTATTTATTTGCGTTTTACCTCTTGTAACTCACAGCCACAAAGCGTCACACGCCCTTAGATCACTTTGATGTGGCCCATCAATGTGTACTTACATTTACGTGTCATTGAATCATGTTTAATTTGGACTTCTGTGCATGCTCTTTGAGGTGGTGACCATAGACCTGCATTACATGACTGACAGACAAGAACGGTTTGACCTAAAATTGAAACTACTGTGAAACACATAGGCACCTTACATTTGGATGCCCTTGAGGTAAGCTAAAACATACCAAAAATGAATTTCAAAGTGAACTATCCCTTTAAAATAAATTACATTTTGCAACACAAATGCTTGTAGGTCTCAAAGTCAGTATTTATGATATAATTAATTTAAAACCAGATATGAGAAGAACTATTGTTGAAATGGTTAGAAATGTCATATAAAGTAGCTGTAAACCTCCTGAATCAATAATGATGTCCAATTCCTTGAGCACCTCCAGTTTCTTCAAGGCACTGGTCCACCAAGTTCTCCTTTGAGTCCCACACTCTGATCATTCTAGAGCCTAAGGAAGAGATATACAGTTTCAGTCCTGATGCTAAAAAAATCAAATTAATATCAAAGAAGCATTTAAAATACTTGGTGTCAAATCAAAGAATATGTTAGTGTGAATAGATATATACCCATAGAAGAGATTTCTGCCATTTGCAACTTACCCAAAAGTGATTCCTGCACACCTTGAGCAAGTGCAAACAGCAGGAAGACACAGATATGAAAAAAGTCACATGGTGAAGAAAGACAAAGAAAAACGCTCAAGGTAAGACGTGAGATGATAAAGAGAGGCACTTTCAGAAAAGGTTTGACAATGTGTAGTGAGTTTTGAAGAAAGAAAAATCTAGGACAAATGAAATCTGTTTTGATTTCCAGATGAATACAGAAGAAAGGAATCTTTGAAATTCGAGAACATGCCTCGGCAGACAATCAAAACTTAACATATTTTTACATTTGATTAACACTTCGGTAGATTTGAGACTTTTGACATAAAATGTGATGATGATTGATGATGATTCATGTACTCATGAAATGAAACACAATCTTAACACTGTAAATATAAGAAACTTTACAAGTGATAACTCAGGATGCACCGATATGACAATTTTGGCCGATACCGATAACCAATAATTCTTTATATTTGAAAGCCGATAACCGATACTTTGGCTCATACAAATGTAAATCCACATTTTTAGACAATTTCTGATTTTCCTCATTAAAAGCTAAGATTACAAACACAATTATGATGTCCTTATTTTAACGTTGTGTAGCCGATATGACAACTTGCGCTGCACATTTTGCACTTTAACCGGATTTTCCTTTTAAAGTGATTTCAATCAAATTTCAAGCAATTTAAAAGCATCGTATTGAACAGTGCACATGTAAAGTGCCTCAGCTGAAGGAAATAATACATTATTAATTGGCTTTTAGATATCGGCTAAATGTTCTTGTTGGGCCAAGTAACGATAACATTAAAAATGATCATATATCGGCCTGATACCGAATAATGTGGCCGATATATTGTGCATGCCTAGAATTAACAAATACAGATTAAATTTCACTCCCCAGCCAGACATTTCAGTTTGTCCGGCGTTTATCAGGGATATCAAAACAACTCATGCCAAGTTTTTTCGAGAATCAAAATTTCCAGTGAAGCGCCAAGTCAAACAAAGCTTGGACTCCATCCTAAACTGACACTATATCTTGGCTTGTCATTCCTCTCCACAATGCACACTTCAGTACCCACCCACATCTCGGTTCGGAGCTCTTCCAAAACTTCTGGTCGTCCCGAGACAAAGCTGTAGCCAAGACTTTCACACCGTGATAGTGGGCTAGCTGAATGGCCAGAACTCCAAAGGGCTGCATGCACACAAAACAGGAATACGATAATGATTTTAGACATCGAATGCAGGGCGCCAAACAATGGTTATAGATCGGCTGTGCTGATTCTGATCGAGAAGACCACTAAATGATAACAAGAATCCTTTTTTTTCCCTTCTTTTTAAATCAATATATGACAAAATTGACTCGTTTCAACATTGATATAGTATCATTCAAGAGCTTGGGGTCAGTAATTTATTTCTAATAAAGACAAAACAATGGCACTGACATGTTTTAAGATATGTTGCATTAAGTTAAAACAGCTCAAACATGCATTTTAGTCTGGGACTAGATTTAAAGGAGTAGTTCATTTTTAAAACAACTTTTGCTGATCATTTACTCACCCCATGTCATCCAAGATGTCCATGACTTTCTCTTCTTCAGTCGAAAAGAAATTAAGGTTTTCTGATGAAAACATTCCAGGATTTTCTCCATATAATGCACTTCATTGGGAACCAAACGGTTCAAGGTCTAAATGAGAGTTTCAGTGCAAACTGTTCAAAGGGCTTTAAACAACACCAGATGAAACAAATAAGGCTCTTATCTGGAGACCTTCTGAGTCATGACTCAAAAAATGATTTGTTCATTTTGATGAGACGAGTTCTGAACAGGAAAGTCAGCAAACACACAGAACAGAGCAAGTCGAGACATTTGTGCTTATAAAATCTTAAACTTTTCTATTTGTTTTTTGAAATGACCGATCGCTTCGCTAGATAAGACCCTGGTGTCGTTTAAAGCCCTTTGAAGCTGCACTGAAACTCTCATTCGGACCTTGAACCATTTGGTTCCCATTGAAGTCCATTATATGGAGGAAAATCCTGAATGTTCATCAAAAACCTTAATTCTTTTCGACTGAAGAAAGAAAGACATGGACATCTTGGATGACATGAGGGTGAGATAAATTATCAGCAAAAGTTTTTTTTAAAGTGAACTACTCCTTTAAACCTTGTCTGTGAAACCAGGGGTTATAGTGTTAACAAAAGTTTCCAAGATATTTAAGCAGCACAACTGTTTTCAACACTGAACACAGAAAGAAATGTTCTCTTAGCAGCAAACCAGCACATTCATGTGATCATGTGACACTGAAGACTGGAGTAATGAAGCTGAAAATTCACAGGAAAACATTATTTTAAATACTTACAATAGAGAATAGTTATTTTAAATGGTAATAATATGACACAATCTATCTGTTTTTATTGGATTTTTTTAATCAAATAAATGCAGCCTTGGTGAGCGTAAGAAATTTCCGAACCCAAACTTATACTAAAACTAATAGAAATCATCAGGAAGGCGGTCTCTGCACAGATACCTACACCAGCCCCATCCAGCACTAGTACAGTCTAACCCACAGCCATCCGAGCCAGAGTATGGAGAGCAGTGTAGGCCCTGAGACCGTCTTTAATGACCGCTGCGGCTTCAAACCAGCTCACTTTCTCAGGCTTCTGAACTGTTAGCATATGGAAAACAAAAAGTACATTGTCCGAACAGCAGTGTATCTTTAAGGAACTAGGTAGGATTGTTATGGGAACAACAATACCTAAATTATATTCATCAATAAGCACTACGGAACAAAGGCCAGACTGCTCAGCATCCAGAGGAAGTATTCCTGAGAAGACATGCAAATGTGTATTTTATAATATACATATAGAGCAGACTCTAATAAAAAAGAGAGTAATTAAGTTCTCACCAACAACCTCATCATCTGGCTGGAAAAACGTCACTTTGGGTCCAACTGGAAAAGGATATGAATCGCATTGGATTTATCAGTAAAGTTTTATTTGGTTAGTAATCATTAGTAAAAGGTGATGCAAACCTTGTAGAACAACCCCAGTGATCTCCCTTCCAACTGGGATATGCTCGCTCTCAAGCCTGAGGTCCTCGTACATCTGAAAAACAGATGCAAATATTCATAAAAAATACAATTTCTGTGAAATCAGGGCTAAATAATGTCCAAGTTTGAGCCTCCAGATGCAGGTAAATCACTAGACATCATTCAAAATCTTGAAAAATCACATTACCTGAAAATCAACCGGACTAAGTGCACATATTTTTACTTGAACTTTGACCTGATGGCTGCCAATGTTAGTGGGTGGATTCTATGAAAAAAAGCAAAGGATGTCAGATACTTTCAAATGTCTTTTTACAGATTTGTTTAGGAAACTTTGGATATGTAAATCCATGCATTTTCAGGCACTCTCACCATCTCCTGTATGACAAACTTCACATCACCCTGGTCTCCACCTGGTTTGCAGTAAAGTCCCTTCATGGCAATTCTAATTGTTCTGCAATAATAATAACACTCGATAAAAATAATAGAATAAGAATAACACAAGTAACATCAAGCGGATTGAAATGCTGTATTATTGTAATAGTATGTAATACAGAACGATCTCTATAGAAAATTATCACATTTATTGTATGTGCAATCTCTTTTGCACTTGAACTGTGCCACAATCCAATATATGCAGAATACCTTACTCTTGCTTAGCTGCTTCTTTTCCTTTGCATAACCCTTTATGTCTCGCGTATCGTTTTAAAGCATCAAAATTGGTGATATAATGTCACGCTTATGTTACGCTATATAATAGTTTTGCAGGTAAGAGTATTATAGAAGCTACTAACATGTAACATGTTAGTTGAATGCGGTAGTGTTCCGTTCATTTCCTTCACGTGACTCGTCACACGTGACGTTACGTAGTGGAGTAGAAGTATAAACACAGAGAAAGGAAACACAAACACTACCAGATATGAGGGATTATGTTAGATTACCGCATATTTGTATACATACTAAATTAATGTCCTCAGAAAATCTACAACATATGGGATTACATACAACATACAGTAACGTTACTCTAAATAAAATCAATGTAGCGGTCTATTTTTAAATCAATAAATAAGCAATGTCTGATTTGTCCACGGTCTGTGTAACGCTTCTCAATTCAATTTTCAGACCATAAAATGCAAATGAAAAATGGAAACCAGACATTCATTTTTTCTTGTTTTTCCATTTACACTTTTCATACAATGAACGACAATGATCGTGAACGAGAGCGGCGCTCAGGAATGAATGAGCAGCACGCCACGCGCAGTTCACGTTCTAACTCATTTGAAAAGTCAGGTTTTATCTCCAACCCCAGTTTTGAGTCGCGGAATCCATTTGTTTATAGATCAATGATTGAAAGTGTTTTAACTTATAGTATTTGTAGCAGGGTATGTATATCCCTTGCTGTTATTGGTTGGTGTCATGGTAACCCTGTGCCGAATGTAGCAGCGAGATGTTTAGCCCTTGCTGTGACTGGTTCGTCTGTGAGCCTTTCTCAGTAGCCAGTTTGAGGAGTAAAAAAATGTGAGTGGTTGGTTTGCCAGGTATGCATCACAGTGGGTCCGTCCTGCGAATAGTAGTGTTGTGTTTGGATCACGAACTTGATTGAGATTAGCATGATGTGGCTAGCAGGAGAGTTTCTGGTTTTCTCTCTGGTGTGCACTGGCCCTTGCGATAGCTGCCAGGCACGTTTTCGTATTTTAAAGATTTTTCTTGGTTAACGGGAGACTGCATTGCTTGTTTGTTTTCAGTGTTGTTTCCTAACCCAGATAGCAAACTGACATTGAATCAACGTGGAAACATGACATTGAAACAACGTTGATCTGACATTGTTTTGCTCATTCGAATTAACGTTGAATCAGCGTCAGCGCGTCATTCTTTCAGAACTAACGGAAAATCAAACTGAAAATCAACGTTGTTTCAACGTTATGAAAGCACACCAATTTTCGATTTTCATTTAGCTTTGAAGAATGCCGCGTCTGACGTTGGTTCAACGTTAATTTGATGAGCAAAATCGATGTCATGAGAGACTCTGATTCAATGTCAATTTTTATATTCCTGTTGCCATGCATGACATGGACTTAATAATCCTTATCTTGAGCAAATGAATCAAGCTGAAATGTAGTACAGCCTGTCTTTTATTTAGAATACATATTACAAAGGCAAATTACGTATTTGAGTTTGTCGAGAGATTTAAATCACCGTTTTTGAAGACTGCGCATGTGCGAACGTGATTGAATCTGGAAATAAAGTGAAATAACTGGAAAAAAAGAGAAATAATCCTCAGATGCCATATCTGCTATTTATATAAAAACATCTAGCATTAATTCGACAGTTTCAAAAAAAATAAGTTATTACTCAAGTTTCAATTTCATATTCAATTTTACAAATTATTATTTAAAAAAATTAATTCAATTAAATAATCTCATTAAAAAATGATTGTCAACATCATCATTATGATTAATAATATTAAGAAATATTATTCAATTTTAAAATATATTATTATTGTTATTAATACACACACCGGATATTTAAAATAAAATAAAAATGTGTCAATCACAGTGCCAATGGAAACGAGTTGGACTTTCCCATCTATGGTAGGCTAAATTGAAATGTATCAATGTAACATGTATAGATTAAACGTTTATATATAATAAACTGCTGCAAATACATTAAACAGAAATAAATGAACAGAATTTCCTCTATATGTTCTTGGCTATTGAATTCGTTTGGGCCACAGTGCGCCCTCTGTCGTCATTATACGCACACACACCGATGCTTGAATGACGTCCGCAAGGTTTCATTTTTCCCCTTTTACTTCACTACTGGCGAAGCTGTGCGGAGGAAACGAGGAGCCAGAAGGAGCAGCGAAATAAGCCTGGAATTTATCTCGCTCATTTTAAACAAGGAAAGAAGAGCCCTCTGCCTGTCATCCCAATGCTCCTGTAGTGTATTCCCTCACAGAGAGTGTTGGAGATATAATGGAAACTGAATGATGAGGTAAGTGTGTTTGTGTGTGTCAGGCCGATTGTCCTTTTTTGACAGTGACTGTGTCCGCTGCGCGCAGCGAGCAATCCAGTGCATTTCAGCGCGCGCTTTCGTGCGAATTTAGTCGCTCGCGAGAGGCTTTGCTCACTTCAACGGTTATTTCAGCTCAGTAACACAAATACTACTCTCCCCAAGTCGTTTATTCATAGAAATAGGCCTATGTATGCTCCCTCTCCGCGCAGAGATTGCAGCTAAAGCTCAGCTCTGATTTAACGTTACTGGTTTAGTTAGCACACCGGCTAACGGCTGCTGGTGTGGTGATATCAGTGACAGCAGCTCGAAAACTGAGGATTTCTGAGGTAAAACCTAAGTTTACAGTGGGCTATGAGAGTGCTTAGGTGATGTGTGTTATATGTAGGATGTTGTGACAATGAGTTTAGTTTATGTGTTGCTGAATAATGAAGGTACAGCTCATCTCCACACATGGCTGCAGGTCTCATCTCTACACATGGATACCCATCCTTCTCTTTTCCAATGCAGTCAATACACATGTGAGTACATGCTGGTCAGGAGAAACACAAGTTATTATCCCGTGATTATGTCTGAAGGAAAGTGATTAACTTAAGGCTCAGATCCTGTAGTGCTGGCTGGCCGTGGATTTGGGTGCTTTGTCTTAAAGCCACTATCATGTGTAGTATGTAAACACTGTCAGATTGCACTGGAGGGACGTTTATGAGATCTCATGAGAAATGCAGCTGGAGCCTTTTTGGCCCGGGGCAGTATGGTTGTAAACCTGGTCAGGTCCTGGTTTATAGAGGCACTCCTTGATCGCAGGACTAAAGTGGAAAACCTGCTGTACTGAGTAATGCCTCAAAAATGTGACCAAAGATTGATTTTAGAGCAGATCTTACCAAATTTTTGTGTAAACATTTGAACTAATATTGATTGAAATATCAGTTAATCTGAATTTTGAGGTGGGATTTCTATAATTGACTGTTTGGATGCATAATAGTAATCCAAATTTGGTAATACAAGTATAAAAACATTAACATGGTGGTTGTCTTAAACATTAAATCTAACTAGAACTGACATATTTATGTATTAATGAGATTTATTTATTTTTTCTAAAAAAGTAAAAAAATATCCACGATAAACGAATGTCAATTTATATTTGCGTATAAAGAAATTAAGGTAATTCTGGGTAATATCAGATAGTGAGTGAGAAGTTGTTAACTATTATTTTAAAAACGTTAAAAGAACTAGCATTTATAAGAGTCTTATGAACAAGATTTTGCAGATGAATGAAAATTAATGTTTTTTAGACTACTGTTCTAAATGTCCAATCAAGCTAAAAGCATTTCCCTTATTTACAGATGAGAATATAAAGAAAACAGTGCAAATTTTATGCCATACAGTAGTTCACAATATACTTTGAATTCAACATATAACAAATAATTATCCCAAAATGTACAAATATACAACCTACCACTATCTTGCGACACTACACCTGCAGTTAATGTTGTATTTCTGTTTATTGGTCACACATCTTCACATGATATGAATTCTCTGCTCAGTCACCAAACTTGGCCATTGGAACTCAGTGAAATGCAAAACTTGCATTAACTTGTGTTTCTGTTTCCGCATTTGCATGCGTACGAATGAAATTTCGTATTGAATCGAACGAAAACTCTTGTGTGACCAGCCGCCTGTGTGGTTTGTTTTCCGATTTTCGTTTGTACATTAATATTCCGATAAAAATTTAATTTAGAAAATGGCCTTTAATCTGAAAGCAATGTTCATGTGAACGTGCTCGGTGTCAATAGTGCTTCCAGTCTTGTTTAGATGAGGATAATGGAGCGTTTGAAAGCCTCTGTTTTAAGTGCATGCTCAAGAGGAGCTTATTGTTAGGCCATTCAGTTCATGAGTCATTAGAGGCTGTTTTTTGCAACCTCGAGTTTATCCGGCCACTTTCTCTCCCTGTCTCTTCACCATCCTCTATTCCCCATCCCCCACAGGTGTACAGCAGAGATTTAGTCTGGGGTGTGAGATAAAAGAGATCCTCAATCCTGTGCGCCGCTCGATCTCAACAGGATGGATGATGATAGGCCAGCGGTGCGTGTGTGTGCGTGGCTGGTCTTTTTTGTTCACCGCTGATGTACACGCTGCCCTTTTGTTGCTCACTTTGAAATTTGTTTCTCTTTGCGCGATCGTTGGCTCAGAAGCAGCTTTTTGTCTAGATAATTAGGTTAACAGGAAGAGAGCTGGACTCTCAATCCCTCACCCCAGTGCTCTGCTCCAGAAGGCCTGAATAATTTCAGTTATTACTGCCTTCTTTTTGCTAATCAAATTAGAAATGATGGTCTGTAAGTGTATTAGCTTTGCTTTACAGGGGTTTTAATGTAAAGCTGTGTTTATAGCTTGTGTATATACTTCTGTAGGGCTGGGTCTGTGATTTTTTAAAATACATAATTTGTGATGAATACACAAAATTGTGATTACTGTCTGATTAATGTGTATGCATCCTTGGCGATGAGTAAATCAAGTCAAAATTATTTGTATAGCGCTTTTTACAATGCACATTGGTTCAGAGCAGCTTTACAGAAAATCATGATGTTTGTTGATGCTTATAATTTTTTAATTTCTTCATGCCTTATAGTCACATCCATCAGATTAGAGCTGAGCGATGATATTTACATTTTGTGTCAAACTGTCAATATAAGCAATCAAGCCTCTGAGATATCCTGCATAGCATATCGTTTATACACTCAATCATCCTAAAGGATTATTAGAACACCTGTTCAATTTCTCATGAATGCAATTATATAATCAACCAATCACATGGCATTTGCTTCAATGCATTTAGGGTGTGGTCCTGGTCAAGATAATCTCCTGAACTCCAAACTGAATGTCAGAATGGGAAAGAAAGAATGGTGTGAAAAGGAAAAAACATTCAGTATGCGGCAGTCCTGTGGGAGAAAATGCCTTGTTGATGCTAGAGGTCAGAGGAGAATGGGCCGACTGATTCAAGCTGATAGAAGAGCAACTTTGACTGAAATAATCACTCGTTACAACCGATGTATGCAGCAAAGCATTTGTGAAGCCACAAC
Organism: Hybognathus amarus; assembly: GCA_030378365.1. NCBI lineage: Eukaryota > Metazoa > Chordata > Actinopteri > Cypriniformes > Leuciscidae > Hybognathus > Hybognathus amarus. The sequence goes on along the minus strand of JAQIUQ010003198.1, from coordinate 277,220 downwards.
ACGCACAACCTTGAGGCGGATGGGCAACAACAACAGCAGAAGACCCCACCGGGTACCACTAATCTCCACTACAAATAGGAAAAAAGGCTACAATTTGCAAGAGCCTCACCAAAATTGGACAGTTGAAGACTGTAAAAATGTTGCCTGGTCTGATGAGTCTTGATTTCTGTTGAGACATTCAGATGGTCGAGTCAGAATTTGGCGTAAACAGAATGAGAACATGGATCCATCCTGCCTTGTTACCACTGTGCAGGCTGCTGGTGGTGGTGTAATGGTGTTTTCTTGGCACACTTTAGGCCCCTTAGTGCCAATTGGGCATCGTTTAAATGCCACAGGCCCTTTATGGCCACCATCTACCCATCCTCCAGATGGCTACATACAGCAGGATAATGCACCATGTCACAAAGCTTGAATCATTTTCAAATTGTTTTTTTGAACATGACAATTGCTGCGTCCTGGCCCCTACAGTCACCAGATCTCTACCCAATAGAGCATCTTTGGGATGTGGTGGAACGGGAGCTTCGTACCCTGGCATGTGCATCCCACAAATCTCCATCAACTGCAAGATGCTATCCTATCAATATGGGCCAACATTCTAAAGAATGCTTTCAGCACCTTGTTGAATCAATGACACGTACAATTAAGGCAGTTCTGAAGGTGAAAGGGGGTCAAACACCGTATTAGTATGGTGTTCCTAATAATCCTTTCGGTGAGTGTGTGTATATATATATTATTATTGCCCTATGATGATGATACTATACTTTGTTTGCTGATAAAGTTGGACATACTTAAATTTCCAACTTGTAAACAAAAATGTAATATAGTTTATATTTCTTTTCTGATTTTAAAGCACTTCAGTTGCTTGCTCTTTTTTGCGGGTTTGCTGCATGTAAATTGTTACTGTCAATATACCTATGTTTATCCTCATTTTGTTATTGTAGTAAACCTTATAGGTATAGATCAGCCATGAATCTTTAGTCTGGTTATGCAGTGTGTGTGTGTGTGTGTGGCGTCTTGGACAGAGCAATGACTGTCTGTAACCTTGTCTTAACATTGGACAGATGCACAACAATACAGGCCCTCCTTGGAAGCTGTTGCATTTCAGTGTCCAGGCGATCTCTCTCTTACCGCCTGATCTCAGGCTCAAAATTCTGCTCGGATCAAGCTCCATACAATCCATTGAAGAAGTTTATCTGTTCTCACTGTTACAGCCTGAGCTGTTCTGCCTGTACCTCAGTGGATAGCAGAAAGCACTTCAGCTTCCGTGGTTATGGCCTTTCTTTAAATGCTTCAAGATGGAAGTGCATAAATCAGACCAGACTAGATTTTAGGACTGTGGTTTTTGTTTTTAAACTCAGAGACAGTAAAGAGAACAGGTCTTTTACTAGCCTAGCAGCGTGTTATGAAGATTCGGTTTGGGTGGTTTGATATCAGTCATGATAAAAGCTTGAAGTTCTACTTCCATTTTAAGCTGGATTCCTCAGCGTCTGAACTGCATTAAATATGGTGAAGTGCAGATTGTCTGTGATTTATCGAGGAGTGAGTATAACTGTTGGGGGTGTCAGCGGGACCATAAGAATATAATTTGAACTCTCTGACTGTAGTGAGACTGACTCCTACATCTCTTTCTGTCTATGGCCTTAAAACAAACCGGTGATTTGCTTTGCAGTTCCTGTGCTTCTAGTCCTGGATCACGCATTGATGTTGACAAGGTTGAAATCTGGATGAATTTCAGCGACTGTTCAGGCTCAAATGTGCAGTGAAAGTGACCTGTGGGTAGACGTTTAAATACACTGTTTCTCTCGTACTAATGTTTTTCAGTCAAAGTCAAACAGGGTCCAGGAAAGACTGTCAGAGCTTTTGTGTGGAATGCAAACGTGTGGGTGCGTTTGGCTTACTTGTTCTGTAGCACCCAAGCCTTCTTAGTAGGAATGCAGACAGGAGTGCCAGTGTGATGAATTGATACTATTAACTCTGTGCCCCCTTTGGCCCTGGTGTCTAGCGTCACCTGACTAATGAATCCACCGCTGGATGCGTGTGTGTCTATCTGTGTGAATTACTTGTGTTTTTTCACTGTTTCTATTCAGGATGAAGTCTGTAACTTCGGAGAGTGAGGGAGACTAAACGGCTTCTTGAACAAGGGAGAACTTGATTTGGTCCATCAGACTAATCCTGCTTCTGAATCTGTTATTGATTATACTTGTCTTAAAGGTGGTTTCTAACTGTGGATAAATGGGGCATGTGTGTATGTTAGGGCTGAAACGATTAGTCGATATTGTCGACAAATATCTTTGTTGTTGTTTGATCTCACGTGACCTAATGTAAGGGCGTGCAATATCGCGATTTGACCACTACGTTCGCTGTGGCGCTAGAGTGTAATGCAGCCTATATTCATGTATATACTGTAAATAGATTTATATAATTTATATGATATGTAAATATAAATATTTTATATATAAATAATACTTTTTTTCTTAAATATACATGCATGTGTGTGTATTTATAATATATATATGAAGAGTTTAGATGCAAAAACCTCTAAGTGCCATTTGAAATTTTCTTCTAAAATGACCATTTTTATCAAGCTTGTATATTTAAGTTCAGTAATTTCACTTAAATGACAATTAATAGGTAATCTTCATTGCCATTTAAGTGAAATTACTGAACTTAAATATACAAGCTTGATAAAAATGGTCATTTAGAAGAAAATTTCAAATGGCACTTAAGAGGTTTTTGCATCTTTTTGCATCTCTCTCTATATATATATATATATATATATATATATATATATATATATATATGTATATATATAAATAATAATTATACACAGTGAACCCGCATATATTATGTAAATCCAAACTTTTATTTTGGAATGCGATTAATCGTTTGACAGCCCTATTTGTTGCAGCCCTAGTGTATGTGTTTATTACATCAAGACCCATTTACTTGCTAGTTTGCAAACTATTCTAACTTGAACTGAATGTTTTTCTAACAAAGACTTTGTCTGAAGTCACGTGGTCGTGTTGTAGTTCGCTTATAGCCTAAGTTTAGCCTTTTACTTCTGCTGATTGTATTTCATGCAAGTCATAAAAGCTGTTAGAGTTCATAAGATTCTCGTGATGATCATAAACGTATGTTAGTTCTGCGAGTTCATTTTGTGCAATAATCCAAAAGACAATGGAAAAATCCAATTGGGTTTCTATTGAAGGAACCAGAGAGATCCTGGTTTCGGGTTTGCCTGCTAAAATACATCATCATCACTAGCTGCGCTCTATATCTATTAAACTTCCTCCTCACCCAGATTCATCTCACCTACTGACTGCATTCCTGCTGTATGACATCACCCTCTTTGCCCCACCCTCTACTGAGCATGTCTTGATTCACTGTGCTGGATTTGGATCAGCTGAGGCAGTTTGGTCATGAATAAGACAAACTAAACTCGTCTGACACATGCAGATCTTCTGAAAGCATTGGTTTGTTTGTGTTTCTCACTGTGTTCTGCAAAAAACGTTTCCCCTTCCTGGGTTTTCTTTCAGATTGGCTGTGTTTGAGAGCATTGTCCCGGGAAAAAGAAAAGGGTGACAGGAGAAAGTAGGTCAGATGCTCAAAGACACACACACACACACTTATGGTCATTAGCAGGGCCGTGACAAGGGCCTGGTTCTACTGTGTGACAGTGTCACTAGCACTGCAGTGTTTGACACTGCACTCTGCCAGTGAGAGAGAGAGTGTGTGTGAGTCACCAGTGTCCTGTTTAATCAGGGGAACTGGATGTTTTCAGTATTGAGTCAAGGCTCTGTGAAGAGCTTAGTCCTCCATCTTGAGAAATACCCCACTGCAGTACAAACACTCCCCCTTCAAGCCAATGGCATTCAGACATAATGAATTTACGCAAATAGTAGTAAAATAAGAAAAGATTGGAAAAATTAGTATAGCTTATAACAAATGCAAATGAATACTTCAGATAGAACCGATATTTAGTAAAGTTTCTGGTCCGCATGCAACTGCTTCACATTCAAATGTCAAGATAGCTGTAAATGAAGTGAAAATCTAAGAACATTCCCACATCAGCTTTTTGAGTTTTAAAGGGCAGGGCGATGCTGATCGGGTGGTTAGTTTGTGAATGCAACATCATGATTTCCACACAACTTCAGTTTCTGCTTTGCCTCTGCCTGCCCTTCAGACGAACAGTCATTGAAAGCTATCAGCAGTTGAGTAACCATGCTAGTGCATATCTGTTTTTTAGCACATTATATTTCCAGTACGCTCTATTTTTTCTCTAATAATTAAAATATTACTTCCTGTATCATCTCACCTCTTTAGCATTGTTTTTTCTTCTTCCGTTGAATTGTTTCTGACATAGTTTAATTTACCACACATTCATTGAAGCACACATGAGGACACTGAATGGATGAACTTCAACTGCATGAACTTTAACTTCATATTTTACCGCTTTATTTAGAAACACATTGTCGATAAACGTCGCACTGAAACTCAAAGGTCTTCACTGCCACCAGACAAAATAAAAGTTCGGTTTATTGCTGTTGTACTGTAGAATTTAGCTGCATCTCAATGTAAACAAAAACTAACACTAATAAAAATAATAAAAGAAATAATCCTAGTATTTTTTTACTGTGCAATAATTTTAACAGTAAAGCACAAAAAAGGTTAAATTCATTCGATTAAAAGTTAAATTAAAATCATTTTTATGCCTTCATTTGATTGCCAGAAAAATTACAAATAAAATTTTTTTAATTAAATAAATTGTTGTTAAATTGTGTGTTTTCATGATTTCAATTAATTAGGCATGCTTTCTGATTACTACAATTGGTAAAAAAAGAATTTGTGAAAGAATATAATGGCTCTCATAGGGCCCTATGTACAGTATTGCTACCACAGTTTTCCCCAGTGACTGGATTAGCATGTTTGTTTATTTTATTTGTAAAACCCTTTCAGTTTGCGCTGTCATTAGACCCTGTGGAGCAGAGAAATGAATCTCCATTATGCAGGATCTGAAAGGGAGAAAAGAGTGGAGGAAGAATGGGGGAGAAGAGAGAACAGTCTGGCACTGATTAAATACTTTGGCCAAGGTGCCCTGTGTGTGTGTGTGTTACACAGTGGAGATTCCCAGTCCCAAGCCTTCCCATAGCTCTCTTACTCTTTCTATTGTTTTGTGTCCAAGTGTGTTACTGAGGTTATTTTTCAGATTTACTGTAAATAGAACTACAACAAAAGCAGGTTAGGGATGTGCATATATAGTATAAACCAGTTGGTGGGTTAAAGTGGAACTAGTAATGAGGATAAAATTACACTGAACTTTGTAGCTGAGTTTACTGATGAAGTTTACTGTACTAATGTTGATCAACATCACAATTAATTCCCCTCTTAAATTTGTGATGAAACTGGAAGTTCAAATGTTTCAATCGCTTCCTGTGCCTGGCCAGGAGTACATGTCATAAACTCGCCCTCTCCATGTAATTGAATAGGACATGAGCCAAACAATATAGTACAATTAATTAGATTTTAAAAAAGCAAAAAATCTGAGAAGATGGTTTATGTCATTTTAAGTAGTTCTTATCATCATGCCGACACGTTCAAATTAGGGCTAAACGATTATGGAAAATAATCTAATTGCAATATTTTTATTATTTTTTTTTAAACAATATTGCGATTGTGATTTACTTTTAAGTTCTTTATCTTCTGGATTCAGTCTGACAAGAAGACATGCAGTACATAATTTGAAAAAGTAGGGATGGGACCCTTTAGGCAGCTCACTTGTCCGATCTACTTCTTTTTCTAATTAATTAATCTTAGTAACACTTAAAATATGTATTTTAATTTCATTTCGATTTTCATATTTTAAATCTTAAGCCAACTGCATTCCAAAATACATAAATAATGCCTTCAGTTGAGAGCATTTGTGAATGATTGACAGATGTGCTTGACTTAAGCAGCAACAACTGTTTCCGGGATACTTGTGTAAATTTTAACAACGGCATTTTGGGGGCCTGGAAACTAAAAGGTTAAATTTCCAAAATTTTGTTCTAAGATCTTGTCTAAATGATAAAGCTGGATTTTTTTTGTGTGTTTTGTCCTTCCTCTCCTCAGGAAGTTTTCTCACAGGTTCAGAAGCGATTCGCTCAAATGTCTTTTCCTCTTTTTTTATTTATTTCTTTTTTATTTTGTGTGTTTAGGACGATGAACAAGTCTTGTTTCTTTGTTGTTTCTCAGAGTTTGAGTGAGAATGAAAGCTCAAGGTTTTTTGTGTTGTTTTGCAGGAGTTTGAGGCTGGATGGCAGCTGACGGACTGAACCATGGCTCAGTTTCCCACGCCCTTTGAGAGGTGAGTCGATGTCTTGACTGACTGACGTGTGTGTTTGTGTAATGAAGGGTGTATGGATATGTATGAAAGTGCAGAGTGTGTTTGAAAAACAAAGAGTAGAAATGAATTCAAGTGAGTCAGTGACCGAAGAAGAAACACCTCACAGAACCCTGTTGTCACTTTGGTTAGCAGGCTTTTATGTGCGTGTGTTGAATTTCTTGTGTCTGTCCATATATGACTTTCATTTTTGAATATCATTTTTATTATGATATTATCTAGAGCTGCAACAGTAGTAATCTATTGTAAAGGAGTATACATCTAATATAATTACAATGTTCAGATCAGTGAACATCTGTTGTTATTTTTTTGTTCTCAAAAATCTCAAAACTATATATTCAATGGAGACTTTGAATTGCCATACGTTTTCTCATCACACATTTAGATGTATAACAGGGTTCCTATAGGGGCTTAAAGAGCCTTAAAGCATTGATTTTATGAATTTGAAATAATACCTTAAAAAGTCTTGAATTTTGATGTCTGGGTCTTAAATTGTGCTGTATGTCAGTGTTAATTTCATTGACGAGAATAATGATAAACCTTTCTTCAACGACATTCTTTCACTGACGAAACGACACGCTAGTTTTGAACTGACAAAAACTATGACGCAAAATTTGTCTGACATTTTTTCAACGAATGAAATGTTGGATAGTGTTGATCTGGGAAGCAATCCAAGTCCTGCCTGTGTGTAGCTAATGTTAAAACACAACTTAACATCGTTTGGCAAACTTCTCTTGTGGCCAACTAAAATGTTTTTATTTTACCTGCTTGACCTATCATCTTTTACGCATTCCACATTTGAAAAATAAATGAACACAAGTTGAAGGAGTTTGTTTTTCTTTGCTGGTAGGGACGTGAAATAGGTATTAATTTTGTATGTAATGGTCTTAAAAGACTTGAATTTAACTTGAAGAAACCTGTAGGAACCCTGTATAAGACTGTGTTGCATTTTTGCTCAGTGTTGTTTTTTACACAATAAAATGTCAGTATGAGTTGGTTTGTGATTATCTGTGCTCTGTGGCTTAAAGAAAATGTTAGCAGATTGAACACATGTTGAAGCATTCGTACTGATGTTTGTCTGCTCTATAGGGGGTCGGAGACATGGGTAATATCTTCTGGATCAGAGAGCCAAACATGACCAGCAGTTCCACAGTTTGACCCCCACACCTTCTGGCTTCATCACAGGTAATCACCAGCTTTCTTTCTATGAGAAAAGGGAATAACTCTCATTAGTGCTGTATGTTTGGTAAAACCCTTTGGAGTTTGATGTTCTCTGATATATGTGAACAAATCCTTTGAGTTCTGTGCAGTCGCAAATGATCACCAGCAGTGCAGTCAGTCATAGACCTGTGAGCTAGTCCGATTTATATGCCTATTATTTTCTGTAGGATACAGAGAGAGAGCAAATAAAGTGAAAACAGAAAAACAAAAGAAACCACCTCTTTCACCGTCATCCCTTTTTCTAAACACATCCCCCATGCTAATAAAAATTCCATGGATATTCTTCAGGAGTTCTTAAAACCAGTACCACTTCCTGTTTTCTGCTCATAACGGGTGGATATATCTACTTGCATGGTCTACGTCGAACGAATTGGGATGCCAATGGTGGTGTCTGCTCACGTTGGCTGTGTTCTGGGCAAACAAGTTGCGCTTAGAGCACATCGCAAAAACCACAGCTGAACGGCCAGCTAACATGTACGCTTCTGTCCCTGCGTGAGAGATAATAACTGTCCACAACAGAAGATGGCAGTAGTCTGTATTAGTCATTCAAAAAAGGGAACGTGAACTAGTAAACAGCAGCTCTTGCTTACCATTTTAATGAGTTAAGCTGCTAAGTTTGTCTCAACTTATTGAGATTAGGCTACAAACGCCAATGCCAGTATGAAAATATTTGCATATTGGAATGCTCTAAAAAAGATGATGATGGTTAAGTTTGTAAGTGCCCTCTTGTCTTTAGTGTTGCTTGCTTTGTAGGGCTGAAACGATTAGTCGACAAATATCGTTGTTGCCGAGTAGTCGTTTGATCTCACGTGACCTAATGTAGGGGAGTGCAATATCATGATTTGACCACTACGGCACTGAGGCGCTAGAGTGTAATGCAGCCCTAAAATGCTATTGCGGTAAAAGAAAAACAGCGCAAATTATGACGGAGTACAAATTAATCCGAATTAGCAAGGTTTGGGAAAAGTTTCACAAAACTTAAAACCAAAAATGCTGTCGTGTGCAATAATGCAAGGCGTAACTTGCTTTTCACGGAAGCACAACATGCATGTTGGAGCACTTTAAGAGGAAACATCCCGCAAAATAGGAATCGGTGAGAATTGAGTTTCTCAGCTGGAGCTAACTAACTAGCGGCAAATCTCTTTATTAGATAATGCAATACTACTAATAATTGTAATAATATGTCAATAAAATTATAATTACAGTAATGTGGTGATTTATTTTGCATATAATAAAGCTTGATCGAGCTTTAGGAGTCAAGACTGTTGTTTATTATTGTAACACTATTAGTTATTATAGTCTTATCACTCGCCTGTATTTTGTTCCATAATCATGAAAACTTACAAAAGAATGATGTTTGGAAGAATATCATGGCAGTTACTTTTTTCTTTTTCATTCTGTAAATTAAAAGGTTAATGAGAACATCTTTGTCAGCTCAATTATCATGTAAAAAAATTTTTCTTTATTTTTTTATTTTGAAAAAAGTTGACAATATTTTGTACAATAATAAGAGAAAACTTACATAACTGACTAATTCCCTTGCAATCCCTGCTGAATACCCTACACGCCAATGCACTCGGGACATTGAACATGAAACAAACACACAAAGGGCAATCAAACAAAATTAATTTAAAAGGCAAAATAAGAATGACGTGAATGGCAGACACTCTATAAGTAGCGTACAGTATTAAAGTAGTACAGAAAAATTTCTCCATTATAGATATCCAGTTCTTCCATAACGAAAGAGTCCGTGAGGGTTAGCGCGATTGGTCCGTGCAGATGAGCAACTCCAGGTATCAGTAATGTAAAAAAAAAAAAAAGATTGTAAAACAAATTCATATTTATAATAATCGCGTTTGCAGATTGAATATTTTACCATTTTTTGTGTACCTTCCTAAGAAGTTAACCCTTTCACTGTTTCAGGTTGAAGCAAAGCAGTGGTCCTATTAAACAATGTTTAGAGAGCATATGATTTTAAGTCTGGACCAGAAATCTGAAAACTTAAAGAGAATGACCTGTTTAGTTGGTGCAAAGTTCATTAAAACAACTATTTCAAAAGCTGAAACTGAATTTCTTTTTTTATAATATAGTAAGAATATGTATAACTCAAATGTTTTAACTAATGGAAAAAGCTGGATAATCGTTCCAAACTTAATGATTAGCCGGCAAAATAATCGATTAGTTCGATTCTAACGCTACAATCGGTAGATTAATCGATTATCAAAATAATCGTTTGTTGCAACCCTAGTGCTTTGTCACTTTTGTTGTTTCTTCTCGTGCGCTGGTTTACAGAAGCTGAAACGCCAGTCAGAGTGATCTTTATTTCCGATGTTCCTGCGCCGATCTGAGCGCAGTGTTTCATGTCGACATCCAGAACACACCGACAGCTCACCCACTGCCCGAACATTGGCGGATGGAAAACCATAAGCTTTGAGTGTCCTGCCCTTTAAGTACTACAAAAACAGCCTGAGACCTGTTAATGTCTGGGTCTCAGTACCTCCTCAGATGAAAACAAACAAACTCTGGCTTTGCTGCTGACCTGCAGTAAAACCGTCCCCGTGTTGACATTAGTCAGAAGAGCGAACATCTAGGCTAATGCTTGTGTAAACGTTTGCACAATGCTGGTGTATTAGAGTTTAAACTCTGATTCCCTACAAACATGTACTGAAAGTTTTAGTTGTGAGTTGATAATGTATATCGTAACAGAATCAGTGAGACAAAAAATACAGAGAAGGAAACAGATCAGGGTGTAACATGTTGCAGAAAAGTGTCTATGTTGACACTTTCACGTTTGTTCCTGTTATAGAAAGCTGTCTTTCTCACCGGAGACATTTTGCCAGTGAGGAAAATGTTCATTTTTACCAGCCAAACTGTTCATACATTGCAATTAAAGAAGTGTTCATTGTACACAAAACACACTCCTGGGTATTTTTATACTAGGTATGCCAATCCAAAGGGCCAGTCAAAATCACAAGACTCGAAACCGTAAAACCAGCTTGTCCCAGATGGACTTTGGATGTCTGCTGAAGAGATGGTACTTGTGAGTTTCCTGTTGACCAGTGGATCTCAAAGAGCCTCTTTGTGTTGTCTGAAGGACGGCCCACAGGCAGACGGAGGAGATTGAGTCTGTTTTTGGCTCTGAGAGTATAAAGGCGTTCTGTGTGTGTGCGAGGAAGACACCTGTTATCAAGGCAAAAAGTGTTTAGAGGAAGGTGAAAAGGTCATCTAAGCTGCTACATCATTCAAACTTTCACACTCACACCTTTCATTGCTTTATGTGTTGGTTGGTAGGTTATAAAAGGGAAGAAATGAGTATCAAGGCTGCTGTGGTATCTTTCATTATAGTCTGTATAAAAACAAGCATAAAAGCATTTTTTTGTGTGTGCATGACATGTTCACCAGTATATAGGCTGTTATGATAGCAGGAATTCGGCTTGATTGGTTAGATAACATATGAGCACATTTTCTTTTCTTAGTCAAACTGTAGCCGGCAGATCCCTCGCCCCGTAGGGCAATGTCAGTCAAGTGCGGTCAATAAACCCTGAACATGTTTGTTGACAAGATGGTTTAAACAGGCTTACGTAACTCTTAATTATGTTATCAGTGTTTTATTAGAATAATTCAAATTGACATGAACTGTTACACTGTGTTCGTTTATACGATGATGCACACAAGAATATATTATTTAAATATATATAGTATATTTATTTCATTTTTTCCCCTTCCTCGTTCTCTTTTTCTGTAGGTGACACAGGCAAGAAATTTCTTTCTGCAGTCAGGTCTATCTCCCATGCCTGGGCCCAGATATGGTACAATTCCTAAATGACACATTCATTCACAATCCACTATGCTACTTGTTCAATAATTTGCATATACTGTAAAGAATATCCCATTAAATTGACAGTAAATAAAAAAAATTCACACAAAAATACGGTAACACTTTACATGAAGGGTCTGTCTAAGTCTAACATGACACCTTCATAATCATGACATATGTTATGAATATGAATAAAGTTGTATGCATATTTGTAACAACTGTCATTAAGTGTCATTCGCTCAGTTATGACATTTGTAATGCAAATATGACTTTGCATTCTGAAAGATGTCTTTGTTATGACATCTTGACATAAACCAATACATCATAACCTGTCAGTGTCTTTATCATGACAACTTGACATTACTGAGAACAACACAACCTGTCATAAACATGACATAGCAGATTAATTATCAAACTTAAGAAACCACCTAGCTTTATTGGTTAACATTACATTAAACTGTCAGGTGGTTGGTTTTGACATTGGCTGTCATGAAGCCATTATAACTTTTTAATGACAAATTCAATTAGTACCACTGTAGTTGAGGTCACGAAAAATATTCATGACACAGTTATAATGGCCTCATGACAGCCAATGTCAAAGCCAACCACATGACAGTTTAACTTAATTTTATGTCAAGTTGTCATGATTAAGACACTGCAGGTTATGATGTTATGGTTTATGTCAAGATGTCATAACAAAGACTTATACAATGTCATATTTGCATTCAAAATGTCATTATTGAGCAAAAATACTATCACAATGCTTCAAAATATTTTGGGATTATATATACCTTATACCTTATATATCTCATTAAATAATACAAGGTTATTATACCTAGATCTGTTTTTGTTATCTTGAAAACACATTGATAACCACCATAATAATATCTGTCCATAAGGCATGGCCAAGGGTTGTCATGGTACCCAAAATTTCAGTAATCGGTAAACTCAATACCGATGAAGTTCTATGGTTCTCAGTACCAATTTTGGTACCAATACGTTGGAACTATTACACATTTATTTGCAGGTCTATTAGTTTGCATTAACACCCTTAGACTTGATAAACATCTATTTTGACAGGTTAGATCACTGTCAATCATTGCGGTTTCGGATACAATCGGTCATTTAAATACAGTTGAAAGTCCAGAAACTGTAGTGTGCTTAGCCGCATGAAAAACAAAACTTTTATTGAAATTGTTTATGGCTTGATCACTGAAGCTGTCAATCATGGGTGCGGTGAACAAAAACTCTGCTGTTTTTGAGAAGTGTTGAGCGGATTCTTACCTTAACATCTCTGATTGGCCATTGCATTCATGTGCTCAACAGATTTCTTTGTGATTGGCTACAATGATCAAATAGAAACCTTTGATGCTCATCACCGAGCGCTTACACAGATACACATGGGGGCCTTTAAAAACAGCCTTGTATCAGTAGGTACCGAATACACTCTTTACTTAGAACTACGGTACTTCAGAAAGGCTGGTATCGTCACATTATCTTGGTAGCAAAGTATTAGTACTTTTGACAACACTATGCGTATATTGATGGTGCACAGGGTCATACACACAAAAACAAAACACCAGGATAACACACCATCACTATTGCAAAATTATGCTAAATATCATAAAATTTAACATCACCTTAATGTTTCGCAGGGCTTTGCTCACTGAACAATGATGGGAAGATGGACATGCTTGAATTTTCCATCGCAATGAAGCTGATTAAATTGAAGCTGCAGGGTCACCCCCTCCTCCTTCATTGCCCCTTTCAATGAAAGCAGCAGCCCATCTCCATACCCCCGCAGCCTCCATTTGGTAAAGCACTCTCATTCTGAGGGCTTAAAAACAGTGGGACATATCAAATCTAGTTCAAGACCATTTAAATCATTGGTTCTCAACCTTGAAAGGGCCAAAAAACATTGTCAACCAAAGTTTTGATATATGTCATTTAATTGAACTCTCATTCTGTATGTTCTTCAAGAAAAGCAATAGTTAATGAGAGGGTGAAAAGAAATGATACACATTTATTTATGCATACATTTAATTCTGTTTGTGAACCACTGATTTAGATTAGACCTCATTGGGTAGACTATGTCTTATATCAGAAAAGACTGAATGCTAAATGTAAACTTTTAGTCTAGATCAAACTCTGGCCCTCAAGGTCCACTTTCCTAAAGAGATTAGCTTCAACCCTAATCAAACACACCAAGGTCTTCAGGGTTACTAGAAAGCTACAGACAGTTGAGTTTGATCAGGGTCAGCTAAACTTTGCAGAAAAGTGGATCTTAAGGGCCAAAGTTGCCCAGCCTTGGGGCCAGTCTGCATAAACTTAGCCACTATGTTAAAGGGATACTCCACTTTTTGGAAATAGGCTAATTTTACAACTCTCAGAGTTACAGTTGTTACCGTTTTTTAATTCATTCAGCTCGCATTTTCTGATATTTAGAAGAATATCAGTTACCAGACAGCTTCTGGTCTCATTGACTTCCATAGTATATACATTTTTCCTACTATGGAAGTCAATGAGACCAGAAACTGTCTGATCACTGATATTCTTCTACATATCAGAAAATTCAGCTGAATGGATTCGAAACGTAAAACTCAACCTTTAACTCTAGGGGGTTCTTGTAAAATGAGCCTATTTCCAAAAAGTGAGTATCCCTTTAAGACTGTGTCTTAAGAACTAGTTTGACCAACTAGCAGTTAACAAAGGGGTAATCAGTCTTACTTTAACAAATTCAAATTTGACAAATATACCTTTTTATGTAACTGACTTTTTAAAAAGTTAAGACCAGTCTGTTGGACTGACTTTTAAGACTAGTCTAAGCAGTTTATCTAACTGACCACTGGTCGATGTCTACATTAGACAAGACCTTTCTGCTAATGGCAGACCCCTTGTTCTGGGTGATGTCTTGCATCTGGTTTTCGTCACTCAAAGATTAGATTAGAAATTAAAGTCGCTTATTGAATGTTAGACGTAAATTAAATAAGCAGTACATCAACATTATTAGCACATGTCATTTGTCCCACTGTTTAATTCTATAAATAATGTAATCAAGTATGCCTTTGATTGCCATTCTGCAGGGGATGCCCAGTATGGGTGCCATGTCAGGCCTGCCTGCAGTGCCGCCAATGCCCCTCCCCCCTCTGCCTCCAGGAGTAGGCGTGTCTCCTCCGCTGGTAGCATCGGTGACGCCACCCCTTCCATCCCTTGCCAACGGAGCACCCGCTATGATACAGCCCATTAGTGGATTCACACATCCAGGTAATATAAATACACACTCACTCACACTACCCAGACCAGCTCATGCAGTTTATTTACTTTTGCTGAGAAATTTATGGGTGTTTCTCTTTCTCTCAGCTGCTGGACTCAACAAAACCTCTTCGTTCAATTCGTTCCAGTATCAAAGCTACAGAAGGTCCAGTCTGTAGAGGCACCCAGGTACAAACACACACACACACACATGTACACTGTAATCGCAGACATTTCATAGATGTTAACAACACAAACATTGTCTCTTCAGTGCTCCAGCAGCCCCTCCGCCCACTGACTGGGCCGTTCCTCAGTCCTCTCGGCTCAAGTACCGCCAACTCTTCAACAGCCATGACAAAATGATGAGTGGCTATCTCACAGGTATGGTCACACAATGAAAGACGCATGACAAGCATTAGGCAATTGAACACTTTTGTTGTTTGGCTCTTGTAGCCGGACCTTCAGACTGATGGACTCCATTGCAGCTTTCATTGGCCAAGGCCTGCCCAGAGGCCATCTGACTGACACATAAAGCAACCAATCATAGTTTGCATTCTTAAGCTTCATGTTTAGAAGCGTAAAATGTAACGAAGATGTCCCTATAATAACAGACTGGCGTGTAGAACTCTTGGACATATTTTAAAGAGTCTATACTGTGAACTACGTCATTCTTCACATACTTTTGATTATCCAGCGTTATAGATGATCCTGATTAGTGCTTATTGTCACAGTTGTAAATACGAAAACTTTCTCCTTCTATGAGGGGTTTTTGCATCAAGACAGCTTTGTTGTCAGCTGTCTGAACAGCCTTGGCCACATCTGATTTTTATATCTTAATTTATACGCTGACATAGCTGTATATTTAACAATGTTATTATATTTAGTCATTTTTAAACTTTCTGTATTTCATTAGGGCTGTCAAACGATTAATCGCATCCAAAATAAAAGTTTGTGTTAACATAATATATGTGGGTGCACTGTGTATATATATATATATATATATATATATATATATATATATATAATATATATATATATATATATATAAATACACACACATGCTTGTTTATATTAAAGAAATATTTTCATAGTAGATTTATATAGAATTTATATTATATATAAATATTTTATATGTAAATAATATATTTTTTTCTTAAATATACACACACACACACACACACACAAAATAATTATACACAGTGCACCCACATGTATTATGTAAACACAAACTTTTATTTTGGATGCAATTAATCGCGATTAATCATTTGACAGCCCTAATTTTCAAATTATCTTATGTTTTGTCCATATTTTCTTTAGAAAATGTAATAATTAGTGTTTTTAATTCAATGTACTTGATGAGCTCAAAGCTTTAGTGATGTGTCACAGTAATTAGTTAGTACAGCTCAAAGCAAACAAAGGCTGCTGACTCAACATGCTCAATTTTTTTCACTTCTGTTTTTTTCTCTCTCTCTCTTTCTTTCTCTTCTGCCTCAGGTCCACAAGCCAGAACTATTCTGATGCAGTCCAGTCTACCACAGGGTCAGCTGGCCACCATCTGGTGCGGATCCAATACATTTTTCATATTGTATCTCCGTCTCGCATTTAAAAACTCAGACAAAGCTCACAGTTCTGAAATGTGGATCAATGTAAACATAAGAATTGGTGTCTGGTTATTGTTATGAACACATCCGATTTATTCTAACATGCTGTTCTTGGGATCTTTGTATCGGCTTGGGCCCTGTTTACACATCTGTCTCCGGTGATCTGGTCACATGTGCACAGGAAGGATTAAATTGCTGTTTTGACTCCATATAACATCTGCTTGTTTCTCTGTGTAGGAATCTGTCAGATATAGATCAGGATGGGAAGTTGACTGCAGAAGAGTTTATTCTGGCCATGCACTTGATTGACATGGCCATGTCTGGTCTGCCCCTCCTCCTCTTACTGACCCCTGACCTCATACCTCCAACATTCAGGTGAGAGACTCAAATGGCAGCACAAATCTACAACTTCACATTTTCACTTACTTTATTTAAAGGTGTAGTACATACTTGAAAAATAGCTGCTAATTTGTTTGAAAGTTAATAGTTAAGAAGTTTTATCATAACAATGTCAATTGTTACATTTAGAGGTCAGGTTGCACAATAATGTTCTAAATGCACTTGATTTCCTTCCTGTTTGTGTAGGAGAGTGCGTTCTGGTAGCGGTGTGTCTTTGACCAGTATCCATTCAGCAGATGTACGATCCCAGGATGAGCCTGAGGAGGAGGAGAAAGAGGCGGATAAAAAACTTCCAGGTCAGGGGATAAGAGTAAATACTGACCAGTTTTCAGGACCATCTCACTCACTGATAAACTATTTGTTAGTGAGATTTGTCTTACTGCACATTGTCTCAGCTGACATTGGTATTGGTGCATTTTGTATCTGGATAGTCTCTAACTGGATTTAGCGCTTTAAATTGCATTAACCCTTTAGGCGCCTTTAGTTTTTTTCCCTAAAACGTTAGATTTTTACATCTTAATTTCAAAAGGCTATATCTTAAAAGTGATAATAGATAGAGTCTTTCTGTAGTGTGACCCAAAGTGAATATAGGGATTCCTTTTCTCCATCTAATTTACATATTATGATGTCATATGGTGACGTCAATCTTGGGTTATAGAATTTTCATGAAAAGTCACGTTTAAATGATAAAATGCAGCACTTCTCTTTCCTCCAAAATGTCCTATGTTATATTGTACAATACTGAATGCTCAGGTATATAGTAAGTAGAAAACAAACTGTACAAATCATTACTTATAAATGGTAGAAACAAACCGAATGCATGTAACGGTTGGCCTTGTGCTGTAAAGATGGCTCACTCGCACATTAGCTCTGCTTTTGATCGCACAGATTCAATGCACTCTAACTCAAACATTTTGTAAAGAAGCATGATGTTTTTTTGAGTCGGTGATGAAGTATGGCATGTCTGCCTTCTAGTGGAGGGGAGATTCGAATGAAATTTAATCACCCAATTTGATAATATTTGATAATATATATAACACCCAATATTGGCCGTTTTATTCAGAGCCGCATCTTGTGGCGCCTAGAGGGTTAACGCTTTCCAATGCAATGATCTGGTCCATTGAGATCGGAGATCCAAGAGATCTGATACCACTTTTCGAGTTTTGTTAATTGTAAATGTTCCACCATTTAAAAGACCTTTAAAAATTGATGGATAATTTAGAGTGCTTTCTCTTATTTTGGCTGATAAAATATCACGTTTCTGGTTTAGTTGTATCTACTTTACATACATTACCACTGAAAGTGATGACAATAGGCAATAGAAGTCAAGAAAATGGCTGAAAGATGTTTTAAAGTTATTCTCTCTAAATAAAGGCACCCTGATAGAGATGTGATTGAGGATCTAGGGAGAATAAATTCCAAGTATAGTCCAGTGTAATAATTCATGAGATATTGTTCTTTTATTTGACCAGATCAGAAGACATACTAAAAGTAGAGCATGACGGCAAATTTACAACCCAACCTGTCAAAGTGAGAGTTAATCTTATATGTGTAGTGCAACCTTTTACATGTTACTTGCATAGTTGTGTATGGTTAACAAAACTGCATTGGCATGTATTCATTTTCAGTGAATGTGGTCAGAAGCTATCATGACCACCTCTGAAACTGGTTTCGGTGATCTCAATCCTAATACTATTTACATATGTTAATGCTGGGTGTAAAATGGGGGTCTAAGATTTCTACAAGTCTTTTGAAACATTTAAATGTTGTATGTAAATATCTTTAAATAGTATGATTCCTCCCCGCAGTCACATTTGAGGACAAGAAACGAGAGAACTTTGAGCGTGGGAACCTGGAGCTGGAGAAACGTCGGCAGGCGTTGCTTGAGCTGCAGAGGAAAGAGCAGGAGCGACTGGCGGCACTTGAGAAAGAGGAGCAAGAAAGGAAAGAAAGAGAACGAATGGAGCATGAGAGACGCAGACAGCAAGAGCTGGACAAACAACTTGAGAGACAGAGAGAGCAGGAGCGACAGAGGGAGGAGGAGAGACGCAAGGAGATCGAGAGAAGAGAGGTGTGTTAAAAAATTCAGTGCATGTATAGCACTATCGACAGCATTTGTAACCCTTAGAGTGTGTTTTGTTTGCGAAGGCTGCTAAACGGGAGCTGGAGCGTCAGCGGCAGTTAGAGTGGGAGAGATCGCGCAGACAGGAGCTGCTCACCCAGAGAAACCGAGAACAGGAGAACATCGTCCTGCTCAAAGCACGCAAGAAAACACTCGAGTTTGAACTGGAGGCTCTGGTACACTGAAACTTCACAACACTTCAATGTTTTAACAGATTTAATTATGCAAGCTTGGTCATATGCAAGTTAACAAAGTCATGTAGACTAATTTTAAAGGGATAGTTCACTTTGAAATTAATTTTTGGTATGTTTTAGCTTACCTCAAGGGCATCCAAGATGTAGGTGTCTTTGTTTCTGCAGTATTTTCAATTTTGACATTTTTAAGTCCAACTGTTCTTGTCTGTCAGTCATATAATGGAGGTCTATGGTCACCACCTCAAAGAGCATGCACAGAGAAGTCCAAATTAAACATTATTTAATGACTTGTAAATGTAAGTACACATTAATGGCCTAAGACATCGATATGAGCGGTTTGTGTGAGAAAACGGAACAGTATTTATATAGTTTTTACCTCTTATAACCACAGCCACGTCCAAGTACTTTGAGGGCGCGGGCGCTTGGGATCTGCGCATGCACAAAACGTCAAATTTATTTCAAAGTGAACTATCCCTTTAAAGTTGTCATTTGTGATTTTTTTTGTACCGTTAGTGGCACCAAGCGGAATTGTAATCTATTTGAGGGCCCCGATGTGAGTTTAATAGATTGATTGTGTTCTTTTTGGCTGTTATCTAGAATGATAAGAAGTCTCAGTTGGATGGTAAACTGCAGGACATTCGTTTCCGTCTCTCAGCTCAGAGACACGAGATCGAGAGCACCAATAAGACGCGAGAGCTCCGCATTGCAGAGATCACCAGCCTGCAACAGCAGCTGCAGGTGTGCACTTCTTCTCTTTTCTCTCTTTCCTTCGTCTCTCCCTTCATTCAAAAGCATCATCAGCGTCCTTTCAGCATTCACTCTATTTAAAAGGTCTCTCCTCTCCAGTTTTGGTGAGTGTGTGGAAGAGAAGAGGGACTTATCCCCTCATAAGCAGACCAGAGCTAGACTAGATGTCTTCTTTTTTTTAATGTACATGTATACACAAGATATCAGTTTTAAAGGGGTGATGAACTGAGAAATCAAATTTTCCTTGAGCTTTTGACATCTAAGAGGTCATCATCTTATAAGAATATCCTGTAAGTTTCAGAACTGAAAACGTCCTTGTTAGTCCAATAAAAGCTTTAATTGACACCAGCCTCAGCAAACGACTCGTTTTTTAAAGTGGGGAACTATGACGTCAAAGAAGATATTACACCACCCCCGCAGAAGATCAACTCCTACTTTCAACACGGCTGGTTTAGCCCCGCCCACCGATTCACGCACTACACGCATAGCTAAATAACATAGGCCTACCTCATGATGACAAACCGGGTTAGAGATTGAAACTCATTATAATATGGAAAACTGTTATCCACTCACAGCAGTGGGCGTTTACTTCCAAGTCTACAATGCAAGATGCCCATAAAACCGAGCATTTTTGAGCTGGGCTCAAAACTAGGGTAGTAAATAGCATATTATTATTCATTTTGATGTTTTTGAATGTAAAAACCAAGCGAATGTCATAAGTAGACCTCAGACAACAATATAAAATTTTTTAAAAAGCCAGTTCATGACCCCTTTATTTGCATTGTACACAAGTCTTTCAAAGTAGTCTGAGTATTTTGTGATTTTTCTCTCTCTTTTTGTGATTTTTCTCTCTCTTTTGTATCCATCAGGAGTCTCAGCAGTGGTTGAGTCGGTTGATTCCTGATAAACAGTGTCTGAATGACCAGCTGAAGCAGGTTCAGCAGAACAGTCTGCACAGTAAGAACACTTTCCTCAACACTGCTTTAAAGATCCAAAACTCTAGACTAGTCTTTTTGGTGCAATCCCCAATTCCCAATCCCCAATTGACGTCGAAATTTAGTTGTGAAAGTGTATTCAAGGCTGTGAACTTCTGTGAACCAATCAATTCAGCCTAGCTTAAACATACTTCACGTCTTTTCTCCTACTGACTTGCTAGTATGTCTTTCTTTGAGCAAAGTGCTTTATATTTCCATCACTTCAAAATACAGCCACAGTACACAAATGCTAGTGGCGTTGTGTGCTTGTAAAGTATACATGGTCTAAAGGGACAAAAAACGTGTTGAATTAAACAGTAAAGCTGGTTGTTACCTAGTTAAACTGGTTTACAGCTGCCATTAGTACTTGGTGTGGTTTTTGAGCTGATGGCACAAAATGATTTTGGACTGTTTGGACCTAAACATGTGACCTTATGTTTCTTTAGGCACTGTTATATATATAAATATATATATATATATATATATACACATATATATATATATATATATATATATATATATATATAGTTGGATTTCAGAGATTCCGTGAAAATTAAAATGTTCAAATTCAAAAGGTTAAAGTTGATCAGTCGAACATTTGTTTTGCAAACTACTTAAAATTCAGGACACTCAAATCAAGGTGTGTTAAGTCCTCGCCCTCAGCACACCTACATAAAGCTTTAGAAACATTTAAGGAAACAATGTACTATAATCACTGTAATCTGTAAAAGTAGTTGCTGGCTGGTCACATCTGGCACTGCAGGAACAAGTTTACAAACTACAATTGTAACAAAAAAAAAACGCATCTTGGGTCACAGACTGAAAACATTCATGATCTTATTAACTACGTAATCAGATTGGTGAATTAGGCGTTAATTGAACAATATTACTATTTATTTTGCACATTGAGGTTTTTTTGGTGATTCGTATTGATGGAGAAAACTTCCTTTTGTTTACATCAGTTTAACAGTGAAGAATAAAGCTTTTTTTTGCAGAAGGGTTCAGGAGGATGTTAATATCTCAGAAATGTTCTTTATTTTCTACTTTGTAGGAGACTCTCTGTCCAGTCTTCAGAGGGCCATTGATATGAAGGAATCCACCAAACAGCAGCTGAGAGAACAGCTGGACGCTGTGGAGAAGGAGACACGCTCCAAACTATTGGAGATAGATGCCTTCAACACACAGCTGAAGGTACTGAAGCCCTGAAATACCTAAACACATAAAAACACATACAGACAGTCAGTCCTAGAGGTTCAATACTTTTATATTTAGCATTGTGTGTGTGTGCGGGTGCAAAATTAACATTTGTGCAAAGTCTAAGTGAAAATTGTCTTTGGTGAATGAATACAATTGAGTAACTCTCCAGTTTATTAGAGCTGGGATATAATACTATTAAACACAATAGTGTTTAAAGAAACCTATACATAATTGCCACCATTCAAAAGTTTGGGGAATAAGATGTTCAAATGTCTTTAGAGCATTGAATCATTTATTCTTTTATGCTCAGCAATGCTGGATTTATTTAATCAAAACTACAGTAAAAACAGCAAAATTGTTAAATAAGATTACAATTTAAAATAATAATTTATTCCTGTGATCAAAGCTGAATTTTCAGCATCATTACTCCAGTCTTAAGTGTCACATGATCCTTTAGAAATCATTCTGATATGCTGATTTGGTGTTCAAGAAACATTTATTATTATTATCATGGTTGAAAATGGTTTTGCTGCTTAACTTTTTTGTTGAAACCATGATATTAATTTTTTTTCCAGGATTCTTTGATGAATAGAAAGTTCAAAAGCATATAATAGAATAAAATTCAAAGCTTCAGTAACATTATAAATGTCTTTACTGTTACTTTTGATCAATTTAATGCAAGATAAAGATATTAATTTCTTTAAAAAAATATTGCTGACCCCAAACTTTTGGTTGGTTGTGTGTGTTTATATATTTATAAAAAATACAAACAGCTGTTTTATGGCCAGTATGAAAAATATTGGGTGTAAAGCCACTTACCTTTAACTGGAGAGGCAATGTGTTACTTTTGGACCTTGTGTGTGTCTGTACAAATGATAGAGGAAGTAAGAGAGAGTGCATATTGAGATCTTATTGACCTTCCACCCAAACATGCATGCAATGTATATGATAAAACCAACAGAACACACTTAATTTTGCCTTAATGTGCCTTCATTCAGAATGAGACAAAGAGAGAGTGTGTGAGAAAGTAGAAGCATTTTCACATCACACAATCTCTTGTTCCTCACTGTATCTGCCTGCTGCTCACTCTGTCACCCCATCCCTCGTCTTCCCCATCATCCTCCGTTCATCCTGGCCGAATCCCTCTCAACTCCCCCCTCCGCCGTGTTATACGACTTGGCTGGCCCTCTTTGTTCTGGCTTGTTCCGCTTTATCCCCGTGGTGGGACAGTCCTTGGGGCTGTTCTATCAGACCCAGGCTGTCAGGATGGAGAACCTTCAGTCGGAGCTACTAATTGAGGAAGAGAGGGAGCGACAGGTAGACAACCTGAAAATGCTGCTAACCTTCCAGACAACTACCACCACCAAACTGTGTTACCCTCTACTCACAGCACTGTGCTCTCTGTTGCCCTTTATGAAGGGTAGTTAGAGTAGCACACTTCCAGTTGTGTCTTGTCTTGACTACTTCCCTTTACTAAGCCATCAACAGGGCTCAACTATAAGGATATTTTATCTGCTCAGATTTTGCCCCAGTCGCATCTTCATTATGGATGACTAAAATACTTAAAATAATACAAAAAAAACCTAATAATAAGTATTACTATATAAAAGTTAATATATAAAATACTCCTTTAACCCTCTGGGTTTGTTTGGCCAAATGGACCCGAAGCATTCAAATAAAAAAATGTTAAAAATCACAGCTTCTTCGGAATGGTCCGAAATTAGGTGACTTTGTTGGTATTTGGTATATGAACACCCAACAAAAATTGGGTACTGGATGTGAACAGTCTAAGTGGTTGTAAAAAAAATAGTCACACTTGGGGTGTTCGGGTCCAAATGGACCCCCATAGGAAATGAATGTGAAATTGTCAAAAATATGAAAACTGAAAGAATTGCATTTTTATTAAGTTAGAATAAGTTAGAATTAAACATTGGCTAACAAAATGCTTTCCATTTGTTCTCTTTCCAATGCAATGTTCAGATTTGATTGTATAATAAATTAAAACTGGCACTTCAAATTACCATCTAAACCAACCAAACAAACAAAAAACAAGACAAAAATAGTCTTTGAAAATCTATAAAACATCAAGAGTGACAGACACAGCCACACACACACACACAATATGTTTTTATATTTTAAAAATCAACAACCTAAAAATAAAATTGGTATATATTTGCAAAAATCACTAGAATCCCCAAGCCTTTCTAGAGAGAGCTGTACTGTAAATCCAGTATAGTGGTAAAAATGTGCTATTGCATGATAAAAATACCAGATGTACATCTTATCTTTTTTCAAAAATTGCTTTCATGAGGCCTAGGCTTCACTCTAAAATGTAATACAGCTTTGATAAAAAAAAATGAAAATAAAAAATGTCTATTATGTTCAATGGGAAAAAAATGGGTCATAATTATTGCATAAATATTAATTATAAATCATAAAATTATCTCAAAACACCAAAAAAAGAAAAGAAAATTTTTTATAATAAACAAGTAAAAAAAAAAATATGATTTTTTTTTTAAATATGAATCCTGCCCTTTGGGTCCATTTGGACCCGAACACCCCAAGTGTGACTGTTAAACGAACAACCCCAGAGGGTTAAAAAAGGAATAAATGTGTTAACAAAATATAACAGTCGCAGGATACATATGGTCTAAAATGGTTCTTTTTTGATTGAGTCCTGTTACGAACCATAGGAGAACCAGTCCCTCTAATATTTTTGCGATTCCATGATCAAGGGAAGATAACGCAATATCAAAATGTTGCATTTTTTACTATACAGCATAATTAGCCATTTAATGGCAATTAATTGCAAAAGCCCTGTACTACATACAGTTATTGACAGGTTAGTGTAAGAAATAAGTGATAAAATTAAGCAAATGTGAAATTAATGTTAAAAAATATATTAAGTGCAATAGTAAACCCGCTTCAATGGTCAAATGCACACAGGTTGCTGTATTTACATATGTAAAACACCAAAAAAGTCCTGGCGGGAATAGAAAGATGATGTGTGCCAGTTGTCATGTTAACAGCAGAGTTTAAGGGTGTATATATAGGATGTGCTCTTGTTTTTTGGCTCGGACATACACTAGACAAAACTCTTTGGTCATTTTATCACGTCTCGCTGTTTTTTTTGTTCATCTTCCGCTTGATTCGTACTCAAGTCTTTCCGTACTGACCCTGTAACACGGGTCTATCTTTATTGTTCGAGCCCTGATCGATAATATTCCTGAAATAATCAGTTTGGAGAATTGTTTTCCCCAAGCCTGTAGCTTGCACTAATTAACAGAGCAATGGACTTCGCTGCTCTGCTTTGGTTAATATGTTGTGTAGTCCGTTTGTCTTACGCTTTATACTTAAATTGATTATTAACTTTAAGAAGCTCTGCATTGGGTAGAGCTGAGTACACATTAGTACAGAGTTCAAACAATGATGATGATATCAATGATGATGGTGGTGTGACTGTATGGGTGGCTCTGTGTCTCTTGCAGTCAGGGAGCTCTGTGGACGAGGTGCTGTTGGACTGTCTCGCAGCACTGCTGGCCTGTTTGAAGCATATACACTTCTACTTCCAGGTCATCCCTCCCCCTCCCCCCTGACCTTTGATTTCACCCCACACCATGTCCCCTGCTCGTGTGTCTCACTGCACCTCCTTCAGCTCCCTTTGAGAAACCCGTCGAAGGCAGCGTTGTAGCTATTCTAAACCTTCACGTATCGGTAGAAAGCTATTCCTTTTTGCACACTGATCTGAGGCCGGTCTTTAGATCAGCGTAATGAACGCCTGACGTTCTATTGTGCTGCTTTTTTTCCAAGCCATGTGCGTCAGTTAATTCCAAAAACAACCTTGTGCATGAACCTGGACTTCAACATTTTTGGGATACATTCTTTGTAAGTGTTTCTTGAGAAGCTTAGCAGCTATTACATCGATTTTACTGTCGTTTTACAATTCTAGTCGCTTGAAGGAGAACATCATTTTGAAGTTTCCAGAATTGTGCCCAAAACATTTTCAAAATAGAGTAACTAGCTGTAAAGCAAAATAGGAACTCATTTGCACCAAATTTGAGACATGTTGTTTTCCAGTATTGTTTTTTTTTTTTTTTTCACTGGCTAGTGGAAAAAAACAAACATTTATTTATTAAGTTGAATACTGAACAAATTATTATGGAATTCAAACACTCTTCAGAAACTTACATCATTTGAAATAGTTTTTTAGTGCAAATATATATATAGGCCTATATATATATATATATATATATATATATACATATATATATATATATATATATATATATATATATTATTATTATTTTTATTATTTTTCGTATATTATTTGGTTACATTGGTCTCGGCGTGGTCAAGAATACACTGTATAGACTTGCCCAGGAAAAATTTAAATAATAATAAATAAAAATTAAAAAAATACTAAAGTATACTAAAACTGTGTCATTGAACTTGTTTTCAGAAGCAAACTTCAGTGTGTGAATTTACAAATGCATTAGAAATTGCACGTCTGGTTCATGAAATCTAAACACTCACATCCGTTGGCACTGCTTTGGTGTGTGTATGTGTGTGTTTTGCACTTTGAATGGCTAACTCTTTCTGTTTTTCTAGAGTCTGTCTTGCAGTGATCTTTCCATAATAGCTCTTATGTAAATTGTGCTTATGTGACATTAAATCTTGAACAGAAATGTAACTTCAATAAGGGATCCCAGAGCATAAAAGTATATGCTATGTATAGATCTGTCATTTTAATATATATAATATATATAATATATTTGACTCCTCTACCATATCCAGATGGTGTTCTAAAGAGCATTGCTTATTGTTGGAATAGGATGGCTTTACATAAGCAGCAGTGTTTCCACTGGTCTGCTGACACAGTCCTCTTTTCTTGAGATTTCCATGTTTCCTCTATCGTGACTCCAGTGGTTCATGTGAAGTTATCAAGCAGGCATTGCAGCCTGCCATCATGAACACGATCGCCATGCAGTTTGCACCATGTACCATGCAAGTGTATGATTTATGCATGCAATCTTTAAATATAAATGTTTATTAGTCAGTTTTTACATCAGTGGGTCATTTGCCATTTTATTAACATTATAAACATTTGCATAAATAATACATTAAAGCACACAAATTGTATATGCTATTTTTGCATGGTTTCTTTTTTAAATATTTAAGAAGTTTAGAGAGATTCAGGGAGTTTTGAGTAGTTTGGAATAGACTGTAGACACTTTTGATATCAATACTTCAGTAAGATGGTCAGAAATAAACAAAGTCTGTATGGTTGATACAGATCGTCCAGACGGCACTTGCAGGGCGCAGATGTGAACGTGTCGTGTGTCTGAATGTGAGAGAGTGCATACAGAGCCCCGTTGCCCCCTATATTCCCCCTTACCTGTCCTCCAATATCCCATCATGCATTGCAGGAGCTGAGAGAAATCCACAACAAACAACAGAGGCAGAAACAAAAGGACCTGGAGGCTGACATCATTACCCAGCCGTCACATGACAGGAAGTCCACAGAATTACAAGAGTCTAGGTATTTTTATGCTCTTCTATAGCTATTCTTTGCGTCACTTTAACTTTTTTAACTGGCATTCATTTTGTCTCTTGCTTTCCTCCAGGTTGTCAGCGGCAGATGATGGTGTGTCTCCAGCATGGAGAGACGATGGGCTGGGTAAAGCCCCAACCCCTCCTGTGCCTCAGGCCTGGATGAGCCGAGTGAGTGAAGAGGAGAACCACAGCAGAGGTGAAATTCAGGAGAACCTCACCAAACTCTTCACGCAGCATCCGAGATCCGGGAAAACTACAGGCTCATTCCCCCTGGTCTATGACAGGTGAGGGAAAACAAGATTGTAGAATGAACCAGACATGAATTGGATTAGTTTTGCAGCGTTTTTTAATTTTCTAGTCAATATTGAGATGTTTTAGGCTGACCCTAAATGGCATAAATCGACTTAACTCATGTTTTTGTGTTATAGATAAGATCCCAGTGTCTGGTTTTAATCAGGAGAAGGTAAAGGTGGTCTTCTATAGAGCACTGTATCCCTTTGAGGCCCGCAGCCATGATGAGATCACCATCATTCCTGGAGATATAGTGATGGTAAGCCAATTAAGTAGAATGATTTCGAAAGGATCTTGTGACTGAAGACTGGAGTTATGATGCTGAAAATCCAGCTTTGACATCAGTTATATTTTAAAATGTATTCAAATTGAAAACAGTTATTTTAAATTGTAATTCACAATATTACTGTTTTTACTGTATTTTGGTGGCATAGGGCTGCGTGGTATGACGGTATATATCGCAGGCGCAGCCGTCAACTAGAACTAGAGCAGTAAAATAAGCACACATGGTAAAAATATACCGGGTAACACATTTAAACATAACTAGTATTACTAATATCCTATAAAATTTAAAGGAAGTAACTAATTTACTATGAATAGAATAGTTCAATATAAAATATCCAGATATTATAAACGGATTGATGAAGTAAAGCAATGCATGAGATTGAAAAATTATTCAGCAACACTTTATTTAAAGTTTAAATGCACCTATGAGTTGTATTTAGTGTCATTCAGTTGTGGAAAGTTCATCTAAAAGTTGATGAGTGTGTTTTGTTGTCTATATTTAGCTATCAAAATAGTTTACCAAAGATATAATTTACCAAATAAAAAAAATCAAACAAGGTGAAGTACTAAAGTATTTGGGTTTATTTATTATACAAAGCCCCTTTTTGTCCATTTTTCGAGGATAACTACATGTATAAATAACTATATCATGAAATATATTGTTACCGTGAAATAAAATTAAGTCATACTGTAAAACACAATTTTGGTCATACCCCCAACCCCTATAAATGAGCATAAGAGACTTCTTTAAAAAACTAAAAAAAAAAATTTAAAAAAGACTTCTTTATCAATAACATTCTTGGGAAATTCGAGGATTAGTTCGAAGTCCTGGAGTGTGTGTTTATGTTCTGATGTGTGCTTGTCAGAGAGTGCCGATTTGTTCTTATTCATGTGAAAGAGAGAATGCATGTGTGCAGTTAGTGTGCACATTTACTGACCTCTCACCCTGCCTCTGTCCTCCCTTTGCTCACTCTGCCTGAAGGTGAAGGGAGAGTGGGTAAGTCGAGGTTTTCTGCTCCTCGTGAACGTTAATTTGTTTCTAGTGTGTCTTTGTCCTTGGTGATTTTCTGTATTGTTCATCTGTCATCTGTCACAGAGATCATAATATGTGTGTGTGTCTGTTGTTGAGTCTTTTGCTAGATTTCTGAGGCTTTGCTATATATGGCATAAGCTCACTCAGAAAGGCAATACAAGTTCCTTTATTCAATCAACATTATTACTTTTATTTTGTTATTACATACAGTCACTTTGTATTCTGATTCTTGTGTTTGTATTCAGATCTCTGATGCATATCACAATGAAGATCCTGTGGTTCCCTGTGATTTAATTTTTTTCATCACTCAGTTATTTTAGATTGTTTTGTGTCCTTTCACATCCTGATTCTGTGTCTCTCGTTTGCTTTCTCTTTTCAGGTGGATGAGTCTCAGACCGGTGAACCTGGATGGTTAGGAGGAGAGATCAAAGGGAAGACCGGCTGGTTTCCTGCCAATTATGCAGAGAAGATTCCAGAATCTGAAGTTCCTCTCAGTTTGAGGACCAGCGCTGCTTCTAGTTCCACCCCTGAAATTGGGTTCCCATATATCATCTGCTTCTTCATCGACCACGACCACACCCATACAGCAAGTCTCCACAGAGCCTGCATCGATAGCCCCGCCCTCCTCCGCCCCTCCCCCTCCATGCCCAGCCTCCTCCTCTTCCTCAACATCCAGTAACTGGGCTGATTTCAGCACTACGTAAGTAATTTGTCCGTGACTAAATATTTACAGAGACCGTTTCTCAGTTCAGGCAGAATATTGTCATTTGAATAAATCTGCATCCATTTTTATTGTGTGCTCATGTGACTTTAGATGGCCATCTAATTCTGCTGGGGAGAAGCAGGACAGCGATGGATGGGATGCATGGCCAACACAGCCCACTCAGCCATCCCTGTCAGTGCCCAGTGGGGGGCAGATCAGACAGCGTTCTGCTTTCACCCCTGCCACGCTTTCCGGTTCTTCACCCTCACCTGTGCTTGGCCAGGTACACATATGAGATTCCCACTTAAACACTGCTCCTCTCCATGAATTGATAATTTACAGTCAGATTCGTACAATTTATCAACTTCTACTGAAGGAGTAAATCTGTATAGATATAATTATTATATAAATTATATAATTATTTTATATATATATAAATACACACACATGCTTGTATATATTTAAGAAATATTTTAATGTATATACTGTATATAGAATTATATACGATTTATATTATATATAAATATAAATATTTTATATATTTAAATATTTTTTTCTTAAATATACATGCATGTGTGTATTTTTATATATACAAAATAATTATACACAGTGCACCCACATACATTATGTAAACACAAACTTTTATTTTGTATGTGATTAATCGCGATTAATCGTTTGACAGCCTTAGTTCTAATATAAAATAGGTTTACATGCATCCAAATTCAAAAAACTTCAATTTCTCATAATATACATAATGCATTATATATACATTCTAGATTTCTTTTCTAACATTGTCTAAAAAATAATTTAAATGATTTGATCTCTCTAAACCCCTCCTTTCAGAGAGAGTCTAATCTGCTCTGACTGGTCACATGTCTATTGCTTGCAGCGCGTGTCGGAAACAAATCACTCGAATCAAATCTTCTGAATTTCAGCTCCAGAGGCTTCCTTAGCTCTTCTACAATCAGAGATACGAACAATAACAATGGTGTTGGTTTCATCGTATCAATCCGAGTCCGGGTCCTCATCCTTGAAGTGCATGCTAAGTGGATATGCTTTCGCAGTGCAGAAAACAGTGTCTTCTCGACAACACAAACCATAGGCTGGCATTATTCAAGTTTGTTACAAACATATGTAGGTTTGTGAAGGAAGAAAGACTGGAATTACTGACGACTCATTTCAGCAGTTCAGAATCAGTTCTTTCTTTTGGGAGACAATAACTCCATTTATCGTGCACTTTGAGCTTTGAAACTTGCTCACAAACAGCTATTTTTCACTACTCAAAAAAGCATATTAAGGGGACTTTAAGATGGTAGTTATGGTTAGGTACTGGGGTCTTTTTGTAAAACTAATCTTTTTGTTGGTTTCATTTTGAAAACTCTCATTCTCATTTCTAGGGTGAGAAGGTGGAGGGTCTCCAGGCACAGGCTTTGTACCCATGGAGAGCAAAGAAAGACAATCACCTGAACTTTAACAAAAATGACGTGATCACTGTACTGGAGCAGCAGGATATGTGGTGGTTTGGAGAGGTGCAAGGGCAGAGAGGCTGGTTCCCAAAGTCTTACGTCGAACTAATCTCTGGGCCCGTCCGGAAATCTATGAGGTGTGTATCTCTGCCATTATATTGGTTTTTGGCTACTATTAGAGGGATTTTTTTTTTCAGGGAATAGTTCATCGGTCAATATTCATGCCTAAATTCACTAAGTTAGCCTATAATTTTTTTTTCAGCTTTCACTGAAAGTATCTGTGCAAAATATCATAGATTTTTAATAAAATTATATTTGTAATATCGTTTATTACTTTTTCGAGCTTTGCACATTAGACACAAACAAAAAGTTATATTTTTATTAAACAAAAATTTAATTAAAAGTCATGGTGTTTAATTGAAAGGGAAGTTCATGATAATTGATATTTGTGATTATGTTCACTTTAATCCAGACTCCATTAGTACCTGTTGGCTTTTATTTCTAAAAGTGTGATGTTGAATGCTTGGTTAGGTGTTTCATCTTGTGTTGTTCTGTTTCAGTATTGAGTCTGGCTCTTCGGACAGCCCTCCCAGTGTTAAGAGACCCAGTCCCTCTCCAAACAAACCCACGGACCTCGGAGAAGGTCAGAAAACCAGCGACAACTCGAACTGTAACTTCCTCTCTCATCTTAATCATTTTGTATCTGAAAGTCTTTGTGTGATTTTGTCTATCACAGAGTATGTGGCCATGTATACATATGAAAGCAGTGAGCAGGGTGACTTGACCTTCCAGCAAGGTGATGTCATCACGGTCACAAAGAAAGAAGGAGATTGGTGGACTGGCACTGTGGGCGGGAAGACTCGGGTCTTCCCCTCAAATTATGTCAAACCTAAAGATTCAGAGGTAATGGCTTAGAATGCAGTTTATAAGCAGTACTTTCCATGTAAATACAATTGCATGTAAAAAAGTTATTATTGTAGTCAAAAAAAACAACTAGACCAGTACAACCATAGCATTCTTTCCACTTGTTTTCTAGGGTTTGGGATCTGCTGGGAAAACAGGAAGTTTAGGGAAGAAACCAGGTGAGTGCTGGTGCTATCTAAAATAATAATAATTAAGCAAGTTTTGTGACCATCATAACTTTAGAGCATAAAAGCATTTTATTAGAGATCGGTCCAATGCTTCAGCTCTTCTCTCCTTATACCTGTTCTCCATCTGCGTTCAGAGATTGCCCAGGTGATCGCCCCTTACACAGCCACCGGGGCGGAGCAGCTCACCCTAGCACCAGGCCAGCTCATTCTCATCCGCAAGAAAAACCCAGGAGGATGGTGGGAAGGAGAACTTCAGGTCTGAAAAACACACTCGGAGACATGCTACTAAAGTAGTTTTGCTGATAATTTTCTCACCCCCATGTCATCCAAGATGTCCATGTCTTTCTTTCTTCAGTCGAAAAGAAATTAAGGTTTTTGATGAAAACATTCAGGATTTTCTCCATATAATGGACTTCAATGGGAACCAAACGGTTCAAGGTCCAAAAGAGAGTTTTGGTGCAGCTTTAAAGGGCTTATCAAGCAAAACGATCGGTCATTTAAAAAATAAATAAAAAAGTGCATGTTTAAAAAAAAAACTAAAAATTTTTATAAGCACAAATGCTTGCCTTGCTCTGTTCTGTGATGAGCGTTCTTGACTCTCCTGTTTAAACTCGTTCATCAAAATGAACAAAACTTTTTTCGAAGTCATGACTCAAAGGGTCCTAGATAAAACCCTTATTCAACATCTGGTGTTATTTAAAGCCCTTTGAACAGTTTGCACTGAAACTCTCATTTGGACCTTGAACGGTTCCCAATGAAGTCCATTATATGGAGAAAATGTATAAATTTTCATCTAAAACCTTAATTTATTTTCAACTGAAGAAAGAAAGATCGTGGACGTCTTGGACGTACATAGGGGTGAGAAAATTATCAGTAAAAATTATTTTTAAAGTGAACTACTCCTTTAAATGCACCCACACTTTCAACCACAGCAACACACACCTTTTACTTAAAACATTAACAGTGAGATATTCGCTCTTCCTCATAAATTGTATTTATTCAGATTGAATGCTACATTTTTACCTTAAATTCATTTTAATGGCCCACTGCTACTGATTTCTGCAGGCAAGAGGAAAGAAGCGTCAGATTGGCTGGTTTCCAGCTAATTATGTAAAATTATTGAGCCCCAGCACCAGTAAGACCACACCCACAGAGCCCAACCCACCCAAGCTGCCAACACCCAATGCAGGTACAGAACTTGTTGTAAATTTAAAGAAAGTGGTTTTCGCTTGCCATTCGTTGTCCTTTGTTCTTGCTCTTCTCAAAATTAAAAAGTTGAAGGCAATCGAGTTTGAACATGTTGTCTAATGTAATGTAATACAGAGCTAGGTTATAGATCTTTGCTGTTCTTAGGAACCTACACATCATTAACAAGTTTGTTTTAATAGTATTTGCATGTTGTCATGGTTGATAAATAAAGGTAATCGACTAAATACTCTTAACTATATATACATTATACATGTCAATGTATATTCCCCTCCATAGTGTGCCAGGTGATTGGCATGTATGACTACACCGCTCAGAAATGACGACGAGCTGCCTTTCGGGAAGGGCCAGATCATCAATGTTTTGAGCAGAGAGGATCCTGATTGGTGGAAAGGAGAGCTGAACGGTTCTGTTGGCCTTTTCCCATCAAATTACGTCAAGATGACCACCTGACACAGACCCCAGCCAACAATGTGAGTCCAAACTGTTCTTTTTGTATCTTATACACGCTCACACTGAACTTCTCTCTATCCTGCTCGAAAACAAAACACAGAAGATACGATTCTGAAAATTCATGTACCTATGAGAAATGAATTGGCTTGAAGCGTCACCGATAACATTCAGTACCAATCTAAAATACCTCATAACAATCATTTCTTTCACATCTTTGAGGACCTTCTCAAAATTAGTTCAGTTATGTCCTCACAGTGTGGTGAGTTATAGTGTCCACTGTCCAGTTCTTATCCTTTGCCACACTTCCTGCTTCCAAGCAACCTCTCACCTCATGTTGTAGAGCATTAAGTAGAATCTCTCTCTCTTTCTGCATGCTTGTGTCCTTGTCATTGTGGCGTCCTGTGAAGAGTGTCTTGCCAGAGTTCATTTAGTTCTCCTAGCTCGTAAAGATTTTTGCACATTGTGGTATTTTCTTTTCTTTCCTTTTTTTATTTAGATTTTTTTTTTCTTTTTTTGGCTTATGTGCTGTGTTTTCCTCTTTCTAGGACTCTTATGTTGCCCATATCCCACTCAGCCTTGAAAGTCCTCAAAGCGACCCACTATCCCTTAAACTGTGTCCAGCGGGATGATGGGAGATGGAACATTGATCATGTGACTGCCCCCCCTCACAGCTGGCTTTGTGGCCAGAAGAGACGAATACTACAGAAAGCAGTCGTTAACCTCAATATTCAGAACCGTAGACGCTCGCCAAAATTGCCAGCCAGCATCCTCCGCATTAAAGCAATTAAATAAACAAGAATGCCTAATATTTTATAGGATCTCTTGACAAATTCATGAAATTAATCATTCACACTGAATTTGTACAATGAATTGAAACACTAATCAAATAAAAGTGCTGGATAGTGGGTCCTTTTGTGGCTTTCTGTGATCTCGCCCCAAAGCCTGTTGGTAAAAAAAGCTGTTTTGAAGCAACCAATCAAAATGGTTCCATCATTTTCATCCAACTAATGCACGCTTTTCGCTCCACCAAGCCCCGCCCCCATGGTTTCTCAATGGACCATAGCACCACAGAATGACCCACTATTCATGAGTCATGACGTAAGGGGTGCAGTATCAAACGTGTCATAACGTGACGTGCTTTTTAGTGTCATTGCCAACTCATCAAGGCTCTAATGTGTGGAATCGAGACGGCGATGTGTACAGCATATCCGACCAATTGAAATATCAAGATGTCATTCTTTTTGGTAGCCAAAATGTGTCTAAAAAGTGAAACCAAGTATTTACCATGTCCCCAAATGGTCGGATATGTGTGGACTTCATGTAGAATACTATTGTGTGTCATTCAGAACCACCCCTCCCCCCTCACCCCTTCCAACACACACAGGTGCTGTCAGTCAATTTGACGGACAAGATGGACGTCTCCGTTCATCCAGTCCAGTCACATGCCTCTCTGTGTCATTGTATGTTACATGTTCATACCAAAACAGTGGATGGATTTATTTGTGTGCTTGCTAGTCTCTTGTTTTGTTCTTTTGTTTGTTTTTCATTTCGATTGTTTCGTTGTGTCTGTGATGGGGTTGAGAATTGGTGTTGCAAACCAAAAACTGCACAACTGCCACTTAAGGTGAATGGTACAGTGATAGACAAAGTGCGTACATGTACAGGATAAAATGTTGCCGTAAAGGACGTACTTGTCAATGGTTCCCTCACATGATTGGGTTTTCTGGTGGTTCATCGCTTGTACAATTGTATTTCCCATATAGATGGATGAATGCTTTTGTTTTGTATTCTCAACCGTTTGCTGTCATCATTCTGTCATGTTGATTGAACTTGCAATTATTTTTGAAATGTTGTTGATTTGAGAATACTAGATTTTAAGTTGTTCTTGATACAACAGCTCACTATTTTTATAATGATCAAAAACAGTTATGCATAGTGTGTAAAAAAAAAAAAAACATCCACTGCAGTATGTACACCGTCCTTTGTACTGGCAAACATGCAAAGTACAAGTAGTGAGGAGAGCATTTAGAAAGTCCAAATTTTATGAGATTTAATTGTCATGCTTTGACTGAAACCCTAAATTGCATTACAGAAAGAGAGTAACATACTGAATATAAGCTTAATACCCTTCTAATTACAAATGCTTATGAATAAATAGATGTTTACAAATGCAACATGAAAGACTGGAATTTTCTTGAACATATAAGAACAAAAAAACAGTTTTTGGGCAATTTGTTCATCCAGTGTAGGCAAAAAAGCATGGCATTCATTTTTTTATCCTATGATATTGCAACACATGAACTTTTTTTATCTGCCTCATAACAGTATTGTAACTTTTAGTGCTGAGAAACAATTCCTTCCAAGTTTATTTCATGTTAGTGTGGTTCTTTATCGATTCCATGGTGTGCTGCTTTATTATTATTGGCTGGATGGAAGGACGTGATGATCAATCTGTTGCAAGGTTTTCTTTTTTCTTTTAAGTGAACATAACCATCCTCGGACTATAGAAGCACAACTGCTTCTTTCCATCGGATATTTGCAATACTGTGTAAAAAATGCATTTGTTCTGACTATCTCACCTCAGTGTCCAAAACATTAACCATTGTACTTGATTAAAGCATTTTATCGAGAAAAATAAATAAAATGAATGTACAGTTAAAAACTCAACTATATATACATCAATTCCTAGCTTTAAAGACAGTGTCATACCACCTTTATAAAAAATGATGTGTAACCATTAAAGAACTCCATGGCAACTGCAGACTGGCTTATTTATTTTTAATCTGTCTGTCACTTATTAAATGCATAATGCTGTCATTTAATTCATGAGCCACACATATGGCAAGAAATGAGAACTAGAGCAATATACCTGCACTGTAAAAATTAATACGCTTTATCTAATCAATATAATTGTGGCGACAGATTACAAGCAATATTAATTTTAACAAATTAGAATTGAGTAATAATCAAATTATTCCTTAAAAATTAACCATTTAAAATGAGTAAAGTTTACACCAAAAAAATTAACAAAAATATCTCACTAACAGACAGATGTCAAAGATTAATTAAGAACTCTTTATTTTATATTGCCAACCGTAATTTTAAAACAAACACCGATCACCATAATGGTGACTTCAATTTATGTTTTTATTGTTGTTTTTGTAAGTTTTACTCATTTTAAATGTTTAACTTTTAAGGTATTAATTTGATTAATTATTACACAATTCTAATTTGTTAAATTTAATTGATAATACTGCTTGTAATCTGTTACCATAATTTTTTTGATTAGATAAAGCATATTAGTTTTTACAGTGTGCATGCATATTCTATAGAAGTGAACAATTAGTTTGCCTTCCTAAACGGCTATCAATTGATTCTGATTGGACAATCGCAGCATTCTGCTTGTCAATTTTTTTGTGTAATTGAGCAAGCGTGTTCATGCATAACTGCTCATATCACTCCGCCATCTCTTTCTTCTCACATAATAAAGTAAGTTCAACTCAAATCAATGTTGCATGTCCAGGTATGTTATAAGCATGTCAGGCCCTTTATTTAAAGGTAATGATCGTACATTATTCTTTAATTTCAATTAAATTTGAAAAAACAAATCAGCATTTATTTCCAGCATTATTCTTACCAAAGTAATATCGGTACCACTTTATATTAAGTGTCTTTAACTGCTATGTACTAATATTTAAATTAATAATTTGATATGATGCACTTATTCTGTACATACATGTTTTTACATTGCACTTATATAATAAAAAAATAACATGTAATTACAGCTGTTATTATTGTCTGTAATTTCATCCATAATTACACTGTTGACCCTTACCCATACCAAACACCAAACCGGTCCCCAACCTTATTTGCAATACAACATCAACACAATAGTTGTACATAGTACATAGTACATATCCAGTACATAGTTGTTAAAAACTCCTAATATAAAGTGTGACTCTAATATCAGCTGCTTGTAACTGAATGAATGTACTAATTATTAAAAAATTGTTTGTATTAATCTGAGCATGAGATTTGACTGCATGACCTCTGTGCGTCTCACAGGGTGTGCCGACCTCCACCTGCTTGACATGCTGACGCCAGTGGAACGGAAGAGACAGGGATACATACATGAACTTATTGTTACAGAGGAGAACTATGTCAATGACCTCCAGCTAGTTACTGAGGTAAAACTCGCAGGAAATTACAGTTCAATCAGCTTTAGACTGGCAAAGATCAACAGCCAAGTCAGGGTTAATGTCTGAATGATGTTCAGTATAAAGTCATGCCAGGAAGTAGGAATAGCTGAGTTTATGCCATTTACTGAATGTGTATTATCCATATTATGCTAGTTTGCAATGTAGTTGTTAGATAGAAGCTCATGTAGGACAAAAAAATGTATACATATATATTTATGGTTTGCTTTCAGACCTTCCAGAAGCCTCTGCTGGACTCAGAATTGTTGACAGAGAAGGAGGTGGCCATGATCTTTGTCAACTGGAAAGAGCTGATCATGTGCAACATCAAACTGCTCAAGTACGCCACCTGTTGGTTAATGCAGTGATATCCTTTACCTCATCATTACATCTCCTGATTTAAGCTCCCTCTTTGTTTATTGCTCTAAAGTCATTAATCAGAATGCAGTGCATCAAGTTATGAGGCATGTCAGGACATTTAATTAAATATTCACACATAACAGCTTTATTAAACAGATGTAATTCCATATAATGAGCATTACGTGGCTTACCCAGAATGCCCCATCTGACTGTGTCTCTCCAGGGCGTTGCGGGTGAGGAAGAAGATGTCAGGTGAGCGCATGCCGGTGAAGATGATTGGTGACATCCTAACCGCTCAGCTTGTTCACATGCAGCCGTACATCCGCTTCTGCAGCTGCCAGCTCAACGGCGCCACCCTCATTCAGCAGAAAACAGACGAGGTGCCCGAATTCAAAGACTTTGTTAAGGTGAGGCTAGAGGCTAGTCATCCGGTTAATCAATAGTGATATGTTGTGACACTTACTTTTTGTCCAGTTTCACTCTTTGTTTGTGTTTTTGTTTGCACATTTTAATTGTTAATACACCTAATTTAAAGCATTTAAAGAGTTTTATATTTTCTGAAGAAAATGCATGGATTTTTATGCATGTTTTACAGAGGTTGGCGATGGACCCTCGCTGTAAGGGAATGCCTCTGTCAAGTTTCCTTCTCAAACCCATGCAGAGAGTCACCCGATACCCGCTCATCATCAAAAATGTACGTGTATGCTCATAATCTAGTTAATTGACTATTTTCTAACTACTTGTACTATATGAAGAACCAACAGCACATTGAAAACAAACACAACTTTATCATCTATAAAAGCACATAAAGAATTGAGTTTTTTTCCTTGCAATTACCAGTTTGCCTAAAAATTCTGACTTTTTTTCGCAGAATTGTAAGTTTATATCACAATTCTGGAAAAAAGTCAGAATTGCAGGATAATTGCTAGAAAAAAAGTCAATTGCGGGATATTTATTTATTTATTTTTGATAGGGACAAGTGGGAACAATCAACGCACCACACTACAACATTTATAGCCAAGGCTAATTTGCCGTCCCCATATAAACTCGCAATTGCAAGAAAAAAGACAGAAATGTGGGATATAAACTTGCAAGTGCAAGAAAAAAGCCAATTGTGGGATTTAAATGCAATTTCACTTAGTTTAGTGGTATAAATCGCTAGTTTATACCACTGACAAGGCTCAAAATAGCCTCACACTTAACACAGTAATATAATGAGGGTCCATACATGCAAAACGAAGAATTGAGAACTTTATAAGTGTACAGACCGTTTAATAAGAAGATACTTTATAAAGACAGTTCACTTCGTGTATACAGACAGGAGCCATCTTTGGAAAACAGTCTCGACAAGTCAAACCACGAACGACGTGCTGAGAGATCTGAACTGTATGAACGGCGTTCGGGGATCGACTTATTTTGTTTTATTCGGTTCGCGGAAACAAGCTTCCATAATTTTCACATCACATCCCTTTGGCTTCATGTATCTTTGGTCTCATGTTTCTTCTCACTTCACGCACAGATTATAGAGACACTCCAGAAAGCCACCCGGACCACAGTCACCTGCGGCTGGCTCTGGAGAAGGCTGAAGAGCTGTGCTCGCAGGTAAACGAAGGCGTGCGTGAAAGAGAGACTCAGACCTGGCTGGAGTGGATCCAGGCACATGTGCAGTGTGAGGGGCTGTCAGAGGTATCAGAACACAAACCTGCTGCTTAAACACAGTCTCTAGGCTGACACTCAGTAAAGTAAAACAATTGTATTTAATTAGCTTTCCAGTATTTTGAGATGCCTCTCATTGCAGAACACAAAATCCAAGGGGAGGAGTTAGATCCAGATCCAACTCCTCCCACCTTCCATATACCTAAACTTACCCATCTAAGCCCATGATCCTTAACCCCACCCCTAAACCTACCCATCTCCGCCCCCTAAACCCTAACCCCACCCCTAATCCTACCCATCTCTGCTCCCTGATCCCTAATCCCACCCCTAATCCTACCCATCTTCACCCCTCGATCCCTAACCCCACCCCTAATCCTACCCATCTCCGCCCCTGACCCCTAACCCCACTCTTAACCCTACCCATCTTCGCCCCCTAACCCTAAAATATCTCTTTTGAAATATATGACCTGGTTTGTCCTCATTGTTTAATCCTTTAAGACAAAACTGACTGTGTTTACATTAATTTTGCATCTTGTGTATTTGTCAAGCTGTGAAAATCTAGGTGAAATCTCATTACAATAAAAGTGTCTCTCTCTTTACAGCAACTTGTGTTCAACTCAGTTACAAACTGCCTGGGCCCTCGGAAATTTCTACACAGTGGAAAACTCTACAAAGCCAAGAGCAACAAGGAGCTTTACGGCTTCCTGTTTAATGACTTCCTGCTCCTAACACAGATCATCAAACCTCTGGGCTCGTCTGGAACGGACAAGGTCTTCAGTGCGAAATCCCACCTGCAGTATCGCATGTACAAAACGGTGAGACATTCTTAAAGATCTTATTTATTTGCAATCAATTTTTGACCTTTATTGTGATATTTGGTCTTTTGACCTTCAACCTGACTCGTTGACCTCTGCAGCCCATCTTTCTTAATGAGGTGCTGGTGAAGCTGCCCACCGATCCTTCAGGAGACGAACCCATATTCCACATATCTCACATAGACAGAGTCTACACTATTCGCGCTGAGAGCATCAACGAGCGGTATTTACTAATTATTTGTTTATTAATTAGATCTGTACCCAATATATGTGCTCAAACACTCTTATAAATGCTGTAAATCCCACATATTTTGACAATGTTCCTCTGTTCTGTCCTGCAGGACGGCTTGGGTGCAAAAGATCAAAGCCGCTTCTGAGCTTTTTATTGAAACGAGAAGAAGAAGAGAGAAAAAGCCTACTTGGGTCTGTCTCACTTATTTCCGTATACACGCCTCTCTGCATTAATAAAGCTCTGAGTGTTTGCTAAGCACTGGTTTTGTGTTACTATTATGTTTGCAGTAAGGTCTCAGAGGGCCACTGGTATTGGCCGGCTAATGGTGAACATTGTTGAAGGCATTGAGCTAAAGCCCTGCCGTTCAAATGGTAAAGAATTAAAACTATATGCTATAAGGTGCTTTACTAAGTTATGAGCATATCATAAATGTGCTTTGTGCGCAGGTAAGAGTAACCCGTACTGTGAGGTGACGATGGGCTCTCAGTGTCACGTCACTAAGACTCTACAGGACACTCTGAACCCCAAGTGGAACTCAAACTGCCAGTTCTTCATCAAAGACCTGGAGCAGGATGTGCTGTGTGTCACTGTGTTCGAGAGGATCAGTTCTCCCCGGACGGTCAGTATATGGAAAATTTACTCATTCACATATCCACTTGATAATTTATACATGTGTTCTCTCACATATGATTATATATATTATGTATAGACACTCACTGGATAATTTATTAATTAACCCTTGCTAGTACCGGGTTGGGACCCTTTGCCCAGAAGTGCCCTAATTCTTCATTGCATAAATTCATTGTTGGTCCATTTTAGCATGATTGCATCATGCATTTGCTGCAGATTTTCGGCTGCACATACA
Source organism: Hybognathus amarus (assembly GCA_030378365.1). NCBI lineage: Eukaryota > Metazoa > Chordata > Actinopteri > Cypriniformes > Leuciscidae > Hybognathus > Hybognathus amarus. The sequence continues at coordinate 235,112 of JAQIUQ010003198.1, read as the reverse complement.
AAATGTGAATCTCCCGTTCCACCACATCCCCAAGGTGCTGTATTGGATTGAGATCTGGTGACTGTGGAGGCCATTTGAGTTTAGTGAACTCATTGTCATGTTCAAGAAACCAGTTTGAGAGAATTTGAGCTTTGTGCATGATCCTGCTGGAAGTAGCCATCAGAAATGATACACTATTGTCAAAAAGAGATGGACATGGTCAGCAACAATACTCGGGTAGATTATGGCGTTTAAACGATGGTTGATTGGTACAAAGGGGCCTAAAGTGTGCCAAGAAAACATCCTTTACACCAGCAGCCGGACCTCTGATACAAGGCAGGATGTTACGTTGTTTGCACAAATTCTGACCTGACCATCTGAATGTTGCAGCAGAAATTGATTCACAAAGGATCATGTGATTCTGAAATATATTAAAATAGACAACTTTAAAATTGTAATAATACTTTACAATAGTGCTGGGCGGTATACTGGTTCATAGCGAAAACCGGTGTATATTTTTGTTATGATATTAATTCGCTGTGCGACACTGTTTCAGACGGACCCTTTACAATTTTGCACTTGTAATCAGCAGTGCTCTGGTGTTGCGTTACAGGTAAGATGGATGCTGCAGATCTATGGCGTTATTTTCCTGTCAAATGTCGAAAGCGCACTATTGTAACGCGAAAGGACATTAATATAATGCGCAAGCGCGAATCTCTCTGCTCACGCGCAAAATATAAGGTGCCGCACGCGCTCTCAGATACACGCTGCTCTTGTAAGAATAGGTCTATTTTCTCTGGGCTCGCTCAGAGCATCCTGCACGTAAAACATGTTCAGTGAAATCACGAATCTCTCCTCTTCCCCAGATAACAATTTTAGGTTATAAGAACGTTTTCAAAACATTCCCATTAAATTATAAAAACGTTATTTCTGAATGTTCTAGGAACATTCAAAAGGTCCAGTTTTTTAGACGTTGTTTCTTGGTTATAAGAACGTTATTCAAAATGTTATACGAACGTTCAGTTCTCCCGTTATATAAACGTTGTATTAACGTTCTTGCTTGGCTATAAGAACATCATTCGAACGTCATTAGAACGTTCAGTTCTCCCGTTATATAAACGTTGTATTTTAACGTTATTTCCTGGTTATAAGAATGTTATTAGAATGTTAAGAAATAACTATTTTATTAAATGCTTTGAACACCTGATTATGCATGAAAAAAAAAGTCATAAACCGGAAAACCGACTTAATTTTGAAAAATAAAAACGTGATATAATTTTTTTGTCAAACCGCCCAGCACTACTTTACAATATTGCTGTTTTACTGTATTTTTGATCTGATTAATTCAGCTTTGGTGAACAAAAACGACGTTCGAAAATCTTACTTTTGAACAGTAGTGTGCAATCATAACCACATTTTTCTTTCTCTTTACATCGTTCACCCCATTCCATTTGTTGTCTTGTTAGATTTCTTGGGCAGGACAGAGATTCGGCTGGCCGACATCAAGAAGGACCAGGGCTCGAAGGGCCCCATCACCAAGCGTCTGCTTTTACACGAAGTCCCCACGGGAGAGATTGTGGTGCGACTGGACCTTCAGCTCTTTGACGAACCCTGACCCATGTTGTATGACCTGACCATTTGACCCCATATTCCATATCCGCTACTCCTCTGTGGTGAAAGCCCACCAGCCTAATGTGACAATCCCACTCCACCCAGCAACATAAATCCCAGTGTGTGAATGTGTGTGTTTGCACAAGCATCAGTGAGTCTGCAAAATGCTGTAACAGTCTTAATCAATCCAACCAACCCGATTGGATTTTTATTGTCCTAGGTACCGCTTCAAGACAAGTCAGGTGTGTGAGTGAAAGCGAAGGATGCACTGTAGAGGCGAAATTTCAGTTCTGCATTGATGTGAAGGATGTCTCAGGATGCTGCAAGAGTCAAGCATACAGTAGTTATTTAATGCTCTAATGACCCGGGAACAGTAGTGCCATTTGACGTTATATATTCTGGAAGGTCTTCAATCTAGAATACACAGAGTTATTAGAAATGATGTGCCATTCCAGTGAAAATCTCATAAATCTCTTAACAAAATCTTTTATATAACTGTAATGCAAAACTATTTTGGGGTGAGCTGGACGTGTTTTGTGAGATTTTATTCCATTATTTCTGTTATTAACACTAAAAACTAAGACCAAGTTTTGTTGGCAAACCTTTCTAGTGTCAACCGATTTATTTATTTATTTTTATTTTTCCATCTGTTTTCACTGAATGATACTGGTGACAGTTCAACAACTGAATGTACTCAAGATATTTGTTTTGAGGGACCGTTAAACATGAGCATCTTCAGGAAAATTTGCAGAAAGTCGAGAAGATACAGCCACAAATGCTCCATGGAAAGACTTTGGTTTTGGAAATTGTTATGTTTTTCAGTATCTTTTGTTATGTAACTTTTATTTATTTTTATGTTTTTGAGAATGGGACATCTCAGAGGCCTCAGAAATATCATTGCAGGTCTCAAGGGACATTTAAACCTAACGTGTCACGCTAATATAACCAGTAAAAATATGTGGTGGCTGCATGAGTTTTGATTTTAGCAATAATTCAGCCAGAGTTTCTTCAGTTCTCCCCTGATGTTCTTACCGGTAGTTTTACACAAAGGAAACTATTTAAAATAGTACTGTATTTAAGTTTGAAACTGCATTACTAATGAGATCACAGTTTGTTTTTGATTGATGTATGTTGATTTTTTTATTATTATTATTATTCTTGTCCTGTTAGGCATTAGTGATCGACACTGTAAGTATATGTCATATTTGTAAAAATGCGAGTTCAGTTCATATTTTAATTATTCATACTTGCTTTTTTGTTTGTTATTTGCAAAAAAAGGTGTGTAGTGCTAAAATGCAGCATGTGGAAATGACGTTAAAACAATCCTACATGAACCAGAGAGCAAAGGGATCAATCATTCATATCTGCTGCAAATACTTTCAGTTCTCCACAATAGAGGACGAAATGTTGAATTTGTGAGGGTTTTTTTCACTTATTTTCACCCTCAATTATCAAACTACTGAGCCTGAGAAAAGTGCTGTTTCCTTTTGGACTGTAACAGGGATCTGTTTTGTGTGAGAGTGTGTGTGTGAGTGAGTGTAGTGTGTTTTCCTGTCTAGATGCAATACACATTAATATTCCACTGCTGTGCTAGTGAGATGCCAGAGTGATCAAGGAAAACAGATATTGTGGGGCCAGCAAGTTATTCCACTTGGTTTTTCTATGTGCGTATATGTGAGAAAGAGTGACTTATAGTGCTTTGAATGCTTTCTGCTGGGTCACTTTCCCAAACCACATCCAGAAGTGTGTTTTAGACAATGCAAGGGGTCATGGTCAGACATCTTTCCTTTTATCCGCTGTCCTCTCTGCTCTTGTTCTCCTGACCTTCCCTCATCTCTTATCGCGCACACTGTACATTTTAGACCAGAAGATTTGCCCCCAGCTTCATTATTTTTTAATGAAGTCCCATTGAGTGAACAGTAATATATGTGTCTATGTTTAAAACTTTGAATGGAGTATAATATATTACAAATTGAGAAGTAAATATGTTGATAACAGCTTATTGTTATCAATGTAGAAGCAGTGTGTTGTCTTTGTTGCAAATAAAACTCAATTGGACCAAGGTATCGTCGTCCAAATTATTATGTCGTAGTTTTTTTCGTTGAATACAATGTTTACTACACTATTAGCGTGTTTAGTACATAATAATACAATGTATTTCTTTGAAAATTTCAAGTCAGCTCCCATATATCAAAGTATTTGACTTTTTTGTAAGGACTATTTTGTCTTTTACATCGTGACGAGTGGAACAGAGAAAAGAAAACTACTTCACATACAGTGACACGCGCCTTGCGTACTGGCACGCGCACTGTGTGGGGGCGTGTCAGTCTGATGACGCAACTTTTGGCTTCACAGAACAATTTTAACAACTTTATTAAGTTTATGTCTACTTTTTGTGTCCTTATGGAACACTAATCTTGCTTGGTCTGTAAAGCCGTTGTTAACTGAGAGCCTTAATTCAATTTTAATCCCGTTCAACGGCATGTCCTGATTCGATGGACGCGTAAACAAGAGGTGTCTATGAAAAACACTGTCGAAGAGTCGAAAGAGAGCAACACCAAACGCTGAAAGGGTAAACACACTGGGTTAACACAATGGCAGTTTTCGTACTACTTTATACTCTTGGTTAGAGAAAACTCGAGCAACTTTGCAAATTGCACCTTCACTGTCTTTATTCTGTAACTGTGTATTCTCTCCACCATAAAAGGAGCCTTCAAGTGTTGACTTCTGAGGGATGTTCGCAATTATGTCCTTCCAGAGAGTTCGGCGTTTGAGGGTTTTGAAGGTACATGTTCATTACTCTCACTAAAGTTGAACGCTATCAAAATTGTGAACAGGCGCTCACCAAAACTATATGGCATTGGCAAATTAATTTACACTGCAAAGGTGGCACAGAAGCGCTTCTTAAAGGAGTAGTTCACTTTAAAAAAAAAAACTTTTGCTGATAATTTACTCACCCTCGTGTCATCCAAGATGTCCATGTCTTTCTTTTCTTTAGTCGTAAAGAAATTAAGGTTTTTGAAGAAAACATTCCAGGATTTTTCTCCATATAATGCACTTAATTGGGAACCAAACGGTTTCAAGGTGCAAAATACATTAAGGTTTTTGATGAAAATATTCCTGTTCAAAGGGCTTTAAACGATTCCAGATGATAAATAAGGGTCTTCTCAAGTGAAACGATCGCTCATTTAAAAAAAAAAAAAAAAGTTAAGCTCAAATGGTTGCCTTGCTCTGTTAGGGTTAGGGTGTGATGCGCGTTCGTGACTCTCCTATTCAAATTCGTTCATCAATATGAACGAATCTTTTCCAGAGTCAACTCGTTCATTTCATTCGTTGAACAAACCAAATGACACTAAAAAAGATTTCTTCTGTGATTCGTGCAACTGTCTTTTGGACCTTGAACCGTTTGGTTCCCATTGAAGTATGCATGCACTTACACAACAACTAACTGCATATAGGTGTGTCAGTGCAGGCATAATTTATTCTGGCTTTTATGCTGCATTATGCCTTTACACAAAGTTTTGAGCAGGCACAGAGCAGCCAACTTAGCTGTGTTAAAGATGCCTACCTTGTAATTTTTTTTCAATCAGTAAAGGTATTAAATGTTTCCCATAAACTGTTGCACTGCTCATCCATTGTAAATAATATTATTTAAAAAATGTAAGAAAACTTATACAATTTTGACACCTACCATTTTGATTGGCAGCATGGGAAATAGTTCAGTATTCAGAAATAAGTTATATTTTGGTTTTATAAGTTATAAGTAACCAAAAAAAAAATCTCAAACTTGTGAAAAGTACTGAAACCTCTCAAACAAGAATTTGTGCATGCTGCAAATTATATGACTTTGTGTGTCTTTAATTCAGTTCCATTGGTTGGACGATTCTGTTTGGATAGTTCCTCTATTGACGCCGCTCTGCACCAAAGCAAATAATGTCAAGAAGCCTGTCAGATATACAAGTATAAGTAAGTTATCATGAGTTTTATTGCACTTCTTTGACTTTAAGATTTTTTTTTTCAGGCATATTGATAAACCTAAAAAAAAGTACTTTATTTAGTCCATGAAAAACATTTTAAATCCATGGATCCTTTTCATTGCACAAAAGTATCTTTATTCAGATTATTGAAATGTTTCACACTAAGTAAAATGTGGTTGTTTTAAGAACTTTTCACTGAAAGGTTCTTTGGAGAACCCAAAACTTTATTTTAAAAATCAGCATGACATGAGTAGAGAGATGTCACTGCAAGTAATAGGCAAGGTTATTTTGATTAAAGAAAACAAAGGCACATATAAACATAAAATACATTGCACAGATAAATCATTAATAATTCATACTGCAGTATTCCATTAAATAATTTGTTAAATTTTGATTTCATTGTGACTTTAAAGGGATAGTTCACTTTGAAATAAATTTTTGGTATGTTTTAGCTGACCTCAAGGGCATTCAAGATGTAGGTGTCTTTGTTTCTGCAGTAGTTTCAATTTTGATATTTTTAGGTCAAACCGTTCTTGTCTGTCAGTCATATAATGGAGGTCTATGGTCACCACCTCAAAGACCATCACAGAGAATGGTCTTTGAGAACAGAGAACAGTCCAAATTAAACATGATTTAATGACTCATAAATGTAAGTACACATTGATGGCCTAAGACACAAAATAAGCGGTTTGTGTGAGAAAACGAACAATATTTATATCGTTTTTACCTCTTGTAATCACAGCCACAAAGTGTCCTCAGATCACTTGGACATGGCTGTGATTACAAGAGGTAAAAGCAATATGAAGACTGTTTGTTGCTTTGTGCACAGAATTCAGGGATCACGTTATATGAGTGTTTTTTCCCTTGCTTCTGTTATATACATTAATACAATGTTATTTTTACCCTAGAGAAAGCGAAACCAAAAACTATAATCGATATTGCCAGATTACTGCAGCAAAAGACCAAGGAGACCAAAGAGAGGAAACAATCAGTGATCTCTGCAGCTGCATTGAAAGCTGCTACAAGTGCAACCAAACCGGCGACAGCAAATCAATTGAATGACGAGATCGTTTCCAATGCTAAAGTTCAAACTTCTACCAGCACCATCCCAGATAAAGTTAATGTGGAAGGTTCTGCTATTCCTGTGGACACTAAACCTGTTCTGGACACTGTAGATGTAGAAGCAGTTACAGGTTCTTCTCTGAATATGGCCTCCAAAACACCTGTAACTTATTCATGTGAATCTGCACCTGCCACTGCCTTATTAGATTCTGCTGTGGATTTTGCATATTCAAAATGTGTTGACCAAATGGCCACAGGAGGTCTGCATAATAAGTCATGCACTGAAATTTCAAATGCAAAAGATGCAGCGCCCACAGCTGTTGATTCAGGCGTGCAGTCGGCCGCTAGTAATGCTCCACACAAGCCTTCAACTCAAGAAGATATGACTACACATATCAGTCGAGTTTCTGCGACAAACACCATAGGAGTGGATGATGCGTCTGCCTCTAAAAAACTCACACCAGAAGTAATCGTTGTTAGTGATGAAATAGTTCATATGCCTGAAGTTATGGTGACCTCCAAAGCAATGGCTACTCCTGAGGTTTCATCTGTGCATGAGGATGGTCCTCTTCTACATGAGTCAGAAGTTGTTACAGTGACCAATGCATCAACATTTGTACACATTACTCAAGCACGGTGCTCTTCACAACCTCAATTTACTCAATTCATAGCTTCCGATTGGTCTTCAAACGTCAATGCGGACAAAACACCTTCTAGCCGAGAGATCATCAATCAGGCAGTTGGCTCATTTCCAGCTGACGCAGCTGAGTACATAATGAATGTTTCCAGAGCTGACGCTGTGGCAGTTGCCTGTGGTGAAGGCCCAACCCTTACTGAAGTTTGTCATGAAGAAGCCATTCCTGTCTCAGAACTCATCATCCCAGAAGTCTCTTTATTTAAATCCACGGAGGATCTTCCTGTTGTTGAGACCATATCTGCCTCTCTATGCAAGAAGTCAGAAAAGTCTGGTAATGCTCAAAGCTCCATCAATCTGAAGGACCCAATTTTAGCACAAACTGATGAGGTGCCTGAGGGTATGTCACGAAAAAGGCAATATTTTGATGTTTTTTATGCAATCTCACTATTTTTGGTGGACAGTTATTTGTGGGAAAGCACTCAAAAATTGTTATATTTGCAAATGTTATATTATCATAAGATTCTCAAGCTCTGTAGACGGATGCCATTTTTTTATAAATGCATAATTTATTGCAATTTACTCGCAAGACTTTGCCTTTAGGATTTTATAGTGCAACACTCGTTAGCTTAAAATCTTTTATTTTTGTATGTAATGTGTGCTTGATGTGTACTGAAATCCATTTATTTTGGTATTTTGCTGAAAACACAAGTTTGTGCCGTTTTTGTAATCAGAATTGTACTTAATTGTCTAGTTCTAACATCTGGGATGCTAGCTTTAGAAGATTTGTTTTCCCTAAAATAGATAAAAAGGCCTGCCATCCACACAGACATAGACTTTAAAGGGATAGTTCACTTTGAAATTAATTTTTGGTATGTTTTAGCTTACCTCAAGGGCATCCAAGATGTAGGTGTCTTTGTTTCCGCAGTATTTTCAATTTTGATATTTTTAGGTCAAACCGTTCTTGTCTGTCAGTCACTATAATGGAGGTCTATGGTCACCACCTCAAAGAGCATGCACAGAGAAGTCCAAATTAAACATGATTTAGTGACTCGTAAATGTAAGTACACATTGATGGCCTGAGACACGAAACGAGCGGATTGTGTGAGGAAACGAACAGTATTTATATCGTTTTTACCTCTTGTAACCACAGCCACGTCCAAGTGATCTGAGGCGCGGGCGTTTCTGTCTGCGCAAGCAGACAGAATTTGGTATTCCAGCAAGATACCAAAATAAATGGATTTCAGTACACATCAAGCACACATTACATACAAAAATAAAAGATTTTAAGCTAACGATTGTGTTGCACTATAAAATCCTAAAGGCAAAGTCTTGCGAGTAAATGTATTGCATAAAGTTATGCATTCATAAAAAAATGTCATCTGTCTACAGCTCTCTAAACATCATTTATTATGGATCATTTTTACTTTTGCCTGTTTTTGTTTCATAATCCAAATGCTTTTATTATGATAAAAATGTATTAGTAGGTTTAATATTTTTTTATATAAACATAAAATGTAGTAATTAAAATTGTATCATCAAAAACCGAAAGCACACGTAGTTAAAGCACTCTGGCTAAAATTGGTATTCTAGAATTATTGGATGTTAATGAGAAACAAATAACAGTGATTTCTCTCTCATCTGTAGCACAGCTTGATCCAGTTAAGAGACTCTTTCTCGACAAGATACGGGAATACTCCACAAAGAGCCAGTATGAAAAACATCCTATATCAAATAACATGAAAACAATCCGTTCATTCCATAGGCTATATACAGTATATCTCAGATTTCTCACATATTTATTTTTAATAACTCATTTTCCACATTTAACCTGGTTTGTGTTGTCCATACAGAGCCTCCGGCGGCCTTGTAGATGCTGGACCAGAATATGAGAAAGTTTTCAATGAAGAACTAACCAAACTCCAGAGACTCTATGGGGGAGGAGACTTAAGCAAGTTCCCAGAATTTAAGTTCTCTGGTGGGTATATTTTTGCCTTTGTGTGTTTAGAATGAATATTAAAGATCAGATGATCCCAGAAACTGTTTTTTTAATCTTTTTTTTCAGAGCCTGTTCTGGATGAAAGCAACTCAAAATGAAAAGCACAGCATGGCATTGCCATAGAAATATATCATTCGTGATGTATTTTAAAAGGCACTAGTATGTGAATGAAGTACATCATATTTATGATGTCAGCAAATGCTGTTACAGAACTGTACATTTTAAAACGTAAAACAAGAGAAACGCAAAATAAATAAAGTTGTTTGATCTGTGACATTTTCAGACTAGGCTGTATTTAAAATAAAATGTCCAAGCACCGACCAAAATCTATATTTCATAAGAAAGCCTGCATGGTTATATTGTCCCCACAGAAGTCTCCAGGGGGCGAGCACTTTTCCCTCAACCGTTAGTGTCTCCTCCCACCTCATTAATATTCATGAGCAAAGTTGCCTGCGTGCCGTTACGCTGTGACGACATGGAAGAACTGCGGGTCCCGATTGCTGCAGCCGCTTGTCATTGTGACGAAGATTGGCACTAAGGTAAGCTGTCACTCAAAATCTTCTTTTCCGACTCCCTATCAATCAGGCGATCTGGGCCGCACACTAAAAATGCACTCGGCACATAAGATCGAGCTTCCGCGGGAGGCGCGCGGTCAGGATGGTTTGAGCCTGAAATCAGATGTTTGGACGGCGGTTTCGGGGGAGAATTTCTGGCTCGAGACACAGTCAAGGCCCAGCTCTTTTTTTATGATCTTTAGTAGAAGTGCGAATGGCGGCTGCACTGGTGGGGAGGGATAGCCCGATGTCCCTAGATTGATTGATAGGCGATTATGGGCAGGCTTTTTATTATATTTAAAGAGACAGCGACGATAATTTTATAAGTCGGCGAAAACTCAAGAAGGCTGATGTTTTTGGTTATGACGTAGGTTACGCGCTATAATTGTACATTGATTGCGCCAGCGGTTCTTATAGATGAATAAAGCGCATCGAATAAAACACTAGATATGAACATTTAGGCAATGGGTTTGAGCCTGAACAGAAGCTCAGTACAAACATGGCGCCTACAGTAATAGAGAGAATGAGATACAGTCATCTGGTTGAAGAAAAAGACGAAGATATATGAGACCACATTACGAGAAATGAATAACCCCCGAACGATACAAGAGTATCGATGACGTTTTAAAATGTAGATATTCTCAGTTCGTTCCACTCATTGAAGTCGTATTGCAGTGCAGAATCAGATACATTTAACGATGTACCATTTATATTCTCGATTTTGTATCCGTCTGTTCGCTGCAGATGACCATTGCAGATGTTTATCCAATTTAGCATACGTTTGTTTTGAACGACATGGATGTTATTCTGTAAATAAAACAATACTTTGTTTTTTTTCACTTATATGCAGCGCATAAACTTTTTATTGCAATAAAACTGTCGGTTTTTAACGATATATAGATTAGTGATGTTTAATCGATTAATCCCTCCTAACATAAACGTTTGTGTTTTTATGTTATGTTTGTGTACAGTACACACACACATAAGGCTATATATATATATATATATATATATATATATATATAGGGCTGTGCAAAAGTTAATTGTGATTAATTGCATCCAAAATAAGTCTGTGTTTACATAATATATTTGTGTGAGCTGTATATAATTATTTTTGTATATATAAATACACACACATGCATGTATATATTTAAGAAAATGTGTTATTCATATATAAAATATTTATATTTATATAATATAGATTATGTATTTATATATATATATACAGAATTTAAGCGCAAATAATTCTTAAATATATACATGCATGCATATGTATTTATATATACAAAATAATTATATACAGCACACACAAATATATTATGTAAGCACAGACTTTTATTTTGGATGCAATTAATCGCAATTAACTTTTGCACAGCCCTAATATGTATATATATATATATATATATATATATATATATAAATATACATATATATAAACAGACTTATGTTAGATACGATTTAATCACAATTAATTTAGTTTGACAGCACTAATATAAATGTGTGTGTGTGTGTGTGTATATATATATATATATATATATATATATATGCACACATAAAATGTGCAACATTTTTGGAAATTAAGACAATTATTTCAAATGCTTTTTGCTATAATCATTTAAACATTTGAGAACAAATTGTTCAGTTAGTTAAGGCTGATGGTAAAACTTTTGTAATTTGTCTAAGTGTGCATGTTGGTAGGCCATTTAAACCATAAACCAATTAAACCGTATTCACTTTATAGCCCTTAATCCTGTAATTGTGGACAAATGTGGGCACAGAGGACTCAGGTCTGGTCCTAATTTGTATTTATTATAAATGTTCTATCACTGTCTTTGATAAAGTTTTGTCTATCCATTTCCATTTATGTTGTTTTTATTTTGGGGGTATTTTTTTATTTATTTACTTAAAAGTACCATATTTTCTATGCAAATTATGCTTATTTTTATGTTTTATTTATTTATTTTAACTACATTAAAATATTATTCCAATAAGTTCTTAGAGCTAAAACCTAAAGATGAAGTGACTTTGCTGTCACCTGGTGTCTTATTTTACCTTATTTTAAAATGCTCTAAATTACACTTTTTCTCATTTACTACTATGGGTGCCCATTTTTGACCCAAATACAAGATAATGGAGTTTTTTCACATTGTAGAATTGAGTAAAAAAATTGTGTGTGTTCAGAATGCAAACTTAGGAAAAGTAGCCAAGTCTTGTACCGCTCAGATCAAGGGAAGTATTTTTTAAAAATTAACTATTTTGCCCACATTTGTGCAGAATACGGTTTTAGGGTTAATAATGATAATGTAACTTTAAATATTGATTATTTGGCCTGGCCAATATGCACATGGCCCTAATGCAGAAGTTTTATAAAATTATTTGTTATACACCTATAAATAAGATCATATTCAATGCTTATAGCTAATTACTCATTTTCCACTATATAGTGAAGAGTGGCAGGTTTGGTAGTTCTTCCACATAAATGTTTCTCTTTGTTGTGGCAGTTTAGTGGTGCTGAAGATCAGCTTTATAGAATGCCCAAGCATTGCCCACGGCAACAGTAACTATGATGACATCCCCATCGGTGTCCATGGAGGATTACCAAGAGGCTGAACAGGTTTGTGTTGCCAAAGTGCACGAGTAGCAGCCAATGTAACACTGTTTTTGTTTTTTGCGAATGTGTTTAATTGTGTTAAAATTATCCCATATTTGGGTGAACTATTCCTTTAAATAAAGTGATAACCATCTTTATATCGTAATAAACAAATCAATAAGCGTTTTGTAAACATGGAAGTCTAACATCTTACACTCTGAGATTGATGTCTTGTGAATTCTGGGAAGTCTGACCTCTGCGGTATCGGATGGAGAGATAGAGAGACTCGAGACTGAACCCGAGATTTTCCAGCAGTCGTGAAATATTTTTAACATCTCCCCCTTTTCAATCAACACTATTGTTGCTCTCCATCACATGCACTCAATCATGTGGGCCTGTCCAACTATGATGTACAAAGAAAAAAAAACTGTACAAATGAGAAAAGAAACCAACTCTGTGTATAATATATTATAATTTTAATATATGAATGGATTATTGCATTGTAGTTTTTATTAATATATAAAATTAGTTTTAGTGATTTAGTTGTTTTTTGTAATTTTAAATAGTTTTAAATAATAGTAAAATAATAGTAAAATTCTGAAATGTTGCCTTGACAAATAGTCAAATAAAATATTTATTTTATATTTTACTATATTTCAGTTTAATTTTAAGTAACACATTGAACACTCTGATCTGGATTGCTTGAATGTTAAGTCAGACAGTCACTCAAGGTAGTTTTCTATTTCCTCTCTTTTTCTGCTAAACAGCCTGAAACTAATGTGAAAAACCATTCTGTTAAATCTGTGAAACCTTTCTAAATTTGACAGACTAAGATAAAGTAGTCTAAGATTCGAGAGAGAAGCGTCTTTGTTAAAAACGAGTTTTTCTTACGTGATTTGAAACCCCATGTCGACCCTCAGGGTCTCGTCGGCTCTGTGACAGAGGGACTGTGTTCCTCAGAGAAGCCCAGAGCCCACACACGGATGTTACCGCCCCGGACATGCCAGCTGACATTGCTAACTTCCACATACCTAACACATTCATTCTCTATCTGTCCCATGCAGATGCAAGTGGGAGAACAGGCGGCGGGACAAGTGGAGGTGACGTTGGAGGACGAAGAAGAGGAAGAGGGGAGAGAGAGGAAGAGGAGAGCAGCTCAGCACCGTCTGAGCCACAGTCTCCTATGGAGGTCTACAAGACGGCCATTCACAGGTAACTTCCCGGTTTTCTCTTGGAAATTGCTCTTGGATATGTGTTTGTGTTTAAAAGAGCGATGTGTTTGTTGACTGTCAGACACCCCTTGTTCCCCCTGTTGGCACTGCTCTTTGAGAAATGCGAGCAATCCACTCAGAGCTCGGAGTGCGTGACCTCGGCCAGTTTCGATGTGGATATCGAGAACTTTGTGCGAAACCAGGAGAAGGAAGGCAAGGCCGTTCTTCAGCGAGGACCCCGATTTGGACAATCTGGTAAGAAGCACCTTGCCATTAAACTGTAGTTCCGATCAATTATTTAAGCAGGGTTTTTAAATATTTACACTACCGTTCAAAAGTTTCGGGGTCTTGAAAGAAGTCTCTGATGCTCACCAAGGCTGCATTTTATTTAATCACAAAACGAGTAAAATCAGTTATATTGTGTATCAGTGTTATTTCAATATAAGATCCTTCAGAAATCATTCTAATATGCTGATTTGTTGCTCAAGAAGCATTTCATATTATTATCAGTTGAAAATAGTTGTGCTGCTTAATATTTCTGTGGAAACCTTTAGACTTTTTAGGGTTGTCAAACGATTAATCGCGATTAATCGCATCCAAAATAAAAGTTTGTGTTTATATAATATATGTGGTGTGTGTAATCACTGTGTATAATTATTTTGTATATATATATAAGTACACACACATGCATGTATATTTACGAAAAAAATGTATTTATATATAAAATATTTACATATAATATAAATTATATATAAATATATTTACAGTATATACATTAAATATATATATAATAATATATATAATATAATATATATAATATACACAAGCATCTGTGTATATTTATAAATATATAAAATAATTACACACAGTGCACCCACATATATTATGTAAACACAAACTTTTATTTTGGATGCGATTAATCGCGATTAATCGTTTGATAGCCCTAATACTTCCCCCCTTTCAGAGTACTTTTGAATGGATAATTCAAAAGGACAGCATTTATATTATATTTACTGTCACTTTTGATCAATTTAATGCATCCTTGCTGAATAATAGCAGTCGGTATTGAATATTTAAGCCAGCATGTTTATTTCCATTATTTCTACATATTGATTACTTTTGCCGTCAACTAACACTCACTTTAAGTTAATATGTCAAAACATTGTGAATTTAATAACACTTAAATCTCAAAATGAATTTCCATTTTTCATTTTGTACATTATAATGATTATAAGATTAGGCTTTATTTTTAAGTGCTTTTTTATTTTGACAAAATGGTATAAAATTTGTGCTTAGTGAATCATTTTCACACACTCATTAGAGTCCATCGAGATACATGACTGGTGAGGAAATGAAAATAGAGTCATTATCTAAACGCTTGTTAAATGTACTGTATGTTTTCACCGGGGTCAGATGGTGAAAGCCATCCAGGTGTTACGGATTCACCTGTTGGAGCTGGAGAAGGTAAATGACCTGTGTAAAGATTTCTGCAGCCGCTACATCGCCTGCCTCAAGACTAAGATGAACAGTGAGACTCTGCTCAGCGGAGAGCCAGGAAGTCCCTACTCGCCAACACAGACACAGGTACACTCAGGGACACTGTAGAAATCTCTCTCCATCTTCTCTTAGAAAATAACCGTTGTGCACATGTTCTCCTCGCAGCCGCTGAGCTCGTTCACTGGAGCCATGAGTTCACAAGGTATTGTTGTACCAGCGTCGGCTTTACAACAGGGCAACGTTACTGTCACAACTGTAAACCCCACACAGGTGGTAACAGGTTTGTTGATTGTTTTACTCTTCCGTGTTTTTGTCTTAGTCTGATTTCTTCCTAGGTCTCACATTTGCCATGCCAACATTTATACGCACTGAATATCCCATTACACTATGGAAGTAAAATTGGTTGCAAACAGCGTTTATGTTCACTTCAATGGTGAATACAGTACAACTGTAATGGATACGTTGGCACTGTCTTGTATTGGGGTAGTGAAAGTAATGTTGTGTGATGGCAAAGCTGAAATTTGGAAAAATTGAAATTTGGAAAAGCTGAAAATTTTCCATTTATTTTTCCCATAGGTTAAAAAAAGTGTGTTCATTAAAAGGAGTAGTTCACTTTTAAAACAACTTTTGCTGATAATTTACTCACCCCCATGTCATCCAAGATGTCTATGTCTTTCTTTCTTCAGTCGAAAAGAAATTAAGGTTTCTGATGAAACCAGAGCATTCCAGAATTTTCTCCATATAATGGACTTTACTGGTAACCAAACGGTTCAAGGTCCAAATGAGAGTTTCAGTGCAGCTTCAAAGGGCTTTGAACGACATCAGACGATGAATAAGAGTCTTATCTAGCGAAATCGATTGGTTATTTCGAAAATAAATACAAAAGTTTAAGTTTTAGAAGCACAAATGCTCGACTTGCTCGACTCTCCTGTTCATCAAAATGAACAAATCTTTTTGAGTCATTTGGTTCATTCAATGAACAAAAGATTCGTTCATTTGAAAGAACCGAATCGTTTCGCTTGATAAGACCCTTATTCATCGTCTGATGTCGTTTAAAGCCTTTTGAAGCTGCACTGAAATGGTCATTTGGACCTTGAACCGTTTGGTACCCAGTAAAGTGCATTATATGGAGAAAAATCTTGGACATCTTGGATGACATGGGGTGAGTAAATTATCAGCAAATGTTTTTTGAAAGTAAACTACTCCTTTAAAGCGTTATAAGCCATGAACAAAGCCAACCAGCTATGAGGTGAATCATAACATTAAATACTTGGAAACAAAAAAGTATTTGAAAATCGAACAAAAATACAAAGGTACAAGGCAGTGTACTTAAAGGCTTTAGTGAGGGAAAGAGCTACAATCCCATAATGCATTGCCAACAGCATAATCATATTTAGATTAATAAGACTACGCATTTAAAAATGTTGATTTTTTATATATATATATATATATGTATATATATGTACATATTTACAAGTACTTAAGTATTTGAGAGGCATTCGTAGTGCTTCATGTTAGTGGGCGGAGCTAAAGAGTTTTTTGCTTGTTTTAACTCTAATTAGTGAAATTTTCTGTACAGCATATGGGTAATGCAGCTTCTCACCACACATTTCCCAGTTAAACACGATTATTCTAAAACTAAGTTGAAATAATGCTGGCTGAAGGCAAATACCATCGATTAACAACCTTGTAGCCCATAGTAGGTCTGTCTTTAAAGCTTTATAAGATATCTTTAAAAAGAAAATTCCCTATGGAGAAAATGAATGTTTTTTTTACTACCGGAACCAGACTATTGCAATCTATTACTCCAGTCTTTAGTGTCACATGATCCTTCAGTGATCATTCTGATATGCTGATTTACTGCTCAAGAGATTTCTTATCAATATCAATGTTGAAAACAGTGCTGCTAAATATTTTTGTCAAAATCGTGATACCTTTTCAGCTTTATTTGATGAATCTTTTTTTATTTTTTATAAATTATGATTGATTATTAATAATTGATAATTTAATATGTCCTTGAATAAAAGAATTTGGGAACTTTACAGTGCACTGTATACACAGTGTAGTTACTTTAGTAACTACTATAAGTTATGCATAGTTACATGCAACTAGCCCTAAACCATGCCCTAATCTAACCCTAGAATAACTATGTGTAGTTAATATTATTTTTTATTATTTTTGAGTTATTATCACTCATTACTTAAATGTATAATTACACTGTAACACGGAAACCTTATAATAAAGTGTAACCAACTATTTTTACCGAGCCTAAACCTTTGAATGCTAACGTGTATAACACTTTGCATCTTTGTAAATAATTAAATTCCTTAAATGTTTTATTCCATTTTTTTCTTTCTTAGACTGGTAGATTGACTCTGTGAGCGTGTGTTTGTTCTGTCCAGGTGGTACAGTATATCAGCCTGTTACAGTTGTTACTCCACAGGGACAGGTGGTCACACAGACTCTGTCACCTGGAACAATACGCATCCAGAACTCACAGGTGAGAGATCGTCACCAAACACACTCATGTCATGCAGGTTATTCCAGTATTAAGAGTTTCTTTGATTGGCACAAGATGTGCTGATCCAATTATTTAGCAGCACAGCTTCATAATCTGTTACATTATGGATGGCGTAATCACACATGCACACACTCTTGACAGCTGTTTTGGTTTGCCCACAGCTTCAGTTGCAGCTGAACCAGGATCTGAGCTTTTTCAGTCAGGAGGACAGCTCGTCTAAGGCCAAGAGAGGCATCCTGCCCAAACAAGCCACCAACGTCATGCGTTCCTGGCTCTTCCAGCACATTGGTGTAAGTCAGATTCGTCTGTCCTTCACACTTTTATAGTGTTGGGCCAGTCTAATAGCCTATTCACAGAAAGATGATTTTTTCACTATTGTCATCAAATCGTCACGAGTCCTGATAAATTGAGAATCATGATTTTTCTTTTGTTTAGAATAAAAATTCTCTCACAATTCTGAATTAACAACTAAACAAAACTCATTTATATTTATTATTTAAAAATATTTAATTTGAATTAATTATTTAAAATGGTTTGAATGAATGATTCAATGACTCGCTCATAAAGACTTCACTGTTTTTGAGCGAATCTCTTGAAATAATTATTCAATGACAAATATATTTTTAACAGTCATAGGGCCCTATGAAATCTGTTTTATTTTTTCCCAAATTCCTTTTTTTTGGGGGGAATTAGTTTTTTTTTACCCTTGACTGTTATTTTAGTTGTAAAAATAGTATGCTTGTAAAGTTAATGATTAAAATGTATTATAAATACAAATAAATTAGGAATGACCTTAAATTTATTGCGGTAATACAGACATTTACTCAGTAGCCTTTTCAGGACATACTGTAACACTGCACTCTTCAAGTAACAGCAAAATATGGTTATGAGCTTTAAACTGTCCAGTAATATAAATTATATTAGTTTATATAAGTTTAAATAAAGTCACACTCTGTCTCTCACGAAGTTCGCTTCGCTTTTGTCCAGTCCAGCGCCTCATAGACAGCCTCCATGCTTTCATTGATTTGATTTCATCATTGGAGCTAAAATGATGGGTTGAGGGGTTTGTATCGACCAGATTTGCTTCCCCCGGTCTGCATTTTCACCAGACATGCGTTCATCTCCCGCACAAAAACATAATTTCAAACCAAATATGTAAAAATTCACGAAATTCAGCGTTAACACTAGATTCCGCGTTAATTGGCCAATTCCGCGATTTCGTTATCGTGGAAATCATAGGGCCCTACAGTCACTTGTCGCTATCTACTGCTGTAACAATGTAACTGATACAATCTTTCAAGTCTGATCATCTGCAGAATTGTGAGAGAATCTATATTATAAACAAAAGAAAAATTGTGATTCTCAATTTATCAGGACTCATGCAGCACTAAACACTATGAAAATGACCTATGTTGCAAAATATGTAAGATGATTTTTTATGTATAAACTTAATTATTATTTTAATGTAATAATTGAATTAGTTAATATAGCTGAAAACTAATTTAAATTGTTGTGCTGTTCACTGAATCTGCCTATATATAATGAAAACGTCACATTATCAGACCACAGAGCTTACTCAAGCTGAGATAAAAATACATTGCTTGAAAAATTTTGATCATAAGAACTCCAGCAAGCTTTTTTTTTTAAATGTATAGATGAATCAAGTGAGCCGGTAGGTGTGGATGACTGGCTCGTGAAGCAGACACACACGTACATTCACACTCTCACAAATGTCAGCCGCTCATATGACTGAGCTTCTGTAGACGCTGCCCTGATCACTGAAGAGCCTGGCGGGCAGCTTTTCTGTCAGGCTTCTGTTTAGATGGGCGGCCCACAGAGAGACATTGTTCAGATGAAGTGGAGAAAGAGACACTGTCCAATAGAGAGAAGTTGTAAAACCACCTTATTTCTGTCCCTCCCAGCACCCTTATCCTACAGAAGATGAGAAGAAACAGATTGCCCTGCAGACCAACCTCACACTGCTGCAGGTTAACAACTGGTGAGTCATCACACTTTATACATGTGTAGGGACAGGGTAGTCATCTGGATCTCCTCTGATTGGCTCAATGTGTCCAGGTTTATTAACGCTTGACGGCGGATCCTTCAGCCTATGCTGGATGCCAGCTCTTCAGACACACCCAAGAGCAAAAAGAAGACGCCCAGACACGACCCCTACAACGCTTCTGGCCCAACTCCCTCGCCTCCTCTGTGACCCAGCAACAGGTCACCATGGAAGACGGTACGGCGCTTTAGACATCATAGATTAAAACTGCACAAATTATTAGTTAGTTTGAGGGCACAGGGGTACATTTTAAATTGTAAGAGGGGTGATTTACTTTGCACAACTCACACCGTTAAAGGGTTAATTTGGCCTAAAATGTAAATTCTGTCACCATTTACTCACCCTCATGTTGTTCCAAACCTGTTAGACATTGACGCTTCAAAATTCATAAAGAGATCTTAAAACTAATCCATTTGAATCGAGCAGTTTAGTCCAAACTTTCTGAAGACGCTCAATCGCTTTAAATGATGAACAGATTGATTTTAGGCTTTTATTCACATATAAACTGATCAACTCACACATCAGTTGTGGTAAACAGAAGCTCAAGCATGTTCGCTTGATGTGTGAGAACCAATGAGGTTCATTCTCGTGTTACGCAGCACGTTTGAGCTTCAGCAAGAACCAATGAGGTTCATTCTCGTGTTACCAATTAAAGGGCGGGTTTACTGCGATTTCACTTTTTTCATTTTAAATAGTGTGTAATGTTGCTGTTGGTGCATGAACAGTGTCTGCAAAGTTGCAGCGCTGAAAGTTTAGTGTAAGCAGAGTATCGTCTTTTAAAAATCAGGAAGTAAAATGGCCTACAAAAACGACTCGATTGGGACTACAGCTGGGTTATGGTACGTCACTAACCCACACATTTGCATCAACCACTCCCTCGGGAATATGCAGGAAAGGGCATGACCATATTTCAGCAGCTCCTCGTCGAGTGAGTTGTGTTCACGCAGATGTCAGGTCTTCTGTGTTTGAGCTTCCCACGGACGCTGTACTTCGTCAACAATGGATACAATTTGTGTTTGATTATATTCCTGAAAGTGACGATCGTAATCTAGCTCTCAGTGCTGCGCATTTACGGAGACAGCTTCTAGAATCTCCACGAATTCAACACCGGATTAAAAAATAAACTGTTACTAAACATGAAGCAGATCCAAGTTTAAAACCAGCAGTTAAAAGTCAACAGTTGTTGGGCCACAACCTGTAAGTAGGCTAAGACTGATAATTTCCAACGTAGCGTAGCGTTGTGTTTTATTTTTATTTTTTGTTCAAATGCCAGCGCTGGCTTTGTAGGCTTTATGGGCTACTAGTTTGGCTATTTTGTGTCTACGGCAAACGCGTACAAACATTATGGACCTGAATTTTTTATAATACTAATGTTGTAAATGTATTTTTCATGTATATATGCTTTATGACTTTATTTTCGATTTTGATCAAGAACGTAAACCTGCAAACGCTGTTTGTGTTTAACATTAGTTAGCCAGTCAGTTGCTATCGTTGCCAGTCAGATGCTATTGTGTAAAACAAACGTGTATAAAGTTAAAAAATGAAGCAAATTATCATTCAGAAACCTTTATTAAGAGCCGTGTGTGGTGAGGTTCTGCTTGACTCGATTCATCGCGGCTTTCTCGGTCTGATTCTGCCTCACTGATACTGCAGTCTCCACATCATTATTTACGTGTATCCACCGTCTATCTGTTATCCACTTTTGGCATGCCTGCCCGTTTCGCCCGTAAAGGTCATGGGCGTTAATCTTCCGGACAACGTGAGCGACAGTTTAGCCAATCACAACACACCGGCCCAAACGAACCAATCTGAGCCTGCTACGTGGTTCTGAGGGAGTGTTTTCATAGACTCAGGAAGTGAACCGCTCGTTCAGGGGACAGAGGAGAGCGCGGCTGACAATAAAGGTGAAATTTATGAAAAATAAGACTTTAAAAAAAGAAAAACCACGGATAAATGTTATATTGCACCCCATAAACACAATCATCCAAAGAAAAAGAGCAGTAAACCCGCCCTTTAATAAGTTTTGTTTGTATGTGAACATACGGTATATATTTGAATGATATGGTTGTCATTCTCAGGTACCACAGTAACAGTCGGTGTGGGTGAGGACGGACTGCAGACGCTCTCATCAGACGGAGCTACGCTGGCCATGCAGCAGGTCATGATGGGAGGTCACAGCGAGGATGATGATGATGATGACGACGACGAAGAGGACGAGGACAATGATCCTTCTCACTCCGACATGACCAGGCTGGGCCTGGAGACCAGCGACTCGCTGTAGTAGGACTGAACCATACACACACACACTCTCACAGTAACATATATAGTATATAGAGAGAGACGTTTAAGGAGCATTAGAGCACTAAGAGACATTCACACAAACACCTCGGCTGGCGTGTTGAAGGTCACAGCGCACATCCTCAAGCTGTCAAACAGCTTGTTTGGAGTACAGAGAAAAGGGCTTAAAGCCACACACACCGAAACAAACCACACACACACACAGGTAAAAAGCCAAGACAAAAGCACAAGTCTCTCTCACGGCGGAACACACACATCATTTTCCACACAGTTAGCCGAGTGCACTTTTTTGTATGATACTGTAAACTTAAAGAAAGTGTTCAAAGCACATTTTGAAAGAGCTAAAAAGAAGGAAATAAAAAAATAGTGATGCTGGATGATTCGGTTGTACTTATCCTCGTGGTCTCAGATACTATGACAATGAGATTTCGTCTCTTGCATGCCTGTGTTTGCTTTAATCAGGCACCAGGAAAAAGAAGGAACTATTTTTATAGTACACTGTCGCAATTGACCGGTGCCAATTTGTTTTGTTTTTATCCATTTGTTTGTTTTGCTCTGGTTTGCTATGTTTTGTAAGGAGTATTTATGTATGAAAAAAGACAAAAAAAACAAACACTTTTAACGTGCAGGAGGTTTGCGGGAACTACTTAGTACAAAGAATGGATAATGCTGTACGCTGAAGGCATAGACTCTGAAGCCTTACATTTTTACATTTTTAATGCCGCAATGTGAGACGGTCTCTGATGTCACTTCCTGTGCAATCGACATGGATACCATGTCCAAAAATGATATTTTGCAAGGTCGTGATTATTGTTTGCGACATTCAATGCCTGTAATTGTTGTATGAGAAGGAAATGTTATTTCTTTTAAATGATTACATTAACCGAAGTTGAACCGAGAAGGACGTCAACAAGACTTTGTATTTATGTATATTTTTCAGCAAAGGGACGCATCCTTGATGTTAAACCCCTTCGGCTCAAACATTTATGACTGATTTCTTTTTTTATTCCACGTTAACATGGACAGTTCTTCGCGCTTTCACAGGAAAACATGTTTTTCACCTTATCAAAGTGGATACAAGTAATGTTTTCGATATTTAAGGATTGATTGCATGTGTTTTCATTTATTATTGTAAAGAAACATACAATATTATTTTTAGAAACATACTGTATGCTCACAAACCTATCAATGACAGTGTAAACTCCATGAGATTGGTACATTTGAGCTGTTAGTAAAATCTTGATGGTATATTTCAATACAATAGAAGCTGGTATAAAATTTGGATTATGGACATGTTTGTCCCAGGCTCGGTCACTTAATTGAGCTCATATATTCTGTTTTATAGTTATTTCGCGTATTCAGTTTGTGCTTTAGGCTGTCAGTAAGTGGCTTTTTCATTTCCAGCATTAGTCTTGTGATGCCATCGGTCAGATGACCAACCCAGAAGGAGAAAGTCAACTCCGTTAGTTTAGTTTTAAACGCTGGACATTTTTCTCTTTCTCTCTCTCACACACAGATTTGCCTTTCAGACTCTTCATTTTGTAATAAACAACACTGTACCTGAAGGACACTGTTGCATGGGATTTGATTTGTTTGTGCATCCTGTAGCATGACATCAGAGGTCATGAGCTACATTCATGTCAGGGCCGAGAGAGTATTTTTAGTGTAACCTTCACTGAGTCTGCAACGTAAACAAATAAATCATTTGGCTTGGGGTGAAATTGTAATGTAGTTCAGAGAAAGTTGCTTATTTATTATAATTTCTTATTGGATTTGTTACTCTGGTTTAGCATTTGCTCATTTTGCAACACTTTTTGCACAAATTAAATAGTGGAAGGGAAGAATGTAGAGATTAGAGCCAAACCGATTTATCGGCTGGCCGATATTATCGGCCGATATTTGGTATTTTCCAAACTATTGGAATCGGCAGTTATAGCGGCCGATAAATGAATATTTCAAAAATAAAATAAAAACGGACAAAACACGCTTTAATCATCTCTCCTTGGCCTGTTATATGGAAAATGTATGTTTTACAATTTGCAGTATGATGATATCTATTGCTAAATTAAGGCTCATCATAGACTAGCTAACCACAAAGCAAATGCCACTATCAACAGTGGAAGACCGCTAACTTTAACATTAATGAGTTTGGAAACCACAACAAACTTTTTCTGCCTAAATAAAGTAATTGTTTACTGTATTTATAACTAGCATATCTCTAGTTACAGTCCCTGCATTGTAAAATGTTAGTTAGACTTGCGAGAAGTGAACATTTAGACATCGAGAAAAAGTATCAAACGTATCTTGTGCATAAAAGTTAGCTTTTCTTTTACACGTGTGTGAAATCCAACGACACCGAGTGTGCGTTGCGGACTGTCGTTCTGTAATGGATTTAGAATCGCTAAATAGTAGGTTTTAGAAGGCGGTCAGCAACTAATAATTGAAAATGGTTTGATGTAGCTTGATGGAAAGGGATAAGCAAGCTGACATTGTAATTATAAGGTAGCCTATAAGTCAATGTAGGGACCAATTATTATTTTATTTATCAGAACTTAAATATATTTTGATGCTCTTCTGTTCTGTTGTGACGATAATAGAAACAAGTTTCTATTTAAAATGCTTTATCATATTATTTTAGTTAACTCATAAATAACTACAAATAACTATGTTAGGGAAATCTGTTCATGTTTTGTTGCGCGTTTCTGAAATAAAATAAAAATATCGGCCGATATATCGGAATATCGGATTTTTAAAACCAACAAATATTTGTATCGGTATCGGCCTTCAAAATCCTTTATCGGTCGGACTCTAGTAGAGATTTGAAAGAGCAGAATAGAGACTTGGGGTACGTTTACACAACAACAATGTACTAAAAATGGAAATTTGTTTTTATTTGCGTACAGACGACAATGTTGTCAAAATGATTCCTAGTTCATACGGATCCATATGAAAATGACTAAAAACGCTGTATTTTTCACGCCAGGCCAGTAGTTGGCGATGTCACTTTGTAAAGAAACACTATGCATCTATAGACTGAATGCGTAATATGTATACGCATGACGTCATATCAAAACGTACTCTTTGAAACCCATTTTAGGCTCCCAAAACCCTGTTGACGTGTAAATGAATGGCCAAAGCACAAAGGTTTCCATTTTTAGTTGAAAACAGTGTCGTGCACCCTTAAGAACATAATTTTAATGTAGTAAATATCTTAATAACATTCAGATGTAATTTTAATAAAACATAATTTTAATGAGAATGGTAAATGCATCACATGTTAAGCGTGTACATTTGGCCTTACATACAAAAATATATGCACTAAAATTTTTCGACATGCATTGATAAATAAATGATAAATATTTGGACAAAAAAAATTACAATAAATAGCATTTTACAAATAAACTGTTTAAACTATTACTTAAAAATTTGCATTTTACTGTATTTTCAGTTCTGGTCAGTAGAATCGAACCAACATGGCTCATGAAGGGGAATCATTTCAGAGTATGTGTATGTGTGTGTATATATATATATATATATATATATATATATATATGTATATATATATATATATATATATATATATATATATATATATATATATATATATATATATATATATATGTGTATATATATGTATGTATATATATATATATATATATATATGTATATGTATATATATGTATATATATGTATATGTATATATATTACCATAATAATATAATACCATGAAATGTTTCTCCTTCATAAGCCTTTTTGGATATGATAATGTCAGATGTTAGTTGTGGAAATATGCAAGTCAGCAGAAGCTCGTTCACCATGAGGCGCTCAACGACGCTGATCTTCTTCTTTCTGTTAAAAAATAAATTAATTACATTAAAACTATTTGCATTTCTTAAATACCAGTGTATACCCATAAATATAAGACTGTAAAACTTTAATATCAAATGACTTGAGCATGAATTTTAAACCCACTGAATGGCTAGGGATAAAATCATGTCGTGTTTGTATTGGGTCTGTGGCTGAATTAACGTCAGAGAGCTTGAGAAGGTGCAGAACAGTACAACACAATCGCCTCTAGGTGACTCTAGTGTTTCAAAAACCATTTCAAAGGTCAAAAAGACCCTGAGGAGCTGGAAGTCTGTCAGTTATTCATCCACACAAACACACTTACCAATGATCAACCAAGACAGCCTGGAAACAAAGCTAATGGAATATAAATCAGAGTGCTAATTATCCAATGAGAATAAAGTTCAACTGCCATCTTCTAACTGAATGTCACTTTCTCAGAGGCTTAGGAAACTATGAATGTGTAATTTACAATTATTATTCACTTATTGTTCCACAGTTTAAACATTTGTGCAAGATCTTACTTGTGTGCAAAAAGATGAGTAAATAGCATGATAATTGCATTTTTTTAATATAACAACGTGAGAAAAGTACTTCCAAGGCCAAAATGAAGAAAAGGGTGAACATGGTGAGTTTCCCACCACACATTCCCACCACAAACCTTTTAACAATTCAGTTGATTTACACAGTTTACTCATGTTACATTTTATGTTTGTGTGACAGAAATTTCTAGAAGACGACAAAATCATGGTAGGTCTATTATGTATTGAATATATTGTCTGATTAATGATGTTTCTTTTGAGATACTATTGACTTCACTGGTGTTAAAATATGGTACTGTTCTATTTAGAAGTCCATCAGTGGTTTAACCCCTTTGTCTCTCAGCTTATCCAATACAAAAGTCCACTATAGTGGTTACTTAAAGGGATAGTTCACTTTGAAATAAATTTTTGACATGTTTTAGCTTACCTCAAGGGCATCCAAGATGTAGGTGTCTTTGTTTCCACAGTATTTTCAATTTTGATATTTTTCAAACTGTTCGTGTCTGTCAGTCATATAATGGAGGTCTATGGTCACCACCTCAAAGAGCATGCACAGAGAAGTCCAGATTAACTACTGCGTTAACAAAGACACCTACATCTTGGATGCCCTTGAGGTAAGCTAAAACATACCAAAAATTCATTTCAAAGTGAACTATCCCTTTAAATGACTTGTTATTTTTTTTAGAAAAAGAACTGTTCTTTACCTCCATCTGTTGCTGAATCCATGTGATAGCTTCAGTTATGCTGGTGTAAACGCCTGGTTTGTTTTTTTGTCCACAGCTCTCAGCCCAGCTAGCTGTCCCAACCAATGTCCACCCGGACCCCTGACAGGCCAGCGGCCCTCCATTATCGCCCTACAGACGGAAGACTAGGGGTTAAACTAAGGTGCAAATACGTTCAATTACTATTGCAGTTTATTTTGATGAGACAAAGATGCAATACCTGACATGTACCAGCTCCGCCATCCAAGTATCCTGCACAGATGTTCCATGAGGTCAGACCCCGTCTGCGACATTTTCTGACGGACAGTAACGGGACCTGAGTGACATGTAGGGACACACTGGCTTCTCCTGCACAACACACATGTGCATTCTGTTGAGTCAACTCCAATAATACAAGACGATATAGTACTCAACATAAAGAGAGACCAGTTATCCACCCTCACCATCATTCACTGTGGCTCCCCAGCCTGAGATTAAACACATCTGTCCATCCTCAAAGCTCTCGCCGTAACTAGGCAGACAGATGGGGGCTACTTGGTCTGGGGCAAAAAAAGAGGTACATTTTTTTAAAATCATGCTTTTAAACCCATCTCTTTTACAAATATTTCAGCCAGTGACAGTAAGCAAATTCTTACCGTTGAAAGACAGAGGTTGTTTGAGCCGTATCAGTGCTATGTTGTAGCTGAGTCCTTCTGACCTAAAGCTCGCATGGTAGATGATTTTCTCCACAGAGAGAGCTCCAGATCCACTCAATGGCTGGTCTATCATCCCAGCATACACTGTCCATAACACTGGCTGAGCAAAACTTTGAACAAAAAGTATCAAGAATGTAAGTACTGGACCACCATTAACTAATATGGATTAGCCCAGAGCCAGTTTAAACTATGCTGGACCAGTATAAGATCAATTTGAACCAGCACAGAACTGGCATAAACCAGTATGGACTATGGCAGAACCAGTATTGTGGACCAGCATCAAACCAATGATAAAACACCAGACCATCACAAGCTAGTCTGGACCAGCTCAGCATCAGTATAAATGTGTCTGAACCAGTATAAACCAATTTAAACTGGTACCTGACCAGGTTAAAACCGTCTAGACCAACATCAGATCAGAATAAACCAGTCTGGACCAGCATCTGACTAGCATAAAACAGCCTGACCAGGACCAGCCCATTACAAACTAGTGTGGAACGGCACAAAAACCATAGAACCAGATTAAACCAGCCTGGGCCAGCACCAGATATTTATAAACCAGTATGGACCAGCCCACAACCAGTATGTACTAGCCTGGACCAGCACTAGACCATCATATTTCAGTCTGGATCAGCATTTAACCAGTATAAACCAGTCTTGGCCAGTATCTTGACTAGCATTGAACAGTCTAGATCAGCACCAGACCTTCATAAACCAGTCTGGACCAGCACATAACCAGTATAAACAAGTCTGGACTAGTATAAACTAGGCTGGACCCGACTCCAGATCAGGATAGAACATCCCCAGACCTTCACAAACCAGTATGAACCAGAACAAATCCATCATAAACCAGTCTGGACCAGCACAAGACACTCATAAGAGTCTGAACCAGCACTAAACCACTTTAATAAAGTCTGGACAAGCACCAGACCATCATAAACCAGTCCGGACCAGTACAGAACCAGTATTAACCAGTCTGGACCAGCACCAGATCATCACCAACCAGTCTTTAGCAGCACAGAACCAGTATAAACCAGAATGGACCCGCTTCAACCCATCATAAACCAATCTGGACCAGCTTCAAACGAGTATAAAATAGCCTGGACCTCTACCAGACCATCATAAACTCAGTCTGGACCAGCACATAACCAGTGTGGACCAGCACCAGATCACCACCAACCAGTATGGACCAGAACAGAACCAGTATGGACCAGCATCTGACTAGTATAAAACAGCCTAGACCAATACCAGACCATTATAAACAATCAGAACCAGTATGGACCAGCAATAGACCATCATAAAGCAGTCTGGATCAACACAAAACCAGTATGGACCAGCATCTGACTAGTATAAAACAGCCTACACCAGTACCAGACCATTATAAACATGTCTGGACCAGCACAGAACCAGTATGGACCAGCACCAGATCATCACCAACCAGTATGGACCAGCACAGAACCAGTTTGGACCAGCATCTGACTAGTATAAAACAGCCTAGACCAGTACCAGACCATTATAAACATGTCTGGACCAGCACAGAACCAGTGTTGACCAGCACCAACCAGTATGGACCAGAACAGAACCAATATGGAGCAGCATCTGACTAGTATAAAACAGCCTAGACCAATACCAGACCATTATAAACAATCTGGACCAGCACAGAACCAGTGTTGACCAGCACCAACCAGTATGGACCAGAACAGAACCAATATGGAGCAGCATCTGACTAGTATAAAACAGCCTAGACCAATACCACACCATTATAAACAATCTGGACCAGCACAGAACCATTCTGGACCAGCAATAGAGCATCATAAACCAGTCTGGACCAACACAAAACCAGTATAAACCAGCTCGGAGCAGTTTTTGCATGATATACTCACCCATAGACACAGTGAGCAGCAGTGAGTATCCAGCGCTCACTGATGACTGATCCTCCACAGAGATGCTGGTTCTGGTAGTGTAGACTGACCTGCCATGGGACCTGCCCGGGCCTCGACACGTTCCCTCCCACAATACCGACTGCGGCGGCTGGCCTGGAACCACACTCTACACAACACACACACACACACATATATATTTACTGGACTTCTCTGTGCAATACTATGACAATACTGGACAATCTTAACAATTATGAGAGTATGATCTACTTAAACTGTGCAACAATTACACTCATTGCTTATCTTTAAAAGATCAGCCACTCACCTATACATTTGACAGCTGTCACTATACCAGAACTGCAGAGAGTCTTTCTGAAATAATAGAAAATACACTTTTAGTGAAATCGATATTTCTGTCTGACTAAACTGCTCTGTTAACTGTTCTAGTTTAATTTAAATGCATCCATTTATCTTTTATTCTAAAAAGCAAATTGGCTTGTCAGGTCAAACTGTGTCACAACTTTCTCATTTTATTGCAGCATGGAGTCAAGATGTCTACTTTCTTTTTCATCTCATCTGCCAAGAGTAAGGCTGATATTTATAAGGTAAGATATCTCACAAACACAGTCCTGACTGCTTTATCAGATACCAAAAACACTCCTGAACATCAGTATCTGCAGAGACACTTCAATACCGAACGATCTGCCATGTAATGCGTCAGTCACTGGACTGATCTTATTTGACAGTCTTTGGCCTAAATACTTCTTCCTCAGGCTTGAGTCTATTTGATTTGGACCTGAGAAAAAGAGACACTAAATGCTCATTTGAATGCTAAAGAGCAACCGCTATTAATATCATAGTCAACACAGGGCTCCAAAAGTTGGGCTTAAAATGATCATTTTTGCTTGTTTGAAAGAAGAGTCGGATTCAAAAAAGAAAAGATTTGCGTCATTCAGCCTTACATTTGGACCACATTGTTTTAAAACAAAATTTTTATATACAGTATATTTTTAAATGTGGCTTAGAATACTCTAACAAAACAACCAATCTGATATAAGTCTCACAAAGCTAAAATAAAGGCTACATCATAATATCACGTTCACTCGTTTCGAATCAGTTGAGGTAAGAAAGGGCAGTTTACACGATTGATTTTTTTGTTAAAGTAAAACATTTTATGCGTTTCGCCCATTCATTTACACGACAATAGCCTGAAAATCCAGACAGGTTTCAAAGTACACGTTTTTGAAAACGATACTGTTATCTATGGAAGCTTGTTTCCGCCACAGAATAAAAATAAACAAATAAATAATTTAGACTTTTTATCTCACAATCAGGTATAAAGTTGCAATTTTGAGAAATAAAGTTGCAATTGTGAGATATAAAGTCGCAATTGCGAGATATAAAGTCGTAATTCTGAGAATAAAGTTACAATTGCAAGATATAAAGTTGCAATTCTAAGAATAGTCACAATTGCGAAATAGTTGCAATTCTGAGAAATATGTTGGCAATTGTGATATATAAAGTTGCAATTCTGAGAAATAAAGTCACAATTGTGAGATATAAAGTCGCAATTCTGAGAAATAAGTCGAAATCACGAGATTACAGTCACAATTCTAGATAGAGTCAGTCACAATTCTCAAATACATAGTAATGCAACTCTGAGAAAATAAAGTTGCAATTGCGAGATATAAAGTCACAACTCTGAGAAATAAAGTCGCAACTACGTAAATATAAAGTCGGCAATTACTGAGAAATAAACTCAAATTACAGAGATATAAAGTCACAATTCTGAGAAATAAAGTCGATAATTCCAATATAAAGTAACAATTCGGAGAAATATCACAATTGATCAATATAAAGTCGCATTTCTGAGAAATAAAGTCGCAAATTGCGAGTTATAAAGTCGCAATTCTGAGAAATAAAGTTGCAATTGCGAGACATAAAATCACAATTATGAGACAATAAAATCACAGAAAAAAAGACAGAATTTGGACTTTTTATCTCACAATTCTGACTTTTTCTCACAATTGTGAGTTTACATCTTCCAATTCTGACTTTAAAACACATAATTGCGAGTTTATATCTCTAAATGCCAATAAATATATGATATCTGATGAAGGCTCCTATACAGACATGTTTGTTAAATCTTTATTTTGAGATTTAATGGTAGTCTGAGAGCCTTAGAAACCACAGTGTTAAACTAATGCTCTGTTTTGGCAGGGTATGTTCGGATTGCTTTAGCACGCAGGTGTGTAAAAGAAGGTTTACCTAACGTATGAAGAGTTGTGGATCTTGAAGGTGTCTTGAAGGGATGTTTGGTTGATATTGAGAGCCACTAGTTTATTCTGAAATACTGCTTCAATAGAGGAGATGGGAATGGCAGCAGAGCTTACGTAACTGCAACCAGAGAGAGAGAGAGAACAAAAGAGAAATGTTTCTAGTTATTACCAAGAATTGATGGGATAATACTTGAATTGAGTAAAATTGCACAATTTGAAAAAGGTTCGAATCCAGTGTAAATGGCTTGTATAATGAAAACAATTACATGGGAATAAAGTGCTCTCATATATTAAAGCTGGAGCGCTGAGTACATTCTCATTAAGTTTATAGTTATTAAATGCTAAAAGACACAAAACTACAGCCATAGAAGAAATTGTTCTATATAGAACCTTTCTATAAACTCTTTATATTTACTCTATCTAAGCACTTCATATTTAGAACCTTTTAGCAGTTTCCATCTTGGAATTATTTTATGGATTTAGTTTTGTTTAAATTGATGTATAATTTAAATTTTACTATTAACTACTATTACTATTAAACAGATTTATCTTTATCCAGACATACTTTCTCACTAGAAAAACATTTAATAACCTGTTAAACATAAAAGTATTATGTGTAATTTAAGACATTTTTTCTTTTATGGAACCTTTTTGGCATAAAGTGCTCTTTATAGAAACCCACTGAACCTTATATAACACAGAAATATCTCCCCTTTCCATCTCAATTTCACACTTATTTACTTTCATTCATAAGCTGTTTCTTCTGAAAAGATGAAATCAGTTGACTTTAGCTGAGACGTGGCCCGAGGGACTGTAATTAATCATTATTTATGGCCAAAACAGCTACTAAATTTAAGATGCATTATTAAGACAGTGATGCCAAAACAAAAAGATCAGACCTCTAAAATAAAAATAAAGAGGTGTTAAATGAAACATCTTGACCTAGTTGAGGTAAAACAGCGTTTGCAATGATGGTTTTTTCTTCCTTCATTTAATGGCAGACTGATTTTAATTGGATTAACTATGCAGGTAATGAGGCCACTGGGAACAGAGGCACATTATTATTCATAGACACCCACACAGTGCAAGAAAACACACACACACAAGAGAAGTATCACCATATTTCTGTTTAAAAGGGGGAAATCCCTGCTATGCGCGAGGGAGAGAAAGCAAGGCAGCGCTCATGTTGTTTGAAGACGTGAGAGTGCGCACGCACATTGTAGCCTACTTTTACTGCATGTAAACCAGTTAAACAACTGAAGCCTTATTGGACAGTGTTTAAACCTTAATTCACCAGCAGGGCTTCTGCTATTGTAGGCTTATTTCATAAATGTAACCAACTTTAGACAAGTGCAAACTAGGTGCTTAATGCAAATGTGTTCCTATTCACAAAATGAGAGGCTTTTATGGTCGCCCATCAATGCAAATGTCTCTGTGTATAGAAGGATCACAAATATATATATACACTACCGAATCAAAAGTTTAAGATTGGTAAGATTTTTTATGTTTTTAAAAGAAGTCTCTTCTGCTCACCAAGGCTGCAATTTTTTGATAAAAAATACACAAAAAACACAGTAATATTGTGAAATATTATGACAATTTAAAATGACTTTTTAATGTTAATATATATAAAATGTAATTTATTCCTCTGAAAAAAAGCTGAATTTTCAGCATCATTACTACAATCTTCAGTGTCACATGATCCTTCACAAATCACTCTAATATGATGATTTTATGCTCCAAAAACATGTATGATTATTATCCATGTTGAAAACAGTTTTTTACATTTTTATTTCAGGATTCTTTCATGAATAGAAAGTTCAAAGAACAGCATTTATTTAATTAGAATCTTTTCTAACATTATAAATGTCTTTACTGTAACTTTTGATCAATGTAACTCATCCTTGATGAATAGAAGTATTGATTTCTTATTTATTTCCCCCAAAAATAAAATACAAATTCTTACTGATCCCAAACTTTTTAAAGGGTAGTGTTTAATGTAACAAAAGCTTTCCATTTCAGATAAAAGCTGTTCTTTTGAACTTTCTATTCAAAGAATCCTGAAATAAAAATGTAAAAACTGTTTTCAACATGGATAATAATCATACATGTTTTTGGAGCATAAAATCATCATATTAGAGTGATTTGTGAAGGATCATGTGACACTGAAGACTGGAGTAAATGATGCTGAAAATTCAGCTTTTTTCAGATGAATAAATTACATTTTAATATATATAACATAAAAAAGTCATTTTAAATTGTCATAATATTTCACAATATTACTGTTTTTTTATCAAAAAAATTGCAGCCTTGGTGAGCAGAGAGATTCTTTTAAAAACATAAAAAATCTACAAATCTTAAACTTTTGACAGGTATGTATATATATGCACACCAGTATAAAAAACCTAATCTGTAATCCTATCCATTAAATCACACAAAAAAAGAGAGAGATATAACTTGTACATATAACTTCTTTAGTCGCAAGACCCTAAAGAACATTCAGCTCTTGAAACTGAAATTTAAATGACTGGAATCCAATCCATCTGCCCCAGACACACTTAAATGATAAATTGTTAATATTCATTGTAATTGTGTTTGTACCTGGTGTATCCCAGTTGTCTGCAGGCTAAGGAGCCCAGGTGAGAATCCCAGCCTTCAGAGCACACAGTCCTCCTACGAGCCCCTGCTGAACACCTGCAGTACAGAGCGTCTGCCACTCACACGCACTGAGACCGAGAGAGAGTGAGCGGGTCAGTCAAGACATGCACGCTTCACATGCTGTTAACATCTGTGGTCCGGTTTTAATCATTTTGTTAGATGTGCTTTTAGATGACAAAACTGGTGTGGAAAGTTGTTTCATTATATATATATATATATATATATATATATATAGTTTCTTCTTGGAATGACATGCATCATTCATAGTAACGTGCATTAAAACAATACATAGGGTGAATTTTGATTTTGTGTTTATAATCAGGGGGAAGAGACAGACAGGATCAGCCCACCACAGTTGAGTTTCATCTTCTCCATCTCCGCAATCCTCGACTCCGTCACACACTGCTGTTCTGCTGATACACCGAACTGACGAACGCAGTGAAACTTTCCTGAGCAACTCTCCAGACCCACTGGAGACAAAGAGACTGCTTTCAAAATGCATGATGGTGACTGAGACACACACACATACACACACACTCTCTAAGAGAACTTAAAACAACCATCTGTTAGCAGTGACCTACTGTCATAGGTGGAGCTCATTAAACATTTACTAACTCAACTTCTCTCACACACACACATACATTTATTTTCGTCATGTTGGGGACTTTTCTTTTTACTTCTATTGTCTTGAATACAATTCAAAATAACTGCTTTCTGTGTGAATATATTTTAAAGTGTAATTTATTCCTGATGTAAAGCATCATTACGCCAGTCTTCAGTGTCACATGATCCTTTAGAACTGGATTAATGATGCTGCAATATTCAGCTTTGCATTTACGGAATAAATTACATTTGAAAATATACACAAATATAAAACTGTTGCAATTGCGTTAAAAAATATTTCTGGTTTTACTGTATTTTTGATCAAATAAATGCAGCCTTTGTGAGAAAAAAAGTAAGAAAAAGTTTTAAAGGGATAGTTCCCTTTGAAATTAATTTGGTATAATTAAAATTTTTGGTATGTTTTAGCTTACCTCAAGAGCATCTAAGATATAGGTGTCTTTGTTTCCGCAGTAGTTTCAATTTTGATATTTTTAGGTCAGATTGTTCTTGTCTGTCAGTCATATAATGGAGGTCTATGGTCACCACCTCAAAGAGCATGCACAGAGAAGTCCAAATTAAACATGATTTAATGACTCGTAAATGTAAGTACACATTGATGGCCTGAGACACGAAACGAGTGGTTTGTGTGAGAAACGAACAGTATTTATATTGTTTTTATAAGGTGTATTTACAGTATTTATAAGGTGGTGACCATAGACCTCCATTATATGACTGACAGACAAGAACGGTTTGACCTAAAAATATCAAAATTGAAAATACTGCGGAAACAAAGACACCTACATCTTGGATGCCCTTGAGGTAAGCTAAAACATACCAAAAATGTATTTCAAAGTGAACTATACCTTTAAGTTAAAAAAACACTCTCACCTCCCAAACCTATTCCTAGTGACAGAATCAAGACTATAAGCAGGGCCGCGATGATAAGCAGAGCCAGCAATCTGCGAGACACATACGGCCAACACAAAGATTTCAAGTTTGACAGATCCCCTCCTGCGAAGAGAGAGAGAGAGAGAGAGATTGAATAATTGATTGAATAAATCAGTCTGCTGAAGGCCAGTGCTGTCACTGGAGTAAGACTGATTAGATCACATTTTAACACCTCGAGTAGCTGAGGTGGCCACGTACACCACTCACCGAAACCATTCCAATTTACTTACACCCCGTCACACACCTTGAAAGCGAGAAGCTTGCTTACCATCCAAGAATGGCTGGACCTTGATGACGGGCACACCTGGGCTGGGTGGGATCTGAATGTTGTGGACTTTGTTGTACACAGGCAGTGGAGCTGACGCCACAGTGGGCAACTCGAACAGGGACGTGGGGGTCCTGCGAGCCCGGGTCGTAGAAGTGAATCGAATGGCTGTTGTGACTGCTGAAGGAGCTCACGTTGAACGTATTGGGGGTCTCCCACAATGGGAAGGTCCTCTTCTGTGATCGAGACCAGCTCAAGAGCTCTAGATTCAGTGCCGTCCTCTACCAGATCCTGCGAAAGTTCGCGAGAGACTGACGAAAAAGAAACACGTTTAAATTATATCAAGGTATAAATAATATTGGAATAATCATGTTGTTGTTGGTTTATGTTTTGTCAATATCCCTGCATTTATTTGATCAATAATACAGTAAAAACAATAAAATATTATTAAAATTATTACTATTTTAATACATTTTAAAATGTAATTTATTCCTGTGATGCAAAAGCATTATTACTCCTGACTTTAGTGTCACATGATCCTTCAGAAATCATTCTAATATGCTGATTTGCTTTTTTGCTATTTCTTATTTTTAATGTTTGAAATAGTTTTACTTCTTTTTTCAGGATTCTTTGATGAATAGAATGTTTTTTTTGTTTTGTTTTTTGGTAACAGAAAACTTTATAAATGTTTTTACTTTCACTTTTGATCAATTTTAATGAGTTGAATAAATATATTTTGTCATTACTATCAAAATTCCAATAAAATGTGAAATTACTAGGGCTGGCAACGATTAATCACGATTAATCACATCCAAAATAAAAGTTTTTGTTTACATAATATATGTGTGTGTATAATTATTTTGTATATAAAAAATGCATACACATGCAAGTATGTATTTAAGAATTTTTTTATGA
The DNA here is from genome assembly GCA_030378365.1 of Hybognathus amarus. NCBI lineage: Eukaryota > Metazoa > Chordata > Actinopteri > Cypriniformes > Leuciscidae > Hybognathus > Hybognathus amarus. The sequence goes on along the minus strand of JAQIUQ010003198.1, from coordinate 197,764 downwards.
ATATATCAAATATTAATATTCATATTTAATATAAATGATGAATAAATATATATATACAGTATATACATGCAAATATTTCTTAAATATATACACGCATGTGTGTGTATTTATATATACAATATAATTATGTAAACACAAACTTTTATTTTGGATGCAATTAATTGTTGCCCGGCCCTAGAAATTACGCAAAAAAGTGAATAGTAGTTTATGGTTTCACATAAATATTTGACAGGAGTATTGTTCATCATAAAAGGTGAAGTTTTGAATGGTAGCATCTACAAAAAAAGTTAAGGAACAGCACTTTTTTAAATAAAAAAATTGATAATAATAAGAAATATTTATTGAGCAGCAAATCATCATATAGAATGATTTCTAGGATCATGTGACACTGACGACTGGAAATTCAGCTTTGCATCACAGGCATTTTAAAACATACTCAAATAGAAAACTTCAAATTATTTTAATTTGTAATTTTTTCACAATATTACTGTTTTTACTGTACAAATAAATGCAGCCTTGGTGAGCATAAGAGACTCTTTAAAATGTCTTCATGTTCTTGAATTAATTTTGTTAAAAGACTGAAATTCTTGAAAAAAATAAAGTTGTTGGACATAATCTATTATTTATTTAGGAAATTATTTTAGAAAATAAATTCATTAATTCATTATTAATAATAATACTTTTTAAAATTCTACCAGACCAAAAAATAAATAAAAATGCTTGAACGCTTTACACCATGTACACTTTCACAATGAAGTTGTACACACAAGTGTATTCATGGTGTAATGACAAAAGAAAGCATGATGGATGGAGTGACACCAGAGAGAGTATGATGTGATAGACGCGCCTTGTCAACCTTGATATAATTTAAAAGTGTCTGAAACACAAGGACACCAGCGAACTCTCAGACATGAAATACCCGCTGGTCATGCTTCCTACCCTCTCCTCTCGGCTTCCTCCCTCTGAACCCGGCCGCTCCGTCTCTCCTGTTGTCTGGGAATAAGAAGCCATGATGACTGTTCTTTCATCCTCTCATCTTGGATGAACGAGGCAAATGAGAGATGACACTGACACCAATCTACTTAGGGAGTGAAAAAGTGACGTTGTGAATGGGAATCCAAGGCCCTCGGCCTGTTTAATCCTTGTTAGACAGAATGAAGGATGAAATATTCCAAGTGACCGCCTGTGAAATTAGCTTTGGAGAAATTGAGAAATGAAGGTGACTAACTGGAGAGCTTGAGAACTGTCCTTCTGACTGACTTCATATCTTATTCTTGTTCCCCTCTCTCTCTCACACACACACACACAGTGACACCTGAGCAGGTGTGCAGCAGTGTTTTGTCGTGTCACTACAGCTGTGGATCAGGTAATGCTGGACGGGCTCGGCTTCTGAGGTCCAGTTACACTAAAAGGTCAGGCAGGAGCACCAGGCACGAAAAGGTCATCAGTCTTTAGGCTGTTGCCTAATTTAACCCTATACCTCTAGGGCTTTTAATTATACTCATTAAAGGGATAGTTCACTTTGAAATACATTTTTGGTATGTTTTAGCTTACCTCAAGGGCATCCAAGATGTAGGTGTCTTTGTTTCCGCAGTATTTTCAGTTTTGATATTTTTAGGTCAAACCGTTCTTGTCTCTCAGTCATATAATGGAGGTCTATGGTCACCACCTCAAAGAGCATGCACAGAGAAGTGCAAATTAAACATGATTTAATGACTCGTAAATGTAAGTACACATTGATGGCCTAAGACCCGAAACGAGCGGTTTGTGTGAGAAAACGAACAGTATTTATATCGTTTTTACCTCTTGTAATCACAGCCACGTCCAAGTTATGTAAAGGCGCAGAGCCTTTGTGTCTGTGTTTATAAGAGGTAAAAACCATATAAATACTGTTTGTTTTCTCACACAAACACGTTTCATGTCTTAGGCCATCATTGTGTACTTATATTTATGAGTCATTAAATCATGTTTAATTTGGACTTCTCTGTGCATGCTCTTTGAGGTGGTGACCATAGACCTCCATTATATGACTGACAGACAAGAACGGTTTGACCTAAAAATATAAAAATTGCAAACTACTGTGGAAACAAAGACATCTACATCTTGGATGCCCTTGAGGTAAGCTAAAACATACCAAAAAATCATTTCAAAGTGAACTATCCTTAAGCACCTTGTGATTTTTAAACAGATGCTCTTTTTTCATGAAAACATTCAAATACAATTCAAAATGAAGATAATTTCAGTTTTTGATATTGAATAAAAGTCTTGTTAAAGGAAAGGGTGAAAAATGTCCACAAATATATTCATCAAAGACATTAAAGTTTTTAATTAGATGGGTTTTTTTCAATACAAAACATTAAAATGCATTTCAAAACATATTATGATGAACATATTTTTAATTTGTGAAAATGTTTTATTTATTTATCTATTTTTGTTAAGCTTAAAGTAAAACATGTCTAGTTGTTCAGATTGTAATCAATAAAAAGAAGGTATTGTGGAAAAATGGTGAAAAAAATCCCAATTATATTCATATAAAACAACATTATAGTGCTATTCAAAAACCTCTTTTATGATAAAAAAATATTCCTACATTTTTAAACATTTGTTTTGATATTTAATTTGTAATAAAAGAAAAAGGGTCTAGCTAAAAAAACTTATTTGTAGTTTCTGAAAATTCATTTGGAAGTTTTTGGTGAGGCTTGTAGTTACTGATGTCTAGCTGTTCTGAGATATAATAAAAAATAATAAATAAAAAATCTAAAATATTTAATAAAAAATCTTATTAAAAGACTTAAATTCTTGAAAAAAATTGTTCAGCATAATCTTGGTTTGCATAATAGAAATATATGCAGTGAGGCTGTTTTGTTTTGAAATATTAGTAATAATTGTGCCCAGCAAATGAAAACCAATGTTTACTGTAAGAAACCTGCAGGACTTAAGACCCTTTAGTCTTTAATAAAATAAAATAATGGTTAATTAATAATACTTTGGTCTTTATATGAAAAGCAAAGCTGTTTTTTGAAAGCTTAATTATTAAGTTAAACACTTAAGTATATTCAAGGTGTAATGAAATGTTTCAGTATTTTTAACTTCGATGGTCATTAATCAAGAAATCATTGGATTTGTTAAGGGTAGTCTTGGGTGAGACAGTTAACACAATGTGTGTCAAAGAGAGTGTCATTCCATCAGTCTAAAACTGAGAACCCTTGTTAGTTTTCCATCATGCTTTCATGAGCTGTATCTGGTGTCGTGGTGTGGTTTTTTTTACGCTTTTACGTGTGTGTGTGTGTGTTTGTGAGACTTATACATGCAGTGTCGCTTTCCCACCAGCAGATGTCACTGAAACGCTGTAACGCGTCACGCGTCTGCCGCTGCATGACGCATCTTTGGTCGAGCTTTAGTTTTTTTAGGCGGCTGTTCATGAGTCAGCGGCTTCTCGATTGTTACGGGTGAAGTGTGCTCTGTTGCAATGATGATTCACATGTTTGTGTGGTAAAGGAACTGATGTTTGCTCGGTTATAATCCGTTCCTCCCTCTCTCGTGCAGTCACGAGCTATACTGCGGTTGACTCATCATAGACTGACAGAAACAAGACCGTGACCGATAAGAAACTCAAGAGGACAAATATAAAAGAGGCATTTATAGTTTTCAAAACTTGTCTAACATTTCCCTCCAGTAGAAGCACTGAGGTGTCTAATTAAATTAAAACCAGCACTCATGTCCATTGTCCAACCAAGAACAACACATTTACCAGCGGTTTGTTTGTTTGAAATGGTTGCAAAAGTATTTGTATCCCTGACCACTTTAAAGTCTCCATGAAATCAAAAATGAAGTTATGTGCTTTTAATATGAATTTGTTAGCCTTACTATTATCTATAAGCTATTCTTCTCCAAAACAATGACAAAATTCGCATTTAGAAGATATGTGTTGAAAACTTTGCCTCTTCCGCCAATATGCATCAGTGATTTTGATGACATCACTCTGCACTTTAGCGTCTCATCAGATTTTCTGTCCAATCAAATGCTCTCTTGAATCTGAAGTGCCCCGCCCCCTGCATTATCAACAGACACTGATGCTGCGGCTAAAATCGGTCGCTTTTTTCACACAAGTACTATTTTCTACATGGTAAATGGTACTAGTGCACTTTATAGGGGATAGGGAACAATTCAGACAGTGTAAATACGCTTTCCATCGGGGCGAATGAAGTCTGGTTACACATTAGTTCTCACTGAACCACCACAGCGCGTACACAGTCTCCGGTCCACAGACATGATAGCACAGCAAATCATATGTGTGAGTCGCGCATACTAAAAAAACGTATATCGTGCCCATTTTAATTCTGCACAGAATGCCCAACCGAATTTCACGAGAATTCAAGTACGAATTTTACGAGGTGGCTAATTCATAACAATTTGTACGATCTCACTCGTACGAATTCAGTAAATTTTTTGCTAAATCGAACATATTTTACCAATTGGCCAATTCGTATGAATTCGATACGAATGACCTACCCCTGACCCTAAACCTACCCATCACGTGGGTTTAGACAAATCGTACAAATTGTACGAATTCGCCACTTTTTAATCACTCGTACGAATTTGTACAAATTGGTCATGAAGATAGCATAGGAATGCCATATTTTAAAGTGATATGGAGGAGATTGGCTTTAAGAGCTGTACGGCTCTAGGCGAGCTGTAACAAACTCCGCTATTGGCTATTTAAATAAAGGGAGGAGCTGTTTGAAATGTCCCGCCCTTGTCTTCCTGTTTCAGTGGAAATAACGACAATGCATTAAATTATGCTGTGCGGCACTTCTCGCACATCAGAGGCTATAAGTGTGTTAACCTGAACTAGCTATAATTTGGGCTATAATTACAGTTTGCTTTATTAAATGCATTTTCCCATTAAGATAGCTATGTTAAATAATTCTTAGCACCAAACAGACTGAAGTTTCCCAGTCTGTTCTCTTTTGATGAGGAGATTCATAATTTATTTTAGGTGAAATAGGTTTGTGAAGCCTAAAGCTGCCGGCCCACCTGTCCAAAAAAGTCGAGTCCTGACCTTAGGCTTTGCAAATGAGTCACAGTATTTTAGCTTCAGTGGACAATGAAGTACACAAGACATGTAGGTTTTTACAATAAATGTTAACTAAGTTTTGAGGTTTAGCTCTATAAAGTCTGATATGAAGTAGTAGTCCAATCTTTTTTAAATGGAACAGTTTATTGAACCTTTAGACCAAATATAAAAATGTGCATACACTGTGTTTAGAATAGAGCTCAAACTAGATGAAGAAAAAACACCTGAATTTTATTTAATCTCCTGTGAAAGAGATTTTTAATTTCAGAGAGGCTATGCTGGTTAAAGAAAGGTTAAAAGTAAAAAAGTGTGTATATATATATGTATATATATATATATAATTGAACTGAGCAAAAATATGCAGTTTATAGAAATATTTATAACAGTAGGCTATATAACAGACTACTGACATAAAATGCATGTAAATGTCAGTTGTCGCTCTATATTTCCCAATAATGTTCTAGTAAGATTACATTTAAATGATTAGTTTTATGATAAATCTCTGTAGTTTTTATTTTTGGGTGCCAAAACTGCAATACAACACAATTTGAGATTCAAAAGCCTGATGTATTGGCCTATTTGATATCCTATACATTTTTACATGATTTTTCATATATATATATATATATATATATATATATATATATATATATATATATATATATATATATATATATATATATATATGTATGTAAACCTCAGTTGCTTCAGTGGTCTACAGTAAATGTTTATTTTGATATACAACACACAAGTTATTCTAACATTTACTATAGAAAAGCATAAAAAATTAGTAAAGATTTCACAGCAAAAGGCCTATACTTGCTAAAAAAGTATGAACTTCTATATCTGAGGGTAAGAGGGCATGTCGTAAAAGATTGTGCACAACAATTTTTTTCCTATGTTAATAATTTAGAGGCGTTATTCATGAATGTAGGCTAGCAAATATTATTAAGGATAGGCTTTAAGAATTAATATTTTCCAAGGGTGGACATAATTAAAATTCAGAAAGAAGAGGATAGACGTGATAGGTCTCCCGACAGTGACATCAGTAGTGACGTCAAACATCACCTATTCAGGGCTTGACGTCACGGCTGACAGCGCTAGCGATTGGAGGATTTAGAGCGCGTCTTTGTGTTGAAGGACCCCACACTTCCGCAATACTACAATTGCGCTAATACATCACTGGATAACATGTTCCTAACTAACTATAGTTTTTTTCAAAATATAAGTGAAAGACAATAAGTATATATGTAGCTGCCATATAGCGTTAAATCCAACATGTGCTAATACTCATACATCCATATCTGGATTTATTCTTTTTTAATTCGGTTTAAGTGATGGATTCCTGCTAATGTAATCCGCCACCTCCTCTATCCGAATCAGTGATAAAAAATAAGCCTACGAGCACGAGCGTCGTCGTGATGTCAGTGAATTTTAGGTGCCCCCTCAGAATGCCTGAGCAGTAGTTGCGCTCGCCAATGAGCGTCTCCAGTCGGTGTGAATGTCCTTCATTTCTCTGTCTGGCTAGTGAACTTGCCATCACGGATCCTAATTTGGATTTTTTTAAAGGGAAGAAGAAGCACCTCTCCTATTCGCCACTACTCCTTAATCGCGTGACATTCTGGAGCGATTAAAACGAAGCTTTACTGCGCGCGACATGGAATGCCGGAGTGCTGTCGATTCAGAGTCATGTCGTGAGAGGATACGTGGAATAAATCTGCATCCTTCCCGTTACAGGTGAGCAGCTGATGCACGACAATGCACTCGTGATAATTAACGTTATGTTATAGGCGCATGACAGCACGCTGGCGGAGAAAGGAAAGGTCGACATGGTCAGTGTTCCTTCGCATGCAGTTCTTGTGATATCTATGAGTGACTTCCCTATATACAGAGTCTCAAATCCCAAGAGCTTGGCCTTTCGATGCTTGTTGCAGCCGGAATTCAAGATGCTTCTATTAATAGTACTATTAAAGGCTATATTTATATGCCACAGGAATGAACAAAGCCCGTGTTGCCAAAACACCGCAACGAACGCTCACAACCCGATGCGGTGAGACCAGCGACTGTCATCATTAGCATGAGTGACTGCCGTGATCTATCACGCAAAAATGATTCGGATATCATTAATTCTCGGTTTCTGAAAGATCATTTGGCATGAGGGTTCAAGCCCTGTCCAAACGATTAAATTAGGCTCATTAGCTTTTCGAATTGGGTCCAGCCGTCCATGCCACCAGTAAAGCGGCTGTCTTCCTCTGCGCGTGCTTGCGACTTTCTGACGATTACAAGACTGACGTCACAGCCGCGAGACTCAATTCCTGCAAAATCGTGACATGTTTTTTTCCAGCGGCTCTTCCCAGCCACCCACGCTCGTGCATCCTGCAATTTACATGCATTTTCTTTTAACTTTCAGTCCATGTCTTTCATTGACAGAGAGCGCTATTTGCATTGACCCTCCTGTTTTGAAAATGCCTTTATGTTTGGGTTCTGACAGACTCGAAATCTGTACGTGTATTCTAATAGTGGTAATAGTAAGTGAAATAAACCTTTTATTTACAATTCAAATTCTTTAAATGTGTTATTTGACAACCAATTCCAGTTGACAGATAGATGGCATGAAACAGAGTTGATTGGATGGTTGGGGGTTTGCTATTGGTGGATCTCATGTGAGTGACATGACAGGTTGCCCCGCCCTCACGCCAGTAAACACGTCATCAGAGAAGAGATGTTGCTTCAAGAGGGAGGGCACATGCATAAAACTAATTTATAATAAACACTGCAAAATTCCGTAAAAATTAAGAGTTGTCAATTTTGCTTTCATGGTGTTTTTTATGACCGTCTTGAACAAGTATGATTCACTTACGCAATGGGTGTAATTGTTTTGCGGTTTATATTTTAAAGAGATGAGACGCTACTGGCAAAACACTGCTTTTCATACATCTGTCAATTTTGAAATTTGGGGCTTTTCATAAAGTGTTTCATCCAGACTAGTGGAAAGAAAACATCCAAAATACACTGTTATTATGTTGTTCTTTTATAGCACTTTATCTATTTGTGTTTGTAGGATTAAATTACAGCATATATATTTAAAAGCGTTTTCTCGAAATGTGTTCTCCTAAACTGGGCGAGAAATATTTACTTCAGCAGCACTTACATACACCAAACTTAAAAGTTTTATTCATATCTGTATTCTGAAGGGTAATTTTTTTTTTTTTTACTGGGTAGTTTGTTTCTATATAATTTTCCTGATTTTATAAAAGATTTTATTCCTTAAAAAATGGTAAATTAAAAAAAAAAATAGATATCCAAACTGTAAAAACTTTTAAATCTAATGTAAAAAAAAATGAAAAAAGAATTTAGAACCCTTTGAAAGAATTTTTGGTAACACTTTACAATAAGGTTTATTTATTAAACATTAGTTCATGCATTAACTAACATGAACTAACCATTTGTTACTGTATTTGTTATTCTTTGTTAACGTTAACGTTAATACAAATCTAGCTGTTCAGTGTTTGTTCATGTTAGTTCACAGTGCATTAACTAATGTTAACAAAATTTTAATAAAGTATTAGTAAATGTTGAAATAAACATTACCAAAGATTAACAAATGCTGAAGAAGTATTGTTCCTTATTTGTTAATGTTAACTAATGTAGTAACTAATGAACCTTATTGTAAAGTGTTACCGAATTTTTGTTCTAGAATGTATGCAAATTAATGGATATTTAATTAGATGATTCGTAATTCCTCACTTGCATATTTAAACATATTTAAGAACATGTAATACAAAGCTATTCTTAATGTAATCAATCAACTGGGGAAGTATAGTTTCATTTTTTTTTTTACCATATTAACCTTGTGTGTCTCAGAATTAATTTAGTTGTTTTTCGCTCAAATTTTTTGAGGATTTTGTACTAGATGTTGAAACAGCAAATCCACTGCAAGAGAAAACACACATTTGTGTTATCTGAAAATTGTAGTAGCTCTGGTTTATAGTCTACTTAGTAGTAAAACAAGAAGATACAGTGTGTGTGTATATATATATATATATATATATATATATATATACACACACACTGTATATACAACATGCCATCACAGACTCTTGTGAAAAGTGCTTAGTGTGTTATTCTCTAAATGAATTTCTTTTCACATTTGGGATGTGTCTGTGTTTGTCAGGTCATGGGGTTTGAGGTGGACTCGATCAACTCTGTTCAGTTCTCCAATCACACAGGTAGGCTGACTCAAACTTTCTGCTGATTTTTGGATAACAGTCTGTCTCAGTGAAGCAAAGTCACACAAAAGCATTTTTAGATTTTTAGGGGAAAAAAACAGGTTTAAGTTTTTGTGCGGTTCACTTATTTGAATAAAAAGTCTCAAATTAAGTCTGAAACGATTAATCGCATCAAATTCAAGTTTGTTTACATAATATATGTGTGTGTAGTGTGTAATTATTTTGTATATATAAATACACACATATGCATGTATATATTTAAGAAAATGTGTTATTAATACATCAAATTTATATTTATGTATAATATTAATTTTGTATGAATATATATAAAGTTTATACATGCAAATATTTCTTAAATATATACATACATGTGTGTGTATTTATATATATATTTGCTGCTCTACATTTTGTTATGTATAACATAATTTGGTATAACACTATACAATAAGGTTCATTAATTAACATTAATGCATTACCTAACAATGAGCAATGCATTTGTTAGGTAATGCATTAATCTTTCTTAAAGGGATAGTTCACTTTGAAATAAATTTTTGGTATGTTTTAGCTTACCTCAAGGGCATCCAAGATGTAGGTGTCTTTGTTTCTGCAGTATTTTCAATTTTGATATTTTTAGGTCAAACCGTTCTTGTCTGTCAGTCATATAATGGAGGTCTATGGTCACCACCTCAAAGAGCATGCACAGAGAAGTCCAAATTAAACATGATTTAATGACTCATAAATGTAAGTACACATTGATGGCCTAAGACATGAAACGAGCGGTTTGTGTGAGAAAACGAACAGTATTTACATAGTTTTTACCTCTTGTAACCACAGCCACAAAGATCACTTGGATGTTGCTGAGGTAATATTAACTAAGATTAATAAATGCTGATTAATTTATATAAAATAAATGTACATAAATTAATAAAAGTGTTACCCACAATTTGTATTTAAGATTAGAGGCATTAAAATCATTTTTATCCTGATGGTATTTTATGAGTTCATGAGTTTTGATCAGATATCACTTGTATCAATAATGCATTATTGCATTAATGAATGCATTAGTGTGCATTTTCAGTGATTTTCATCTGCAAATGCACTGTAGTGCCCCTTGACCTCTTAAATGAAAGAGGACAGGAACAGATGCTTCATTCAAGTGCTTAAAGCATATTGCATTCACATGTTGTGACAGTTCATTTATGTGTGTGTATTTGGGAGCTGTTAAACAGACCACTGATCCTTGTACTTCAAGAGTAGGAAAATATGTTTTCTTCTCTTTGGATTGTACACTAGTTCCCTTCTGGTTCTATAGGGTGACCATACGTCCTCTTTTTCCCAGACATGTCGTAGTTTTGGACCTAAAACAATGCGTCCTGTCGGATTTTTTGATCGCCCAAAATGTCTGGGATTGGGCTTTTGCTTTCTACAGTCACCATTCATTGCTTACATGCACACCTTTTGTTTCAATCGGACTGAATTCTTTCAGATTGATGAATATGAATGTACTGTTTACATGATTGATAAACGAGTGATCGGGTTGATATGCGCTTATTGCATTGCTTTTGGTCCCGCCTTCTTGCACGGCACCATTGAGTCGCTCGGTACATGTACGTAACGCAAACATCGGTCAAACTGCATCTCAGTCAATACCCTCAGCACCACGGCAAACGCCTAGAGATAGAGTAGTGCTTGCTTGTCAACAATGGCACATGAACAGCGTTAAAAAAAAGCCCAAAATATAAATTAACAGATGATTTACACAGAAAATTCCTGTGTTTTCGTCTCGGTCGGGATCTGTGTGAAGCAAAGCTGGCACGTACGTGTCATAAAGCTGCTAGCGACCTCGAATCACAGATGAGTAAAGTATATAAGAGAACATCTGGAGGACTGACATCATTTTTTACTGAAATAGTTGGTTGTTATGGCAACTGATTTAAAAAATAATAATAATTTAACCAATGTTCATGAAAAGAAACCGTGTCATCTAAAAGGTGTTAAAAGCTTAACGATTTTTTAAATTATTTGTCATTCTACAGTTGCAGGCCAAAAGTTGATTGGAAAGGATGTAGGCTGTCAAACGGATTAATTGCGATTAGTCACATCCATAATAAAAGTTTGTGTTTACATAGTATATGTGGGTGCACAACACTGTGTATAATTATTTTTGTGTGTATGTATATATATAGATATAAATACACACACATGCATGTATATTTAAGAAAATAATATTATTTATATATAAAATATTTATATATAATAATTATAATACTATACATGAAAATATTTCTTTAAATATATACAAGCATGTGTGTATTTGTGTGTATATATATATATATATATATATATATATATATATATATACAAAATATATTATACACAGTGCACCCCACATATATTATGTAAACAAACATAAACTAAAACTGGTATGCATGGTGTCACATGGTTCACTGTTAACTTTCCCATTTCTGGACCAGCTTCTCATAAACATCCCTTCAACGCACATTAGTTAGAATAACCCTAACTGGCCTCGGATCAGTAGTCTAAACAACACGTGGCACAAACCACTGTAGGCTGTTGCCCTGTGGACTGGCTTCATCTCCCGCTTCGGCTGCTTTCCCCTCCTCAGCGCCTGTAACAATGTCTTTATCCACTTGAGTTTGCTTTTTAAAACAGTTTAAGCCTATAGATGGAGGGGACACTGACTTAATGCCATTCTGGATTACTTAGTAATCGCAAACCAGCAGCCGTTGTCAGCACAGATAACCAAGTGCCAGTGACTCCTCGTCGGGATCTGTAGTTGTAGTTGTGTAGGTTAGTGGTTTACTCCTGTGGTCACATCAAGTCTCGGCCAGTTCCAGTATCACTGTGTTCACAGCACATGGCTGATTAAAGTCATGGGCAACTGGTTTAGAGTAAGTGGACGGTCAATTTGACGTCAGGAGGTACACTAGACTAAAGTCTTATCCGTCTCTCTTGCTGTCGCGTCCTCATTTTGAAAAAAAAATAAAAATAAAAATATATTTTATTTATATATATATATATATATATTATAGGGCAACGATCCAAAATAAGAGTTTGTGTTTACATAATATGTGTGTTTATATAAAAATTCACACACATGCATGTATATATTTAAGAAAAATGTGTTATTAATATATAAAATATTTATATTTAATATAAATTATGTATACATATATACATGCAAATATTCTTAATACATGCATGTGTGTATTTATATATATATATATATATATATATATATATATATATATATATATATATATATATATATATATATACTAATAATTAATAATTATAAACGGTACACAGTTATATTATGTAAAAACATACTTTTATTTTTGGAATGCGATTTAATCGATTGCCCAGCACTAAGTAATACATATACATACATACATACATACATACATACATACACACACACACACACACACACACACACACATACACATATATATGTATATACTGTGTATATATATATATATGTGTGTGTGTGTGTATTTCTTATACATCATTTATATTAAATATAAATATTTTATATATTAATAAAACATTTTTCTTAAATATATACATGCATGTGTGTGCATTTTTATATACGCACACATATATTATGTAAACACAAACTTTTATTTTGGATGCGATTAACGTTGCCTAGCCCTAATATATATATATATATATATATATATATATATATATATATATATATATACATATATATATATATATATATATATATATATTTATATATTCATTTTATTTATAAAGCACTTTACAACTGCACATGCAGACCAAATTGCTATATTAATAGTAACTGTTAATTTCTAAATATATATGGCCAGATACAGCTTCCGAAATCATTCTAAAATGCTGATTTGCTGCTCAAGAAATGTATTGTCAATGTTGAAAACAGTTGTGCTGCTTAATATTTAAGTTTTTTTCAGGATTTGATACAAAGGTGATGATATGTTAATGTACAAACATTTTTCTTTCTGAAATATAGGACTGAGCAATCAGTGTTTCTTCAATCCACATTTAGAATGAATTTCTTGATGGTAAATAATGGCCATTTACTCAGCTTGTTAATCAAAATCCAAAAGTACAGTTGAGGTGATCTGCAAAACTGGGACCTTTCCTCTAGGACTTTATCGTTTGACCTTGGAAATATATTTGCAGGTTGTGACATCCAGAGGGTTATCTCTGTTCGGAACATCGAATGGTTGCAGCAAAGCCTTATGGGTAGAAACAGCATGCACCTCACACAGCGGCTTCTGAATGTTGGTCGTGATTTGGTGTGAAATCGAGTATCTGCATGATGCGTTTGGGATTAGAGAGCTCTGTGCTTCCAGCGGCAGCAGGAAATGATGACGACAGACACCCGTCTTATCGCAGATTCCCCATCGGCAGTCGCTTTCTCCCCAAAACACACACACACATCAAGGCGACATGATGCGTCTTTTTCATCCAGCCCCTCAGGCTTTCCCTCTGTCCTGTTTCTTAGCAACTATGCCGTGATTCACCTGAATTGTGACATCATCACAGCTCCCGGCTGCACCAATGGTCTCTGGCGAAACGACGGGACTTTTGTTCGCATCCCATGCAGTGAAGGGCAGACACAGGATTTTGAGATGTGGTTTGTGTGTGTCTGACCTGTGATCTGTCATTACTCAGGTTACTCTCACTGGAGGGGACAAGTGTTGACTGCAGATGAGCTTCACGTGCTGTATGAAGGGATCAAACTGAACAACGTCAACCACTACGACTATGTACTTACAGGTCAGTTCTTTGACTATCAGTCATCAACTCTTGTTTGTCTCACTGCTGTGGATATTATTTGCATGCTTAATCATTTATTTAGCCTATAGGAATGAAAACAATTGAACGATAGCATCAGGCTCTCGTATTTCCAGCTCTTTTCAGCTTGGAGCGAAGTATCGAAGTACATGGGCCCTGTGTGAGGCCCTCGAGGGCAGGTAGGCAGTCAGCGCCGTACCTGGCTCATAATGTCATATACACATGAGAAAGGCTCTTTTGACTTGGAGCTGTGTGTATATCTTCAGCCACATGCTGTTTGGACTATGTGGACTCGTGAGAGTGGGAAAAGTGTGTTTAACAGTTTACATGCGTCACAGGAGAATTCTGGCCTAATTCCTGAAAGTCCTAAACATTTCCACTACATCTCAAATTATAGATTTTTAAAGTAAAATGTCATTCTGTGGTGGAAGTGAAAGTGGTAGAAATGACATTTTTAAAGGATTAGTTCACTTTTAAAAAAAATTTTTTTTAATTTTGATAAACGAGTTCAAACAGGAAAGTCACAAGCGCGCAAGGCGAGCATTTGAGCTTATAAAACAAACTTTTTTTTTTTAAATGACGAAGGGCTTGATGAGACCTTATTCATCGTCTGTAATCGTTTAAAGCTCTTTGAACAGTTTGCAAGTTATTATTGCAGTTCGCAATAATATCGTATCATGATATGTATCGAATCGTGACATGAGGGAATCGTTACACCCTACTTTTTCGCATTATATTTGTTCAGTATTTTCACACATTTTTCATAATTTGACAATTATAGCTTGATTTTAAAAGATGCTATATAAAAATGATCAAGTATTATCTAACTTTTCTTTTTTCATACTTCATGTGTAATATATTTTATCGCAATCATTGTAACCAAGTACACTAACTATTAGTGGCAAAATTGTTGGTTTTTGTGCTTTTTTGTAAAATATTGATTTACTCGGTTTAAAAGTTTGAATGAACTCTCACCTAGGATATAAGTATTTTGAGCAAAAATACAATAAAAACAGAAATATTGTGAAATATTATAATTTAAAATAACTGTATCTGATGTCAAAGCTGAATTTTCAGCATCATTACTCCAGTCTTCAGTGTCACATGATCCTTCAGAAATCATTCTAATCAGATGATTTGCTGCTCAAAAAAACAATTATTGTTTAATTGTATTATGTTATTATTATTATGCTAATGAATTGAAAACAGTTGTGCTCCTTAATTTTTGTGGAAGCCAAGATACATTTAAACTATACATTTTCATAATTTCATATTAACATGTTTTATTATCAAAGTTTTCAGTATGGGACCAATATTTTTATGATAGATTTCCAAGCTTAGATTTAAAGTCTAGAGCAAGAGTAAAACTATAAATCTATGTATAAAAGGCATTGGAAATAAAATAAATAAATTAATAAAGACATGTAAAAATGTAAATTTAGTTTTAGTAAATATCAACCCCTGGATATAAAAGTGCTGGTCAAACTTCAACATTGTGGCGCTGAGTGTTGCATAGGCAATGTAAAAGTCTTGTGTTGAGGTGTCTGGAGTAGAGAGGAAGTGAACGCATGTCTCTCGCCCTGTAAAGGGGCTGCTAATAATCATCACCGGAGAATCGTAGAGGACACACAGAGTCGCAGGTCTCGACACGAGCACCACAGACTGAGATGCTTTGCTCTGCCGAGTGTGTGTCGGGTGCATTAGCTCTCCTTTATCGTCACCTTGAGAGGAGAGGAAAACACAGAATGGGGAAAGGAGAACATGGGAATAGAGAGCAGTGTGTGAAGAATGTATTCATGCAGTTTGCAGTCCAGTAGAGCCACATTTCACAAATGAATGTTTTTAAAGATCAAGATTATTTTAATTATTTAAGAAAATGTTTTTTTACTTAATATGTTATTTTAGCAAGGATGCATTCAATTGAAAAACATGTATATAAAAAATATTAAGCAGCACAACTGTTTTCAACATTGATGATAATAAGACATGTCTCTTGAGCAGCAAATCATCATATCAGAATGATTTCTGAAGGATCATGTGACGCTGAAGACTGGAGTAAAAAAATATCTTAGCCGTCACAGGAATAATTAAACATTTAAAATGTATTACAAAACATAAAATGTATTAATATATCATATAAATAGGAAACGGTTTAAAAATCTAAAATTGTTACTTAAATCTAAAATCTTAAATTGTAATAATTTCCTAATATTTTTGACCAAATTATTACAGGCTTGATTTATCATCAGAGACGTAATGCAAAAACATTTAACTGACCCCAAACTTTTGAACTGTAGTGTATTTGATATTAACATCAAAACCAGACTACTTTAAAATGTCATGTAGAAGTGGTTCTCTTGTGTCGCCAGCTTTATATACAGTAATGAGCTGATTTAGGGAGTGATCCAGTGTCCATCTATCCCATCTAATGCTTATAATGCAATATTTCTAATCCCAGCTGTAAGTTGTTACATGAAGTGCTAGTTGAAGTCTTTCTGCATGCCTTACATGTGGCTTGTGTTGTCGACAGTGCGATTTATTGTGTGACATCATGAAACACAGTGAAGGTCAGATGCGTCACACATAGGATTTATTTACCTGAGCCGCCACATGACCAATAGCTTGAGCCCTGGGAGTTTCAAGGCTGTCCCAACGCAAATAACTTTTCATATTTATTGACGCTTTCTCTGAAACGGTGCATGCTTGGTGTGTTAATGAGTTCTAAGTCTATCAATTTTACTAGGACCTATTATTTTTTGCATTTTCAACTTTATTTAGTGTAATTGCTGTTTGAGTATGAAAAAGGTCTGCAAAGCACAAAGTCCCTCCACAGGGAGTTATTCTCTATATTAGGTCGTTCTATGTTCTGCTCCTTGAAACGCCTCCATTTATGTAGTCTTGAGTTGTAGTCTCAACTGAACACATCCGCAATATTCCTCATTTAAATAATACCCGCCCAAGGCATAAGCACAAGCAAAGGTGGCGAGGCCTGGTCGAGGTGTGTTAGTAGTGTGTTGAAACCAAGTGTGCCGCACAAGCCCTCAAAAGTACATCTTGGATGACATGGGGTGAGTAAATTATCAGCAAAAGTTTTTTCAAAAGTGAACTAATCCTTTAATACACGCATTACACAGTATATTTTGTGTTGTTCTGATTCTTTTCTGTCTTCTGAAATAAAATAACCTCAGCAGGAAGTGTTTATGCCTAATTCTGACACACTTTCACCCACAAATTGAGTGTATTGTATTGTATTGTTTCCACCTGGACTGTTATAAAGTTGTCAGGCAGAAAGAATGAGAATGAACTGGTGCCTGTGCTGAGTGCTCGCTTTTAGTACTTCAGGCAGACTTTCGAATCAGGAACGAATGGAGTCTCAAGAGGAAAACAAAATTGTTGATAAAAGCTGTTTTGTTTCTCCATTACGGCAGGTTACACTAGAGATACATCATTTCTGGAGATGGTGGTTGATATTGTACAAGAGCTGAAGAGGGCCAATCCTAACCTGGTATATGGTGAGTGTTTTTTAGTCTCTCTAACCCTAGGTGAACATAATGCTGTAAATTGATGCATTATAAATGTTGTTTACAGGCTTGTCTATACATCATACATTAACCACATACATTAAAGAATAACTTGTTTAACTCTGTTT